>QANY01001431.1:890336-964218 GCA_003255025.1 Datisca glomerata | reverse complement strand
GTATTTCAAATTTTAAATTTTAAATTTTGAGCATTAATTACATAATTAATTCTAGCATCCTTCAAATTGATATATAATTTATATACATCTGATATACCAGAAAATCATCAAACACACCATATATAGATTAGATATTTCAAATTTTAAATTTTGAGTATTAATTACATTCTTAATCTAGCATCTTTCAAATTAGTATATCATCTATAAACTTCTTATATACCCAAAAAGTCATCAAACACATCATAAATATATTAGAGTCTTTTATTTAAAATTTATTGATAGATTAAGAAACCTGCTATTTACCTAAATTTTTAAAAAAATATTATTTCTTAAAACAGACCCCAAAACTTGTCTATTTTGTAAAAAATTTAAAAAGTTAATGAAGAGAGATATATAATATCTTTTTCAAATATTGATTTACTATTAATATGGAGAGAGAGAGCAAAAAAAATGATCAAATATATACTTTAAAAATTAAAAAAATATATTAGTAACTAATTAAATAGGAAAACTATTAAATTTAATTCAATTTAATAGATTAATTATTTTTTAGGTTAATTTCACCTGCATCCTTTTAACTTTTGGCTAACTTTTAATAGAACCTCTCAACTTTAACTTCTTCCTAATTTCTTCTTCAACTTTCACGAGTTTTCAAATAGACCCCCTCAGTTAGATTTTTCGTCTTTTACCCGTTAAGTTGGTCACGTGCCTAGCAGAATGATCGTGTAGTGTACACGAGGTCTACACAATGATCGTGTACCTTGTTTGTAGTCTACACGATGGCTATACGGGGCTAGTGTAGTACTCATGTGGACCTCGTTTACACTACACTATCATCTTGTAGTGATCATGTACAATAAATGAACTTCAAACAATGTTCCAGAAAGAAGAAAATAAATAAATATTCTCAGAAAACTCATGAATATGAAAACCTCATGAAAATTGAAGCTTTCGAGAAAGAAGAAAACAAAACTTATACCTATTTCAAAAAGAAGAACTAACAATCATTTACTATTGTAGAAAAAATGAAGAAGACGAAGAAGAAGATGAAGAGGAAAAAAGAAGAAAATGAAGAAGTAGAAGAAATGAAAAATAAAGAAGGAGAAATGAGGTTGATAGAGAGGTTTTGAGTGTTAAGTGAATAGAGCATAACATTTGAATATTTTGTAAAAAGTGTAATGGAAAAAAAAGTGAAAAGAGTGTAGAAAAAATGAACCATGGATTAGGGAAAATTAGTGTAGAAATTGATTTCCACAAAATAGTTAACGTAGGAGTTGATTTTTGCAAAATGCTTATTCCTCAAGTATAGTCTTGTACAAAACCCGGCCTTTATCTGCGATTGATTCACGGCTTTATTTTTACTCTGGGATCTAAGCAGAGTTTGTGAAGGCGAAAAAACCGACGATGGCTTACGAGAGTCGGCGGCGCCATTTTTGCGCTGCTCGACCACATCGTTGAGTTGCTACGCTTCTCCCCTCGGATGAAGAAGGTGGAGGGAGATCTCCATACAACCCACCTAGCATTTTTAACAAATCCACTTTTCCCCAAACTGCTCGATGATATGCAGAACTCCATGGCAGAAGTAGACAGTTACCAACTAGAGAAATTCGTCTCATCCATAAAAATCAATCAAATTGGAAATAGTTCTTGAAATTTTACCTTGTCTATATAGAGATAAAGATAATGATGGTGATGCAGATAGTAATGGCAGCGACGACGATGGAGGTTTTTGGTTTGTTATTCCCTAATGCCATCTGGTCTTCCTCTGCAAAGCCAAACAAGGCTTACACTACTTTACAGACATGTAAATAGCCATTAACGACGACCAATTAGGAATTTTGAACTCATGGGTCAGTTTTAATATTTGTTCTTACATGGAAATATTATATGCAGATTCCCAAAATAAAATTCATTCTTCCACAGAAATCAAAAAAAGCAAGAGAGATGAAGAAGATGATTTTAGCTCCTTCGAGCTATTGGCATGCCCTAACCAAAGTGAAGAAGATGATTCGGGGGATTTTGTTCATTTTTTTTAATTTATGACAAAACGTGCGTCTTGTATTGGGAAGGGTAATTTTGTCTAAAATTTGGTCACATGCGAGACCAACGTCGTCAAAATCGCGATTATGTATAGAATCGAGATCAAGTGAGATCAGAACGGAATCGATAGGATCGTAGGATCAGTAGCCCATACCTTAATTGGATAGTTTTTTGGGCCAACAGTAAGATTTTGTCATTTTTAAGGGGAAAAAATAAAAAAATAGCCACCCAAATTAAAAATAAAATAAAAAATCCGCGTAGACGTCACTCACACGCGCCAATGAAATTTTGATTATCCATAAAATCTTTTTTGGTAAGGCCATGAAAAAGATTCAACCAATATCTTGATTTCGAATGCCCATACATAAAAAAACAAAGGTTCGAAAATTTTGTAAAATTTTTATTTTATATAAACAAAAAATGGCAAATGAAATGGAAGGACTTCCCTATCTAAAGAAATGGAAGGACTTCCCTATCTAAATTCCCAGTTACCAGGAATAGGGCTAGGTTATATCTGGGATAAATGAAAATTTTATTGATAAGACCTTTTAAAAAAAACAAATTTTTTTATATAATATATATTGTTTATATAAAATGTATTACAAAAATTATATAGGTGTGTATACTATATAAATGATCAAAATTTGGAGCTTAGACGCGCGTCACGCCAAAAGCTTCCTTCCGTGTGGGAGTCCTTTTTCTCAAAAGTCATGTCAGGAGATTATTTTTTATATATTTTTTATTCTTGTGGTCATTTTTATCAATTTTCTTAGAAATTGATTATTTATTAACATAATTTTTTTGGTTTTATCCAATATTGTCAAATGACTGGTTGTTAAAGCTCATTCCATAAGTCTTCTTAAGTCTAATTTAGTGTAATTGAAGTCATCTCCTATTTATGTGTTTATTAAATTTTTATATATTCTATGGGTTTTAACTCATACTTTCTTACACAAATCTTTGAATTTATAAAAATTTATTTGTGTGTTTATGCTATTAGGAGTAAAGTGGTTTTCGTAGAAATTTTTTTGTTAAAATTTAATTTTATAATTTCAATTTTGAGAAGTTTAATCAACTAAAATTGAATTGTTTTTGTTACTTTACTCATTAGATCATTTGAGTGAGTAAATTATTTTGAACAACTTGAAAAATTATATGTTTAGGATAAAACTTGACTTGAATATTTTGAGATGTTATATATTTAAGTCATTTATAAAGTAGAGTAAAACTTTTTTTCATTGTTTAGTTTTAGTTAGAAACAGTTAATTTATTTTTTTAAGGATCACAATTTTTTAATATTATAATTATAACATTTGGAAGGATCTTACGATCCTCGATCTGATTCAGAAGACCTCTCCACTAATCTAAGTCAAAAATACGATCCCCAGAACCTTGTGCGAGACATATTACCAACTTAACGGGTAAAAGATGAAAAATCTAATAGAGAGGATCTAAGAGGGGGGGGNGCGGGGGGGGGGGGGGGGGTGGGGGGGGGTTCATTTTGGCATTCCCTAACCAAAATGAAGAAGATGATTTTGGGGATTTTGTTCATTTTTTATTCGCGACAAAACGTGCGTTTTGTATAGGAAGGGGTAATTTTGTCCAAAATTTGGTCACGTGCCTAACGGGTAAAAGATGACAAATCTAAAGAGGGGGCCTATTTATTAGCTCGTGAAAATTGAAGGAAGAATTAGGAAGAAGTCAAAGATGAAAGGTCTACCTAAAAATTGATCAAATTTGAAGCGGTATTTGTGAATTTATACCCTTACTTTTTTACAAAAGCATTATATTTGATCTTTTTCAAAATGGGTGAACAAAATTAAATTTAGAATTGAAAACTGGTCTAAATTATAAACTCTATTTTACATTCCTTGCTGGCCACCGGTCCAGAGGAATTAGATATTACTTGGTTTTGGACTGAGTGAATAGAAAATAAAAAAATAAAAAAAACGTTTTTATTTTCTAAATTTTAAATTTTAGTCTCGAACGGCATAGTAACTCTTGCCCTAAATCTTTTAGCTGGAATTGTAGTCGATTGGATTTTATTTCATCATATCAGTATCCTCGTATTATTTGTTTTTTCACAACTTTTATTGAAAAGTTTATTTGAATTTATATAACAAATGCTTCAATTTAACAAAACTGTAAAGATTGACCGAAGCTATTTTCTTAAGGGGAATATATACGAGTGTAATTCAGATTACATCACTGTAATTAAGTTGCTAATATGGACAATAAGGAAAGAAATCAAAATAATTAAATTGTCAAATACTAGTCTGAAAATCCAACAAACAAGAATTATTATTTTGCATCTTAAAGTTAACAATTGGCCTTGATGATTGGAGTCAACTCTAACAAAAATTGTAAGCCTCTGAGATTACTATTTCTGTAATATGCAATACCTTGATAAAATTAGAAACTATAACATTACTTTGGATCTGTACATTATATTTATCTAATTCCAAATTTAACTTTTTTATATGTGTATCTCTCTATATTTGTATCTCTCTATATTTGTATCTCTCATTATGTGTATCTCTCCATATCTGTATCTCTCTATATCTATATCTCTCTATATTAGTATCTATCTATAAGTGTATCTCTATATCTCTGTCTCTCTATGTCTCTCTGTCTCTCTATCTCTCTATGTCTCTCTGTCTCTCTATCTCTCTATGTCTCTCTGTCTCTTTGTCTCTCTCTGTCTATCTCTATCTGTCTCTCTCTCTTTCTATCTTTCTCTCTCTCTCTCTCTCTCTCTCTCTCTCTCTCTCTCTTTATCATTATATCTCTCTGTCTCTTTGTCTCTTTGTCTCTCTTTGTCTCTATCTCTCTGTCTCTTTGTCTCTCCGTCTCTGTCTATCTCTCTCTCTCTTCGTCTATCTCTATGTCTCTCTCTCTATCCCTCTCTCTGTCTCTATCTCTCTGTCACTCTCTCTATGTCACTCTCTCTATCTCTATGTCTCTCTATCTCTCTATCTCACTATCTCTATATTTCGCTATCTGTCTATCTCGCTGTCTGTCTATCTGTCTGTCTGTCTATCTATCTCTCTGTCTTTCTATCTATCTATCTGTCTATCTCTCTATCTGTCTATCTATCTATTTGTCCCTCCATCTCTCTCCCTCTCCATCTCTCTACCTCTCTATCTATCTATCGAGAGATAGCTATCTATCGAGAGAGAAAAAGAGATAGCTATCTATATATTGAGAGAGAGATATATATATTTATCTATCTATGGAGAGAGAGAGAGAGCTATCTATCGAGAGAGAGAGAGAGATCTGTTGAGAAAGAGGGAGAGAGAGAGAGTTATCTATCTATCTATCGATAGATAGAGAGAGAGAAAGAAAGAGAGAGAGAGAGAGAGCTATCTATCTATCGAGAGAGATCTATTGAGAGAGAGGGAGAGAACTCTCTATCAAGAGAGAGAGAGCTCTCTATCAAGAGAGAGAGAGAGCTATATATCTAGAGAGAGATTACAATGACATGAAGCAAAAGCTAGAAGAACCAAAAATACCAACTTGATAGAAGCTTTGTCCATTGTGTTTGTAGATGTGTGACAAAAGAGTAGTATGGGTTATCTGGTGTCTCTCTCTCTAACAAAAGTCTCTATATATATTCCTAAAATTATATATGGAAACCAAATCATCTGGATTCTTTCTTCAAATTGCAAAAGAAAAATATGCTATGAATTATTTAATGTGGAAACGTTATTATTTTAGTAAACAATTTATTTCGGGTCATTTCTTACTTAATATTTTCAAATGTTTTAGATTTTATTATGTCATCAAATACTAATTTTGTCAAATATATACTGTTTAAAAAAGGGAAAATTGGAAAAAGATAGATTTTAGATTCAAAGTTTTTCTTTACTTAATTTGCCCATATTGCTCAATCAAATTTTTGACAAAACAGATACAATCCTCCTATTAAAATCAATGCACCTGTAAATGCTAAATATTAATATGAGGTCATGCTAGGCCACTGATTTTTTCATGTGAGACATTTAAAAACTATTTTTCTTGACATACACATATAAAGTGATCTAACAATAACATCAGATATAGGTATCGTAAAATATAGTTAATGTTATAAACATTTAAAAATTAAATACTACATTTAAATATTTGATGAACTTTTTAACAACGTGCTTTCATTAAACAAAACCCACCAGTACAAAATCACTGCCAAAATATTACATGACAGTTGACTGAGCTGAAACAATAACAATGAGTACAGATAAAAAAGAGCTAATGCCTATGATTGTGGAGAGTTGATCTTTAGTGATGACCACAATGTCGTAAGAGAGATTTTAATCGCCGGGAAAGTGGGAACTTCACAAGTATGAACAATTTATGCTAGCTCGTTTAGTAGCCATAAAGTCATTGATGTATGTCTTCCATAACCATAGAGTTTCTGTCAGATCTGGGTTCGAGCATATGAAAATGCAGTTGTTTCTACTTGTCCATATACTCCATAAACCATACACAATCGCTTTGAGAAAATTTGAGAAAGTCTGGGCGGTTTGAGAGGTGACATGATGATGATAGCAAATCCTTCCGTACTAAGGGGAGGACATCACCTTTAAAGTTGGATGTGATAAGTTAAAGGTCTGAGGAAAACTAAAATGCTCTCACAAAGGCACAATGAAAGAATAGGTGGATGATCGATTCATTGGAGCTATTACACAAAGGGCAGTCAATCGAGTTCACGTTGCATCTCCTAAGGCAATGCCATAAGAAAAACTTCATTTTTAGGGCCACGTCCAGTTTTCATATAGACAACAATACTTTCTTGCCGACCGCCACGCTGCCCTTATGATGGATGGCTGAAGAACCAGCCTGACCCACATCCTATGAGTGTTTGGCTAAGCGATAGCCCGATGCTACAGTATATATGCCTTCGAGTGATGCGTCCACATAATGAGTCATGCACTCGTGCGCGTGAGAGGCGATATCATGTTCAGTGCTCCAAATTCTCCTCTTCACAGTTCAAGCTTCATTGTAAAGCACATGGCAATAGATGTGTATGCGACACTCTCAGGCATGAAAGCTCCTTAAAGTTTGGAAAATTCTATCATGTCGGGGAGTTTTCCCCGACATGAATGTTGGAATTGATGGCCCTTGGATTGCTTTTTGAGCAACCCGAGCCACACAAAGCCCAGCTGGGCATAAGTCCAAATTTTTTTTTGTTCACAAAATATGTATTGGTGTTCACCAAATATGTTGGGGTTCACCAAATATGAGTGAGGTTCATAAAATTGTATAAAATTAATAATTCTTGGAGGGGTTCACCAAATATATACTGGTATTCACCAAATATATATTGAGGTTCACCAAATATGTATTGGATTTCACCAAATATGTACTGGATTTCACCAAGTATGTACCAAATTGACTTTGTACATATTTGGTGAATTTCAGTACATATTTAGTAAACTCTTGTACATATTTGGTGAACACTAGTATATATTTAATGAACACATCAAGGAATTATTAATTTTATACTTATTTGGTGAATCCCTCCAAGAATTATTAATTTTATATGTATTTGATGAACCTCACTACATATTTGGTGAACCCCTATACATATTTGGTGAACCCCTCTAAGAATTATTAATTTTATACGTATTTGGTGAAAACCACTACATATTTGGTGAACCTCATTACATATTGGATGACCCTATACATATTTGGTTGACCCTATACATATTTGGTGAACCCCTCCAAGAATTATTAATTTTGTACGTATTTGGTGAACCCCTAATATAGTGGGATTCACCAAATATGTATAAAATTAATAATTCTTGGAGAGGTTTACCAAATATTTATAGAGATTCACCAAATATGCACATAGGACATATTTGGTGAACCCAAGTATATATTTGGTGAACCTATGTACAGATTTGGTGAACCTCTCCAAGAATTATTAATTTTGTACATATTTGGTGAACCCCTTCAAGAATTATTAATTTTGTACATATTTGGTGAACCTCAGTACATATTTCGTGAACCCGATACATATTTGGTGAACCTCAGTACATATTTGGTTTACCCTCTAAAATTATTAATTTTATACGTATCTGATGAACCCTAGTACATATTTGGTGAACTCCTCTAAGAATTAATAATTTTGTACGTATTTGGTCAACCTCACTACATATTTGGTGAATTCCAATGCATATTTGGTGAACCTCTATTCATTTTAGGTGAACCATTCCAAAAACATAAATTTGTAAATTTTGGTGAACCCCTCAATAATTTATGGTACCCCACTACGAATTTGGTGAATACTTAAAAAGTCAGTCTCCACTCATCATGGGTGAATCGCCTATTTGGAGCCCCTAAACGTCATCTTGAAGGTGTTAATCGCATCTTCAGAACCAAGCGCCATTCAAATGGATCCAATCGCCTATGTCCTTCCTAGTCGCCATGTCTTGATAGGCAATCACCATTTGCACACCCAATCACCATTTTAATGGCTCTAATCACCACTAAAATGACTATGATCACCATCTTCACAATAAACCCTAAATTTGTTATTGTTTAATTAACTATCGTACACCAGGAAAATCATCGATAAAAGTATAAAAAAATTCGTTCTTTCAATGAAAACATTCACAATATTCACTTATTATGTGAAATTAGATTAGATTAAGTAATACTTCCTGAAGCAATTGAACATTTCTTCATAAACTCTATAAAAGTTATCATTGATAATGTTGTTATGACAAGTATCGAGCGAGACAAGTTTTCACCATATGTAATTATAGGTCGTGAGGGTCGATAAAATTTGTTCATCGGTTCAACGAACACTTATAACCCTGGAGGTCGGATTCTACTATTATATCGAACATATCCAATAAAAGTTTGAAATTAAATATTTAAATTTGAAATTTAACCTTTTATTTTATAATTATAACCCCATAAATTTTGGAAATAACCCTACTTATGTTTTTAATTTATAAATATATTTTTCAAATCTAACCTTATTGTCTTATCAAAATTAACTCCAAAATTAAAAAGCCATATTCCCCTTCTCCTTAAAAAAACCCGATACCCACCCTTCCCCCCTCTCTGAACACTTCATTCCTCTTCGCTCAAACACTCTACTCTCATATTTTCTTCTTCATCTCTTCATAGCGGAAATCCATCCTACCCGAGCCAAAACCGTTGTAACACACGAGTCATACCCGCAATATCTCATTTCTCACATCCCTTACAACACAGGAGTCAAACCCGTGCCCAAACCGAGCCAAATCCGTCCAAATCATGACCCCAAACTCCATATCCTTCTAATATTGTATTTTTCACAAAAAAATGGCTAGAGGAAAGCAAAAATTTACAAAGGGAACGTTGAGTTTAATGATGTAACCAAGTTCGAACGGTTCGAAAGGGTCGTACGATGCCACCGGTTATGGGGTGAAAAGATTTCATCCAAAGAATCGAAATATTGCTAGCCCTATTGTTCCAACGGAGCATATATCTCATCCAAGCAAACAAGATGTAAGTTTTTCTTTAAAGATTTTGAATTTTATGTGTTATATTGTTAAAACATATATACTTGATTCGTTCTGGAAATTGGGTGTTTTTTATGCGATGATTGTAGAAATGTATGGTTGTTGGTAGAAATATGTATTGGATGGAAAACTATAGTATTTTCATGAGTGCCCCTGAATTGTTCGACTAAATGTCATAATAAATTATATAGAGTATTTTTATCATTGTCCGTAAGGAGTTTGATAAATGCCACATTGAGATATATACTATATTTATATGAATGCCCATAACATGTTATATCCGATCCAAGGAAGAAAGTGTAAGTTTCTTTAACAAAAAATTTGGTTGTTATGTGTTATATTGTTAAAATACCAAATAGACTTGAATCATTTTGAACATTGGGTGTTTTTTTGTGATGATTCTAGAAATGTCGACTATTGGTGGCAATATATGTTTCTGATGAAAAATTATAGTGTATATTTATGTGCCCGTGAGGTGTTCGACGAAATGTCACAATAAGGATTATAAATCATTGTCATTGCTCTCTTTGATATTTTTCTTATGTTATACATCTTTCTTCATACTCCGTTTTCACTGAGTCATGACTTAAATTTTAGTTTGCTAGGATGAGTTCTACTATCTTGGTGTACGTGATTTTGGGAACACTACAATAGTAGCTCGATGGTACACTAGGCTTCCTAGAAATGTGAAAACAATGCCGATGCTTCTGGGTTTAGGTACTTTATACGTATATTGAAAAAGGGTCAGATGGATCGCTAACTATTTAAAAGCCTATCCGAGAAATGGTGGGATACAACCCACACATTTCATATAGATGAAGTGGGTGAAATAACAATGACCTCATTGGACTTTACTGCGATTACCAGCCTGAAAGTCGATGGTCAATAAGTAGACTATGATTTGGAACTCTACAACAACAAGAAGGCATTATGGAAGCTAGTCAGCAAACCGTTATCCGGGCTTAGAGAAAAAAAGTTAGTTATCAATGGATTTTTTATAATTATGTTAATTACCAGTGTATTACTCCTAAGAAGGAGGTATATTTGACGTGAGTTTTCCTTCTGGTGCTCTTGGGTAATACAATTTTTTCATGACAAAAGCAATAAAGTTCATATATACTTCCTCCTCAGCGTTGTCCGTATTGTATTGCAATAAGGACGCTTTATGTCGTGGAAAAGTGTAGGGACTGGGGGTTTCTAGAGAGCATGAGAGGTATGGGCTTGTGAGTACTTTCCCTGTTTGACACCGAGCAGACCATTGGCTGGTCCAGAAACATTCCCGAGAGCAGCATGTTGGATAGACATTAAGTAGTGAACAAGGGATGTTGGTCACTACCTAAAAGAATTCCGTGTTAAACTTTGATTAGATAGGCCCAATGACGTATTTGTTTTATTCTATCAATTATTATATCCCTCCCTTTGAGTATGAATAATGTTTTACTGACAAACTATTTGTTTTTAAACTTACAGATCAATTGGAACCCTTGGGAACAACATATAAACTTCCCTAACTATTGCATCTACACTATACCTCCTACCACCATAAGAATCTTGCTGCAAGGACCTGCTGGAAGAGCATGGTACTTGGGTGAGTTTAGGGACCGAGGCACCGTACATCCCATACAGACCCCTAGCTTCAATGTTATATGATCAATCATTCACCAGAGAGGATATGACTGGTGGTCTTGGAGGTTTCAAAGAGACATACTTCATTGATGATGTAGATGGTGATGGCGAAGATACTTATGATGAATTCCAGAAAAACTGGTTGTCTTTCAATTATGATGGGGCATCTTCATCTTCGCATGTGCTAAAAAATGTCTCTAAGTGGTTTTTAAATATAGGAGATTACTCATTTTCTTATACAATGTAAATTTCTAATATACTTGGTATAGGCACCATCACCAGCAACCGCAACAATCACAACAGCACCATGAGCATCAGGGTTGGCTAGAGCAACTGTTGATGATATAAAAGTGGTTGACATCCCACTACCACCATGGCAGATTCAATTACCACTCCCAGATAGCGGTAGTGAGTTGGTTGACATTCGAAATGATGTTCTCTTTCAGGGTCTTCCATCAGCTGATGTCGATTATATGAGTTAAGATGTTAATATTTATTAGTTAGTCATTAAATATCACATTAACGCGTAATTCGGCCAATGCAGGTGCCGGTGGCATGCACGATAGGCATGATACGCATGATTGATGGTCTCAACAGGTTGTTCTTTGAGAATATGTTGAGCGCACGTGAGGTGATGATAAAGGCCAAAGCATTAATTAAAAAAGGATAAGAAAATTGTAAACTTACTATCTTTCCCTAATTATTTTTTTTCAAATCAAAATATTCAAATTAAATCTTAGCTGATATTTTAAGTATGTACACTTATAGGTGAAGTTGCATAGACGCCTGCAAATGTATAAAACTCAAGCGAGCAGGCATGGGGATGATGATGATGATAAAGATGAAGATGGCGATGAAGGTCATGATGACAATGGTGAAGATTCAGTTAATGATGATAAGAAGAACATGATGATGACATCATTGAAGGTAATAAATCAGAATGAGAACATGAAGGTCGTACAAAGCATTCAAATGATGCTTTGTCGAAAAAGATAAAAGTTACACCATGACGCTTTGTCAAAGTTTATATGAACTTTTATTAGTTTATTTGAATTCTAAACTTGATTTAAAGTTTGTTGAATGTATTTTTGAATTTATTAAATTCTGGCTGCATTTGACTGGACATATTGTAGAAAATTGGACTTTAAATCCTTAAACCTTCCAAAAATATACAAGACATACCCTTCTCTCAAAATTACCGTTTTATCGAAATGGATAGAGAGACCTCTTTAAGAAAACAGAATCTTGGCATTTCAAGGGTCTGCACTTTCAAGCATGCCTAGGAAGCATATTGTACTCCTTTGAATCTCCACCACCCCATAAGCTTGGCTTTTCAACGATGACTTTCCCAATCTTCTTTGAAACATAACGCCATCTCCATCTCCCTTATATTAAGGATCATATCTAGGTTGAACAATGATCTCCCCAAAAGAATCAAAAACTTTCTGCAGACCATTTTTTATAAAGTCATTGTATGAGTTGATTTGATGTCTAATGAGGCCATACTCATTGAAGAAAGCCATTGATGCCCTTTTACAAAACTTTTGAGAAACCTTTCTCCAAGTCCATGTATAGTACTAAGCGTTGTATCTTCTTCCTCCTCCTCTTCTTCTTCATTGTCATCATCGATATCCATATCAACCCCATTGGAAAAGTCTTTCCCTTCCTTACCCAGATTTAAACTCATGTGTGTCTGGTGTTTGGGGCCCAAAAGGGTGTAGGAGGGCCCCAAATGCCACACACACAGGTGTTTAGGCCCGTGTCACTTGGACATGGACCAAACACATGTGTGTCTGACATTTGGGGCCCAAAAAGTACCAAGAGGCCCCAAACGCCATTCATGATTGGCGTTTCACCAGGATGATCGGCTATTAGGACCTCCCCAATGGCGTTTAGGTCCTAATTTCCTAGCTCTCGTTTGACTTTTTATTTGTAGGTGGTTGTTGTCTGGTTGTATTACAATTAATATGGGTAATTACTCTTCTTAAATCATCCTTAAAAACTAAATTTTCACTCAACTAAACACATTTTCACTACTTCTCAATTTCTCTAAACTTCAAATACACTTACTCCTTCAATTTATTTGTTTGGATCATCAATTTTCAACTCCAACTAAGTGATCGGCTATACCGAAAAGGTAATGTTTATTTAGTTTTCTTTAATTTTTTTAAGATTACTGTAAGTTAGATGGCGTATGAGTAGTTATCATCAATTTCTTAATTTTTTTTTAAAATATAGTTAAGCATTTTTAATGATGAGTCATCCTAATGTACCCATAAACTCGGTGAGATGAGTACGTGACCAAGTTCATCCATAGTAGTGAACTTACAAAATGGGGATGTCAATGATAAAAAATTTGATACATTACAAGAGGCCAGAGATTTCTACTATACATATGTAACGATGTTGGGTTCAATGTATCGAAAGATGATAAACACAAGACAGAGCTAGGGAAACTGTATTACGAAGATAGGTTTGCTCAAAAGCAGAAGTCCGGGCGAAAAAATGTGAGCAAAGAGGACACCAAGTGAGAACTAAGTGGCTTGACAAGGGTGGACTGTCGTGTTTGTTTTAGGGTGAACTTGGATAAGAAGATGTAAAAATGGGTTGTTAAAGATTTTAAAGCTAAGTTCAACCATCCCATCGCCTCATCACAGGATGTGCCGTGTCTTCGATCCAATAGAGAAATGAATAAAGCGGACATGGCTTAGGCACAAGATTACACGATGTTGGTGTCAGGCTAAGCCAATTGTTTGATTACATGGTCGACCAAGCAGGCGGTTACGAGTATGTGGTTTCTTAATGACTGATCTCTACAATAAAATGGACAAGCAGCGAAAATCACAAGTAGTCGAAACTGATTCAAAGGCAGCTATTACTTTTTTTACAGTAAAATTGGAGATGGATCTCGATATGTATTGCAAATACAACATTGACACGGATAATCATCTGGCTTATTTGTTCTAGTCAGACTCGACATGTCAAGTTGACTATCAGTATTTCAATGATGTATTGATGTTCGATACGACCTACAAGACAAATGTATACAAGAAACCACTCGTGATTTTCCTTAGCGTGAACAATAACTACAAGACCATGATATTTGGCTACGCATTATTGGTTGATGAGACGATGGAAACCTATCAATGGGTGTTGAAGACATTATTGGATGCCATGAAAAACAACATGCCTCAATCAATCATTACAGATAGCGATAAGGCGATGTGTAAAGCAATCAAGACGATCCTCCCCAATTGCAATCATCAGCTTTGTGCATGGCATCTCGAACGAAATGCCCAATCAAGCGTGCACAACCCAAATTTTCTACAGGCCTTCAAGAGAGTCATGTTTGACGTTCTCAGTGAAAAGGAGTTGAAAGTGGAATTTCAGAGGCCTTCCAAAACAGAAAATTATTTACGTTCATGAGAACGCGCAATGATCTGAAAGTATGAACGCATATCTCTACCGATTCATTGGACGTCGATTTACACTCTTTGAATTTATGCTACAGTTCGATCAAGTGTTGGGGAGTATTCAACACAAGGATAGGTTGGACAATTTCAAGTTGAAAAATGAAACACATATGCTTCAAACTCACTTGCATGCGTTAGAGCAACACGCAAAAAATGTGTCGCACGCAAACTGTTTAAACGTGTGCATAAGGAGATCATGGGTGACACATAGTTTATAGTTTGTGCTTTGACACATGATGAGAGGCTCAAAATTATTCGTTGGTCGAGTTTGGGGTGTCGAATGACTCATACGTAGTCACAAGAGACCAACAACTTGAAATTCTAAAGTGCAATTCTGTTAAGTTTGAATCAGTGGGGATACCGTGTCAGCATATGTTCACTGTTATGAAAGGTATACATATGTAAGAGATCCCAAGCACGTGCATACTAGACCGGTGGTGAATCACTATGAAAGTATTATTCTACCAATCGAGTGAAGCCATTCTCATCTAGATACAGATGAGACTGTACTGCTTCGATAGAATTCGATCAAACTAGCTGCCAAAAGATTTGCTTACTTTGAGTCAAAGTCAAGTGAATGGTCGACTCGAGCCACAGTGGAGATTGAGATGCTGTGTGTAAAATATGAGACCTTGTGGAATGAGAAGGTCACCAACAAACAGGATGTGAAGCACGAGGATGGCGTAGAGATTAAAAAAGGTCTCGTTTAAGACCAGGTAATCATAAAGACAAAGGGCAACCAAGGCGCCAGCTCTAGTAACGCACGACCAACCACCTTTTGATGTGGCCATTGTAAGAACACTGGACATACCAAACAGACGTGTCTAGAATTACCGAGCGATGTGCATGCTACGATGTCGGATGATAATATTGATGATCTAGCACCATCTAACGTGCAAGGTGCTCACTCGACAGAAGTCTGCAGACAAAGTGCCTCCCACGAACAGCCAGCATTCCAATACCCATTCAACCCATCTGCATACCTATTACCATTCAACGCACAAGGTAGGTACCTTATGTACAACACAAACATCTCATACTAGTATAATATTTTGTATCCCCCGCCGCAATAAACGTACATTTTGTTATTAACTTGCTTTGATAGTTTTATAGGAATGTTAAAATCTGCCTATTTATAACTGTACATAATAATTCTGCAAAATCTGTTTATGATCATTGCACAGAATAACTTGAAAAATCTACTTATTAATAACTGTACACAATAATTGTGCAACATCTATTTATCACCACTGTACACGATAACTTACAAAAACTTCTTTATTTGTAGTTGTACACAATAATATACAATTTTTTGTATCATCCTTGTAAATAATAACTTACAAAAACCTATATATTTATAGTTGTACACAATAATATATAAAATGTGTTTATCATCCTTGTACACAATAACTTACAAAAACTTATTTATCTTCATTATACAAATAATCAAGTAGAAAATATTACACAATAATGTATAAAATAGATCTATCCCTTAATTTTTTCCTCTTCTCAATCATTTGCTTTAAAGTAGGACTTGTCTTCGGTGGTAGCCGGGTCTTCGAGACAGATGTGTTCCTACTATAAAATCAGTCAACGCGCTCATGTATCAATTATACATGTCGTTTGAAGGATGGTTGATGATTTTCAACAGAATATCCCACCAAAGATCATGCAATTTATACTTCTCTAAAAATATTCCCAAAATTCAACAAACTATCATACACCTCAACAAATTCTATAATGACAACCACAAATGAGCAAATCCAGAACAATATAAAAATCTTCAATTACATAACTAAAATAACCATAACTCAAAATTAAAACCAAATAGAAAACTGAGCTCTAAGTCTTGAATATTCACCAAACTATCATACACCTCAACAAATCCAATAATAGCAGCTTCAAATGAGCAAATCCACTACAATCAGAAAAATCTCAATTACTTATCTAAAAGTATACAACTAAAACGAAATAGAAAATAGAGCTCTAAGACTTGAATATTCACCAAACTATCATACACATTCAATATTGAAACCCATAAATGAGAAAATCCAAAAAAATCAAAAAATTCCCAATTACATGGCTAAAGGAACCCTAACTCCAAACTAAAACAAAGCAGAAAACTTTCAAGTTAGAATATTCAGCAAACTATCATAACACCATAACAAATGACAAGTAATGACAGCCACAAATTTACAAATCCAGAACAATCAGAAAATTATCAATTATAGAACTAAAACAACCCCAAACTATAAGAAACAAAAAACAAAGCGCTTAAGTTTAAAGAAATATAACCAATATCTGAAAAATTTCTCGGGAATGATAGTTGTGAACCATCTACCCTGGTGTCATTCATATATCTCATGACCCACACACCACAATCACTCCTGTAAACATAACAATAAATGCATCATTAAAGGGTGAAGGAAGCCTAACAATAAATGCATCAAATGAGTAACCATTTGATTGGGTGACCACTTGGGGCGGCCTTGAAATTTTGAATGAGCAAAAGATTGTTGGCGGGGGTAACAAATCTATAAATTTAGACCTAAATATCTACTGGGATCGGTAAATTTTAAAATTAACTAAAAAATAAGTTTTAACCACGAACGGTTCGTGGGCGGAATATAAAAAAATTCAATTAACTTTTTTAATTGAATTAAATAATTTCAAACCAAATGACGTGCGATTATGCATATACACTATTAAACGAGAAGATAATGATAAAAACAATTTTTCACCTATACTTTATATCGGAGAATTTCTGAACAGCAGAATTCCTTCGAGCATTCTTCGTGTTCTTCAAGCTTCAGGATCCGAATTACGCACTTGAACTCCAAGCATGATTTTCGAATTTCATCCACCAACAACTGCCCGTTAGTTTCAAAAATATATCTCACGCGAATTTTGTGTAGGAATTTGAATGTGGGCTCTCAAAACGATTGAAAGAAAAATCAAATATTTTTCCTTCATTGCTCTCTCAATCTGCAGCAATCACTAGGGAGGGGAGAAAATTCTTTCTCTCTGTATCTGATATGAGATCTATGTCTCTATCTCTCTCTTTGCAATCAAATTGCTATTAGATATTTATAAAATCTGATTTTTGATATTTATAAATATACCATATATTTTAAATTTTTGAAAATTCAACCACATATATTCAAATTGACGAAAATCAGTATATCCCACAATGTTAGAGTTGTATCGAAATTTATCAATCTAATTGATAGATTTAATTGATCATTATCAATTAATTAATTTGTTTATTTTTATTTACTAATTATCCAATAATTAGAAAGTAATAAAGTATTTAACTTCAATACAAATAATCACACTTAACCAATTAAGTGAGATCTCCCAACATATATTGGTGTAGGAAATATGTCTTGGCACCAAAACACATTTTGATCCAATTTACTTTGTTTCTCTATTCCTGTCCTCATGAGCTATTTCTGAGACCGGATGAACCCACATGAACAAAGCTAAGGATTCAAATACTCACCGAATTTATCTCCATAAATTCTTGATCTATCTAATCCTGACATAGTACGACTCCACTATAAGTTCGATGTCAAATCAACTCTCAATTCACGCGCGCTACTTTTCTATTGGTGTAAATAATTCATTTTTTATTTTCACAATGCACAGAATATTTTAGCATAATACCCATCGGAATATCAGTAACAATAGCAGAATGTAAAATTATCATATTACCCATCTTGTTATTATTTTCTTAACTCTTTTATTGATTGTGAATAAGAAAGACATAATAGTAAATTGTCTCGTACAATTCACAAGTCTTAATCAATGACTCAAATCATTGAATATCTGGCTAGGATAATTTATTCGGACACCCATCAATAAAGCATAAGGTTATATTGTTGCTTTCGCAATCCAACCATTAATTTCCATATCTGTGAATTATGTAACTCCAACTTAATTGAATTATAATCCCAACAATCAAGGTATTGCCCGCCAATTCGAACTCACTCATTTGACATATCAAAGATTGCAACTAACTAAGTCATGTTACATATTCCCTCAAGATTAAGATAATTATGAAAATACATTTAAGGTGAATAATTAGATTTAGAGCTAGGTAAACGGTTTTGGGCTCTAAACTAATTTGTTATCAGGCTATTCAACATGTTCATAATATATCTAGGTTAACCATTTGAGTCTTCACTCCCATGCCCCATGATTGGCATCCACTGGTTCAACCTCATAGTCATAATCGAATTCAATTGCCCAGTTGATCCTAAGACTGCGAATATCATTTTGAACTTTTTTAGAAGAGTTCGTCTAGAGACGCAACTTTCTTCACTCTTCATTTATTGATAAAAGTTTCAGGACTTGAGTAATTTATAAACACACTTTAACTGAAAATAAAATTGTCAATTTATTCATAAATATTCAATAATACTAATGTCTGGGAAATAACTAAATACAAGTAAATAGTTATTACATTCTACTTTATGGACATATTCCAACAATCTCCCACTTTGAATAAAGTAGGCACGTACAATCTCTTATCCCCAAGCCCTCCAAATGACCATAAAAAACTTTACTGCTTAAAGTCTTCGTGAATGGATCTGCCAGGTTGTTGACCGTCGAAATATGTGTAACCGCAATTTCTCCACTTTGAACAATTTCTCTAATAATGTGATATTTACGTTCTATGTGTTTAGATCTCTTATGGCTTCTAGATTCCTTAGAATTCGCTACAGTCCCACTATTATCATAATAAAGTGTCATGGGCTTGTTAGCGTCTAGAACAACTTTCAGAGTTTTTAAGAACTTCCTAAGTCATACAGCCTCCTTTGCAGCTTCACAAGCTGCCACATATTCAGCTTCCATGGTAGAATCAACAATTCAAGATTGCTTGATACTTCTCCATACAACTACTCTATCATTCAGGATGAACACTGAT
Organism: Datisca glomerata; assembly: GCA_003255025.1. Lineage (NCBI taxonomy): Eukaryota > Viridiplantae > Streptophyta > Magnoliopsida > Cucurbitales > Datiscaceae > Datisca > Datisca glomerata. Next base: position 944,635 of record QANY01001431.1, on the reverse strand, counting down.
CTTGAAGTGGACCTCCTGGAATCCTTATCATCTTGAAAATCAGAATCAGTATACCACGTCATATTCAAGTCACTACCTGAATACACAAGCATGTAATTCCTTATTCTCCTAAGATACTTAAGGATATGTTTGACAACATTCCAATGCTCAATTCCAGGATTAGATTGGTAACGACTCCCCACACCCACGACATAGAAAATGTCTGGCCTATTGCCAAGCATCACATACATGAGACTTCCTACGGCTAAGGCATAGGGAATCTTTCTCATGTTTTCCTCTTCTTTAGGAGTCTTAGGAGACTTCTCCTTGGAGAGGCTGACTCCATGTCTAAAATGAAGTTGAAGTTTTGCATACTGAAGCGATCCAACACCTTCTCAATATAAGATGCTTTAGATAATGCCAATTGTATGTTCTTCCTATTTTGAAAGATCTGAATACCTAAGACAAATGCAGCTTCTCCAAGATCCTTCATATCAAATTGCTTTGCAAGCCAAATCTTGACATCAAATAATTTTCCTACATCATTCTTAATGAGTAGAATATCATCTACGTACAATACTAGAAAAATCACTTTCCCTTCGTGTATCAGCTTATACACAGGGCTCGTCCACTAACTATTCAAAACTATAGTTCTTAATAGTTTCACCGAATCTAATATTCCACAACCGTGACGCTTGCTTGAGTCCATAAATTGACTTTTGCAGTTCACAAACTTTGCCCTCATTTCCTTTCTCCATGAACCCGTCTGGTTGAGCCATATAAATGCGTTCTTCAAGATTGTGATTCAGAAAAGCGGTCTTGATGTCCATTTTTCAGATTTCATAATCAAGGGCAATAACAATGGACAAAAGAATTCGGATGGATTCAAGCATGGCCACCGGTGAGAATGTATCTTCATAATATATTCCTTCCTTTTGGGTGCAGCCCTTGGCTACTAGCCTAGCTTTGAATGTCTCTACATTCCCACCTGGTCCTTTTTTCTTCTTATAGATCAATTTGCATCCTACGAGTTTTACGCCTTTAAGAGGATCTACAAGCTTCTAGACTTCGTTCGTGTACATCGAATGTATGTCAACATTCATGGCTTCTTGCCATAAGTTTTCTTCAGGACCAACCATGACCTCTGAGTAGGAACAAGTTGATCAAGGTCCTTATCTGAGACAGCTGTCAAAGCTTCTCCATAGGACATATACCTATCGGGTTGTCTCACAACCCTCCTACTATGTTGAGGCCCTATAGACTCTAGTTTTTGTCGTGGTTCTTCCATTATTGAATTAGAAACGATTTCTAATTGAGATGTCGGTGTCCAGCAACTCAATAATTCCTCTAGCACAACTGTGCTTCTCAGCTGTACACTTTTAATGTAATCTTATTCAAGAAAATGAGCATTCGTGCTAACGAATGTTTTCTAATCAGTCTTACTATAGAAGATGTATTCCTTCGTTTCTTTAGAATATTCTACAAACATGCATAATTCTGAAAGACTGACCAACTTTTCTATCTTCAGTTTTAGACCATGTGCTAGGCACCCCCATATTTTAAAATGGTAATAGACGACTTTCGTTCATATCATCTTTCATATGGTGTATCAGGCACCATCTTCGACGGAACTTGGTTCAGAATATATGCCTTTGTTTCCAAGGCATATTACTAGAAGGAATCTGAGAGGGATGAGTAACTCATCATGGATTTAACCATATTCACACCATTTTGCTGTGGTGTAGCAGTATCTGTAAGTTGGGAAAGAATACATTCTTCCTTAAGAAAATATTTTAACTCTCCTAGCAAGTACTCTCCACCATAATCAGATCGTAGTGTTTTCATTTTTTTCTAATTGTTTTTCAACCAATGCCTTATACGCTTTGAAATTTTCAAAGGTTTCAGACTTTTAATGCTTTAGATGAACATGAAAAAAATGTGAGTAGTCATCAGTGAAGGTTACAAAGTATTCATAACCTCCTCTTTCTTGGATATTCAATGTCCCACATACATAACTATGTATGAGTACAAGACATTGTGTGGCTCTTTCACCTTTTGCTAAACAATGTCCCTTGGTCATTTTGCCTTCTATATAAGATTCACAAATGGGAGTGATCCTACACTTCAAGTTTGTAAAGGACCATCATTTAAAAGTCTTTTAATCATATCCAAACTAATATGCCCAAAGCGTAAGTGCCACAAATATGTTAGATCAGTTGAGTCAGACTTCAACCTTTTACTATCCCTTTGTGAATCAACATTCACTTTAGTGTCACATATCATTGGAACTATTGGTTTTACGTAAAATAGTTTATTTATCAAACATGCAATAGTAATTAAGTAGTCAGTTCTAAAACTACCAATATATTTATCAATGAAATTCAAATTGGATCCTTGCTCAATTAAACTAGTTACTAAAATAAAATAATTTCCCAAAAAATTGAGGTATAATGAACATCATGTAAAAACAGATAACTGTTGTTAAGTTCCAACTGATATAGCCAATACTAGTGCTCTATTCCTCATATGGATGATGAACTTAACCAAGATATCTGCTAGAGATAATCTAGACAGTTGTGTATCCAATGGTTATCGACTCCACAACGATGACACTTGTCTCACAACAAGTCCACCTTACAGTGCCCTTACCGTTTTCAACTATTGAGTTCTACTTCTTAGCCTTATTCAGACCTCCTCTCGTGTTTCCTTTTGGCGCCAGAGGTATAAGGCTTACTTTCAGTAAAGTTTTCCTCTCCAGTCATCCTCTTTCCCTTTAGAAATAAAGTCTCAATGTCTTGCAACTCCATAATCTCAGCAAGCAAGTACCTCAACTTATTCATCAAATAATTAAGTTTCAACTTCTCAAAAGTATCAGGCAGAGTCTCTAGGATCATATCCACATGAGTCTCGCCATCAACCTCGTACCCATGATCTCAATCTCATTCCAGATAACTAATAACCAGTATCATATATTCTCTAACAAGAGTTATCCTACAGTTCAGACAACTGCATGTTTATCTTACAACCCTGATCTCCGAACATTTCGGTGATGTCCAACATCATATCAGTGGTGGTTTCCAAATTCTGATGTTGTTGTTGCAACACATTGCTAACAGAAGCCAAAATGTAATATCTGGCTATCTCATCAGAACGTAGCTAAGAAAAATAAGCATCATTTTCCTCTTGAGTCGATTCACTAAAAAGCTCAAAGGTATAAGGGGTGTGAGCACGAACTTATGATTTTCAATCGTCAGTACGATATCAAGATTGTGTTTTTCAATCACTGTAATTATCACCAGTTAATATTGTTCACGTTTAAGATAGTTGAGAATGGGGATATTGACATGATTATCGAAAAGAATAAATAAAGTGGTGTAAATAAATGCTCAATCATTTAGGAAAGTATGATGCATGATGCAACTACTTAAATATTTAAAAATCCATTAAAAAATATTTCCTCCATGATGTTACGATAAAAAATGTAGCTTGTATCATCGAGGGATCAAGTCCAAACTAGCTCCTATCGCATCGAGACTCTTCTCGTTTGGTTAAACGCTCAAATGTCTACACATCTAGCTTAATTAATCACCAATAGTTTTGATCACCTTGGCCCCATTGACTATCCCCTAAGTGGGGATTCCATTGTGCTTCAGTCTAAGTGTTTAACCAACGCATCGACTCTTAAAAGTTGCTATGGACTAACAGTCCATCTATGGGACGGCCCTGCCCCACCACTTCCTTTAGAAGTCTTAGCTTCTCAAGCAATTCGATTACTCAAAGCGACATGACTATAAAGTTCTCCCATTGAAGAGAGGACCGCTATGGGTGATTCTAAACCATTCCTCGTGGCACGATCAAGTTCACAGTGGAAACCTTAATAACGTTTCAACGTAAATGACCATCCCACTTAGGTTTTAAATTTATTTGGATTTTTGATTTTTTTTCAAAACATAACTTTTATTAATTTAAAAAACCTGATGAAATTTATAAATCCTTTAGTTTTAAATTTCAATTTAAAATCATAACCATTATAACTTTCACATTGTCATTAAATTATAACCATTATAAATTAATCTACAATGATGCATGTACATGCTACATGACAATTTGATATTGGTATATCTCAAGTTCTATATGACATGTTATATGATGATGCACGATTAAAATTAAATCATACATTTAAATTAACCTCCTATTGGCTCATTTCTAATTACAACCTAAAAAGAATAATTAATAAATTACAAATTAATTTATAAACTAATCCTCTCGGCATCTGTACTTTCCACCTTCTTCTCCATATTTTTTCACCACTTTGTAACTCTTTACAGAAGTCCATTTCAGTTCTAAAATTCAAATTTAAATTCATAATTCAAATTTCAAAATTTAAATTCATAATTCATAATTCAAAATTTAAATTCAAATTCAAATTTCTAATTTTAAAAATTCAAAATTTAAATTTTGATTAAAACCCTTTAATTAAGGAAAACTATTTTTCTTATTAAATAATCTCAATAACTATCCCATTTTCATTTTGTTTAATAAAATAAAAAGATAACATTGATAATTATCATATGAATTCAAAATTTAAAAGTTAAAAAGATAAAATAAATAATTATCTTTTATTGTTTAAAATTTAAAATTCAAATTCAAAATTTTAAAAGATAAAAAAATAATATAAGAGTTATCGTGAAACATCATAGAGATTCTTAAACCCTAATTTTTATGGCCTAGGGTTTCACAAACCCTAGTCCCCATACATGGCACGGAAGTGGACAGCGGTGGTGACGACGCTGGAACAATATCAACGGCTACCAGAACAGTAACTCTGGTATCAACAGTGATTCTGGCAGAACAGTGATTTCAGCGTGAACGGTGATTCAAGAAAGCAGGCGTGGGGTGATGATGATGATGATGAAGGTCATGATGACAATGGTGAAGATTCAGTTAATGATAATGAACACGAACATGACGATGACATCGATGAAGATACTGAATCGGAACGAGAACATGAAGTTCGTACAAAGAATTCACATGATACTTCGTCGAAAAAGAGAAAAGTTACACCATGACGCTTTGTCAAAATTAATATGAACTTTTAATAGTGTTTTTAATTTTAAACTTGATTCAAAGTTTGTCAAGTGTATTCTTGAATTTATTAAATTCTGGCTGCATATGACTAGACATATTGTAGAAAATTTGACTTTAAATCCTTAAACTTTCTAAAAATATGCAAAACATACCCTTCTCTCACATTTACCATTTAATCGAAACGGATAGAGGGACCTCCTTAAGAAAACATAAGCTTGGCTTTTCATGGGTCTATACTTTCAAGCATGCCTAGAAAGCATATTGTACTCCTTTGAATCTCCACCACCCCAGAAGCTTGGCTTTCAAAGATAACTTTCCCAATCTTCTTTGACGCATAACGCCATTCTCCATCTCCTTTATTTTAAGGATCATATCCAGGTTTAACGGTGATCTCCCCAAAAGAATCAAACACTTTCTATAGACCGTTTTTTATAAAGTCGTTGTATGAGTTGATTTGATGACTAATGAGGCCATACTCATTGGAGAACGTCATTGATGCCATTTTACAATAACTTTTGAGAAACATTTATCCAAGTTCATATACACTAGTAAGCCTGATATCTTCTTCCTCCTCTTCTTCTTCTTCATTTCCATCATCGATATCCATATCAACCCCATTGGAAAAGTCTTTCTATTCCTTACCTAGATTTAAACTCATGTGTGTCTGGTGTTTGTGGCCCAAAAAGGTGCAGGAAGGCCCTAAACACCATTCATCAATGGCGTTTCACCTAGTTGTATTACAATTAATATGGATAATTACTCTTCGTAAATCATCCTTAAAAATTATATTTTCACTCAACTAAACACATTTTCACTACTTCTCAATTGCTCTAAACTTCAAATACACTTACTCCTTCAATTTATTTGTCACTCAAATACACATTTTCAGAGGCAACTATTGCTTTTTTTTACCTCAAAATTGGAGATGGATCCCGATATGTATTGCAAATACTACATTGATATGGATAATTGTTTGGCAAATTTTTTCTGGTCAGAGTCGACGTGCCAAGTTGACTAGCACTATTTGGGTGATGTATTGATGTTCGATACAACCTACAGGATGAATGCATACAAGAAACCACCCGTGATTTTCCTGCGCGTTATTGGTTGATGAGACGGTGAAACCCTATCAATGGGTGTTGAGGAGTTTCTTGGATGCCATGAAAAATAAGATGCCTCAATTGGTCATTACAGATGGCGATAAGGCGATGCATAAAGCAATCAAGACAGTCCTCCCCAATTGCAATTAATGGCTTTGTGTATGGCATCTCGAACAAAATGCCCAATCAAACATGCATAACCTGGATTTTCTATTGGCCTTCAAGAGAGTCATGTTTGACATCCTTAGTGAAGAGGAGTTCGAAGAGGAATGTGATCGTTTGATAGAGTTGTTCAACCTCAGGTAAAACAAGTGGGTACAATGGACGTATGTAAAGCTTGAAAGCTGGGGAGAGGCCTTCCAACACGGAAAATTATTTGCGTTCATGAGAACGACGCAATGATCTAAAGGTATGAACACATATCTCTATCAATTCATTGGACGTCAATTTAAACTATTTGAATTTGTGCTACAATTTGATCGAGCATTGGTATGCATGCAACACGAGGAGAGGTTGGACAATTTCAAGTTGACAAATGAAACGCATGTGCTTCAGACTCACTTGCATGCCTTAGAGCAACATGCGGAAAATGTGTCACTCACGAACTGTTTAAATGTGTGCGTAAGGAGATCATAGGTGAAGCACCGTTTATAGTTTGTGCTTTGACACATGATGGGAAGGCTCAAAATTATTCGTTGGTCAAGTTTGGGCTGTCGAGTGACTCATACATAGTGACACGAGACCAACAACTTGATACACTAAAGTGCAATTCTGGTAAGTTTCAATCAGTGGAGATAACGTGTCGTCATATGTTCACTGTTATGAAAAGGGAACAGATGCAAGAGATCCCAAGCACGTGCATACTAGACCGGTGGCGGATCACTGTGAAGAGTAATATGCTATCAATCGGGTCAAGCCATTCTCATCTGGATATAGATGAGACAGTATTACTTCGGTACAATTTGATCCAACTAGCTGTAAAAAGACTTGATCACTTTACGACAAAGTCGAGTGAATGGTTGACTCGAGCCAAAGTGGAGATTGGGATGCTGTGTGCAAAATATGAGACCTTGTGGAATGAAAAGGTCGCCAACGAACAAGATGTGAAGCACGAGGATGGTGTAGAGATTAAAAGAGGCCTCGTTCAAGACCCGGTAATCGTGAAGACAAAGGGCAGACAAAGTGCCAACTCGAGTAAAGCACGACCAACCACCCGTTGATATGGCCATTGTAAAAACACTGGACATACCAAATGGACGTGTCTAGAATTACCGAGTGATGTGCATGCAACAATGTCAGGCGATAATATTGATGATCTAGCAGCATCTAACCTATAAGGTGCCCATGCGACAGGGGTCTCCGGACAAGGTGCATCCCACGAATAACCAACATTCCAATACCCATGTAATGTGCAAAGTACGTACCCATTCAACCCATCTTCATACCCAATACCATTCAACGTACAAGGTGGGTACCCTATGTACAACATAAACGTCTCATACTAGTATAATATTTCGTATCGCCCGCCGCAGTAAATGTACATTTTGGTATTAACTTGCTTTCATAGTTTTTAAGGAATGTTAAAATCTACTTATTTATGATCATTGCACATAATAAATTCAAAAATATGCTTATTTATAACGTACACAATAATTGTGCAACATCTATTTATCACCACTGTACACGATAACTAACAAAAATCTCATTATTTATAGTTGTGCACAATAATTTACAAAATTTATTTATTATCCTTGTAAACAATAACTTACAAAAACCTATATATTTATAGTTGTACACAATAATATACAAAATTTGTTTACCATCCTTGTATACAATAACTTACAAAAAAATATTTGTCTTCACTATACACAATAACCATTTAGAAAATACGACACAATAATGTATACTATATATTTATCCCTTCATTTTAATCCTCTTCTCAATCATTTGCTTTAAAGTAGGACTCGTCTTCGGTGGTTGTCGGGTCTCCGAGACAGATGAGTTCCTACTATAAAATCGATCAATGCGCTCATGTATTGATTATACATGTCGTTCGAAGGATGTTGATGATTTTCAATAGAATATCACACCGAAGATTATGCGATTTATACTCCTATTAAAATATTCTCAATATTCAACAAACTATCATACACCTCAACAAATTTTATAATGAGAGCCACAGATGAGTAAATCCAGAATAATAAGAAAATCTCCAATTACATAACTAAATGAACCCTAACTCAAAACTAAAACCAAATAGAAAAAAGAGCTCTAAGTCTTGGATATTCACCAAACTATCATACGCCTCAACAAATGCAATAATAACAGCCACAGATGAGCAAATCCACTACACCAAAGAAATCTCAATTACATAACTAAACGTACCCAACTAAAATAAAACAGATAACGGAGCTCTAAGGCTTGAATATTAACCAAACTATTATACACCTCAACAAATTCAATACTAAAAGCCCCAAATGACCAAATCCAGAACAATCAGAAAAATCCCAATTACATGACTAAAGGAACCCTAACTCTAAACTAAAACAAAATAGAAAACTTCCAAGTTTGAATATTCACCAAACTATCATTACACCATAAACAATAACAAGTAATGATAGCCACAGTTGAGCAAATCCAGAACAATCAGAAAATTCTCAATTATAGAACTAAAATAACCCCAAGCTATCATAAACAAAAAAATAAAGCTCTCAAGTTTAACAAAATGTAAACAATAACTTTAAAATTATTCGGGAATGATAGTCGCGAACCATCTTCCCTGGTGTCATTCGTATATCTCATGACCCACACACCACAATCACTCCTGCAAACGTAATAATAAATGCATCATCAAACGGTGAAAGAAGCTTAATCAAATTTGTGATCAGTGAACTTGCTCATTTGATTGGGTGACCACTTGGGGCGGCCCTGAATTTTGAATGAGCGGAAGGTTGTTGGTGAGGGTAACAAATCTATGAGTTTAGGCCCAATTATCTGATAGGATTGGTAGGTTTTAAAATTAACTAAAAACAAGTTTGAACCATGAACGGTTCATTGGCAGAATATAAAAAAAATTCAATTAACTTATTTAATCGAATTAAACAATTTAAAACCAAACAACGTGCGATTATGCATATACAATATTAAACGACAGGATAAAGTTAGAATTATTTTTCACATATACTTTGTATCGAAGAATTTCTGAACTGACGGAATCCTTCGAGCGTTTTTTGTGTTCTTCAAGGTTCGGGATCCGAATCACGCATTTGAAATCCAAGAATAATTTATGAATTTCGTCCACCAATAACCACCCGTTAATTTCAGAAATATATCTCACGAGAATTTTGTGTAGAAAATTTAGTGTGGGCTCTCAAAACGATTGAAGGAAAAAATTGAATATTTTTCCTTCAATGCTTTCTCATTCGGCGGCAATCAGTAGGGAGGGGAGAAAAATTTTTTCTCTGTATCTGATATGAGATATATATATATATATATCTGAAATCAAATTACTATTAGATATTTATAAAATCTAATTTTTGATATTTATAAATATACCCATATTTTTAAATTTCTGAAAATTCACCGCCATATATTCAAATTACCGAAAATCAGTTTATCTCCAGAGTGTTAAAGTTGTATCAAAATTTATTAATCCAATTGATAAATATAATTGATAATTATCAACTAATTATTTTATTTTATTTTATTTACTAATTAATTTTAATACAAATAATCACACTTGACTAATTAAGTGACATCACCAATCACATATAGGTATAGGAAATATGCCTTGACACCAAAACACATTTTGATCCAATTTACTTTGTGTCTCTATTCCTGTTCTCATGAGCTATTTCTGAGACCGGATGGACCCACATGAACAAAGCTAAGAATTCAAATAGTCAGTGAATTTATCTCCATAAATTCCCGACCTATTTATTCCTAATATCGTACGACTCCACTATAGGTTCGATGTCGAATCAACTCTCGATACATGCGCGTTACTTTTCTGTTGGTGTAAATAAATATTTTATATTTTCACGGTCTTTAGAATATTTTAACATAATACCCATCGTGAATATTAGTAATAAGAGTGGAATGTTAAATTATCATTTTACCTATCTTGTTATTATTTGCTTAACTCATTTATTGATTGTGAATAAGAAAGCCATAATAGTGAATTGTCTCATACAGTTCACAAGTCTTAATCAATGACTCAAATTCATTGAATACCTGGTGAGGTTAATTTATTCACACACATTTCAATAAAGCATAAGGTGGTGTTGTTACTTTCGCAATCCAACCACGAATTTCTATATTTGTGAATCACATAACTCCAACTTAATTGAATTACAATCCTAACAGCCGAGGTATTGCCCGCCAATTCGAACTCACTCATTTGGCATAGCAAAGATTGCAACTAACTAAATCAAGTTACGGATTCACCTTTGGATTAAGATAATTATGAAAATACCCTTAAGATGTAACAATTAGATTTAGAGCTAGGTAACGGTTCTGGGCTCTAAAATAATTTGTTACCAGTCCATTCAACATATTCATAACACGTCTAGGTTAACCGTTTGAGTCTCTTTTCCCATGCCCCATGACTTGTATCCATTGGTTCAACCTAACAGTCGTAATCGGATTCGATTGTCCAGTCGATCCTAAGACTGCGAATATTGTTCTGAACTTTCTCAGAAAAATTCATCTAGAGACGCATCTGTCTTCACTCTTTGTTCGTTGATGAAAGTTTCAGGATTTGAGTAATTTACAAACACACTTTAATTTAAAATAAACTTTCAATTTATTCATAAAAATTCAATAATACTAATGTCTGAGAAATAACTAAATACAAATAAATAGTTATTACACGCTACTTTATGGACATATTCCAACAATATCAAGTCCATACCTTCTAACAATAATTTCATTTACAAAATATAAAAGCATAATCAATGTCAAAATCACATATGCTATAAGACAAATTACAAGTCATGATGAGGGGTTAAAACATACAATCGTTTTTACCTTTTCAGTCTGTTAGCTTTAGGGAGCCAAAGCTTAACTTTATTAAGAAAATCAGGCTCGTGCAAGGGCGCTCACCTTTCTTAGCTGAGCCGTATCTTGTTGGGTAGGGCCAAGAGAAAGAAAGGACGGGGGGTAACCATGCATGGTGCTTCTTGACCGTGTCTCCGAGGACAGTTGAACGAGCGACTCATGAATGCTGCCGAGTTAGACAAGCCAATAACTCGAAAGTCTTCAGTCTATTTTTTGAGCAAGAATCACGCGCGTTACACGGCTATTTGATGGAGATCTCGGCCATAAACCATTGATCTCGACCACCATGTACCAACATACAGATCTATATTACACAATCATACTAACTCAAAATTAATAACTTTTTACTATCATTTCTAGCTCAAGTGTTGGCGTGTATCACTCCACCATCTTGTGTTTCTTTGCAAAATTAGGAAGCTCTACTAATTTGGAAACACATTGACTCTGCGTTGTCATACAAAAACATAATATACAAAGCACATACAAACCTAAAATAAGGATGATACTGAGTAGTAGATATTCACAACAAACAACGTAGGACCGATTCTCATCGATGCAAGACGAGCCTCCAAGGTCAAAATACTAAAAAACAAGTCAATAAGGTCCGAGTCAAGCCAATTTTATGGACCGACAATCATTAGGTCTCTCCGGTCAGCATGGTGGCCAGAATGAATTATGAGAATCTCACTGCAAAAGACAAATGAAAGACAAAATCAAAATTTGGAAGTGATGGTGTGTCAAATTTATTAGATTAGTATGACTACTACATATCCTCTCAGCTTTTCTCAAAAATAATACTCCACAAAATGCTCATCTTTGACCTTTAGTGGGTTCTGCAACGTGTACAGACCCACTTTAAATATCTTTTTGTTGTGTTTAGTGGTCGGTTTACCCTTCAAATAAGGTTAACTGAGTAGAGGACCATCTCTCCTCTCCTGAGTGCTGCGCAACTGCACCGGGCATTTACTTTCGGTGGACTCGGTCAAGACTTGTCAGCCCTATCAAAACAGAACTCCAAGTAAGGTGTTAGATTAATAGTCAGATTATACATGTTATATTAATAGAAAATATAAAATATAAATTAACAGAATAATACCTTTTGGCGTCCTTTAGAGGTTCCAGTCATAGATGGTTTCCTAACCAATAGCAGGTCAGCGAATAATTTGTCAGAAGCATCCAGCTAGATGCAGGGGACGTTCTTATCACCTTTATATAAAGGTGATAAGACTCCAACAGCTCTTCTTCGTGGGATGGACTCATATCCTTATCAAAACCTCCTTGTTCTTTACTTTGAGTCGGGGTAACGCATGGTACATCATCTTGGGCACAAGACTTACCAGTGTCCCATTCTAAAAGACTCACCAAAGTTATGCACATCTTCTCTTGGACGGCCATCATGTTTCTCTGCATCTTCAATAATTGTGAAATATCCGCCCTCATGGAGTTGGACTCCTCCTGAAGAGCCACCTTTATAGAGTTGGACTCTGCTTGAAGAGCGATAACTTGTGCAATTAAACCACCTAGCACGATGGCTTGCTCTTCAGGTAGATCTACATAGACGCTCTCGCCAATGTGCTTACACTTGCGGCCCTCCCGAACCTCACAGTTTCCCGTAATGGCTTGTGCGACTATATCGATCTACATAATATGTGAATTAGTAATAAATAATCAACTGTGTAATAACCAACTAAATTTACAATATCCTAAAATGCTTACCGTCAAGGTTGTCAGGATTGCGATCCTACCTAGGATCGGTGGAAGGGCGTAGGATCATGGATCATAGGATCGGATCGAGGATTCAGATCGAGGATCGTAAGTCTTACCAATTTTTAATAATTTATTAGTAAAAGTACATTTATGCTAATAATACTTCAATACATTGAAAGAAAATAATTATATAACATCAAGTCATCTACGTAGTAAATAAAAATAACATCAAATCATCTAAAAACATAATATTAAGTAGAATTTTCATACTTTTAAGTTCTCAAGAAAGAAATTTAATATAAATAAGTTCAAGACAAGTAAACTTAATACCATTTAATCATCCAACTGAATGTCATCAATTATTCTTCCATCACTGGTGTCATCACCATCAATCTCCTCATCACGTTCAGAATCATTACTTTCTCTAAGTTCAACTTCTCCAATGGAGTCATCATTCATATCTCTTGAACCACAACTACCATCGAGGTTTTGTTCACCATCACTTACTTCAAGTATTTCTATGTCATTTTCTTTCTCAAAATTTTCAAGCTCATCATCTTCACCTATATAAGGAAAAAATGAATTGCATTTCTGAATGAATCAATTTTGAATCAACAACCATTCTTTGAAGACAATTATAAAGTTTGATCATGATTTTTGCACCCCTTTTAAATTCAGGGCTATAATGATAATGAGGTTAATATAAATAAGTTCAAGACAAGTAAACTTAATACCATTTAATCATCCAACTGAATGTCATCAATTATTCTTCCATCACTGGTGTCATCACCATCAATCTTTTTTCAATCATCAAAGCTCCTTTTTGCTCGTTAAGGCGAGACAATTTTAAATATGTTGTAGCAAAATGCTTAACAGCAGGCCTAATCAACTCTCTTCCTTTGGTAAAATCTCTCAACCAAGTTAGAAGCAATGTTCGTGTATATATGTAGATAGTAATCCTCCTACCTTTTGCAATTGCTACTTTATGGATTTTGAGCTTTTTCTCAAAATCTTCAAGTATTAAATCTATTCAATGAGCAGCATAAGGTGTCCAAAATAAATTTTTTCTCTTCTCCATCAATATCTCACCAGTTAATTTATAGTTGGAAGCATTTTCAGTCACTACTTCTACAACATTCTCTTCACCAACCTTCTCCTAAACCTCATCCAACATCTCAAAAACTTTGTCAGGTTCCTTTAGGACTATTAACTAAAAATTACAAATAGATCTTCTCTTTCTATCTGTCCAACCATCATACATCATTGACCAACCGGTTTTCTTGCATTCTTCCTTAAAATCTTCAAGGATAGTTAATGTCCTTGCCACTTCCTTTTTTAAATATGTAACTCTAATTTCATGGTAGGATGGTGCCTTACTTACCAACCATCTCCAGCATTCACACAAATTCAGGATTCTTCACACAATTAAAAGATATGACACTAGTATAGAAAAACCTTACAATTTGTTGACAAACAACCTCACGTTGATCTTTTTTAAAAATTTGATTCATTGTTATTTGCTTTGATATTTTAAGAAAGCTCGTAATAGGGTTTTTTTTCCTTTACCACTCTTTTTTAATTCTTCAACTTCAACTACTATATCATCTCCATCCTCTCTATCACAAAGTTTTTTTCTCTTTGTCTAAGACTCTTCAACTTGATTTCTCAAAATTTCTAAAAAACTTTCTTTTAACCTCCACAAGTACATTAGGACATGCCTCAAAATTTGCTCTTGTACCGGCTAAATGATTTTTAAGGTGAAAAATATCCCCAAAACGAACAACATCACAATAATTGCATTTCACTTTCTTCAAATTACGATCAATTTATATCCCATGTTCCCATCCCGGATCTAATCGGCTCCTAGATGAATTTTTCTTTTATCATTCTTACTTGAGTTACTCTTACTTCCACTTGTAGACATTACTAAAAGAACATAACCGTGTAAGGGTACATCAGAATGTGTTTGAAGAAAAATTAAGTATATAGAACACAAAATTCTACTAATTAAGAACAAAACATAAATTACTATGGAAAACATAAATTATACAAATTAAAAAGACAAATTAAGAATAATTAAGTTCCATAACACAAAGTAAGAACAAATCACAAATTAACCAACCATATTCAGAACTAAGATATCACGACAGGTTGAATTATACATTAGATAAAAAAGAAGCTACTGAATAGAAATGTGTATTTTGTTCTACACTTTTACTTGGGGGGGAGTCTGAACAGTTTTCATTTTTATTAACTATGGTTCAATCACAAACAAATTCTATGGAACATAATTGATTTGAGAGTAGTGAGCAAGTTATAGATGTTGGCAAGTTTGTATGTGAAATGGTTAGTAACGAAGCAAAAGAAATCATCAATATTGCTCTGTTACTTGAGCTCAACTAAAAGGGGAGAGAGAGTGAGAAAGAGAGAGAGAGACCTTACCTTGGTGTTGTGTTGCACTATTTTGCATTGTCGGTAAAAATGGTGATTTGCGGTCGTAAGAAGGATAGGGTTTCTTGAGGTGGTACTATAGTGTAGGCGGCGACTTAGAGGATTTCTTTGGGTGGGAGGGTTTCTTTAGGTGGTATTGTATTCATTTGTTCGATAGAATTGAGGTGTGTTTGTTGTTTGATATATNTATATATATATATATATATATTTTATTTTTCAATTTGTAATAACAAGTGACCCAAAATTCACCTAATTAACTAGGACGTAGGAATAGATCAGGATCACGATCCCACTATCCGGATAGTGATCCCTACTTGATCCTATTGAAAATTATTATACCAAGCAATCCGGATCACGATCCTAACAACATTGCTTACCTCAAAGCTTTTAGGCCCTCCTCCTCTTGATTTTACAAAATAAATAAGTTTTCTGTTGGCCTGGTGTTCCACCTTAGCAGTAAAGGCTGGTTCAAGTCAATATAGTTGGCAGCTGATGCCAACTTCTCCAGATAAAAAAGCTGCATCAAAATGAACTTATTAGCTGATTTACGTGTGTTATGATGCCAAAGTAAGACCAATGTACACTAAATCTATTACCTGGATAAATAACAAGCATCCGGTAATCTATCATGGTGGTTGTTTTGATACGTAGCGACACCATCTATAAAATCTTTAAAACAAGCAGAAGCTCAATTCTTCAGTTTGATGGTCGTGGGTGACTTCACAGCATGCAACCACGAATGACTGACGATTGGTTTTGATAAGAAAACCCTGATGATGTATAGCACAAATGCTTGCCTCCAATAGTCACTGTCAGACTCATCAATTAAGAACTTTGACAAGGTGTTCATTGGATAATCTCCTTGGGCGTTCACCCACTTCGCCCTTTGATCTTTCATTTCATTCACATCACCATCAAATTTTATCTCCTCGCCACCATCAAAGATGTCTAGCATATAAGTCACATCACTTGCAGTCACATTGACATGGACATTTAACGTGCAGGTGACTGGATCGAAGCAACCTAATAGTTGCTGTAAAAAGTTTCTCTTCAGCTTGCAGCATTTAATATCCAACAACCCTTCGAATCTCATCTCCACGAATGCTCTCCTCTTCCCCTCATCAAAATTTGCAATAAGATTTGCAAATTTCTCGCGTGTACAGTGTGTGAGCAACTTCTGTTTACAGGCAGACCCTCTCGGATGACTAAGACCGGGTTGTTCCGCTCCGCTTTCAAGGACATGAATTTCATTATCCTTGAAATAATTAAGTTCCGCTTCCTTCGTCATACTTTTCCATAACTTACATAGATCTCCTCATGTCTGGATATTACAAACTCACTTAAATTACAATCAAATATTATTAATTCCATGTTATAATTTAATGTTTCTTCAAACATATTTCTTGACCCCTAATCTCTCCACCTGCCTCCCTAATTTTAACACATTCTTTCGTACTATTTTAATTATAAAAATTACATTAGCATTGCAACAATTTAGATGAAAATATGTAACATTAAATTGATGATCTCATTAATTACTTACAAATATTCAAAGAAATCATTTTGTGCCTTCTTCACGTTCACGTTTGTGTTAGCTATCTGAAATATATGTTAGTATAATCAAATTTAATCATGTGACAATGTCTTCTTATCATGATTATCTTTGATACTAATTTATAATGGATTGAGTATTATCTAGTAAGAATGCTAAGGTCTTATGTACCATTAAACTAATGGCATACCAATGTTATGTTCTTGTATACATCGACCCCCATTATATTATTACTCAGCTTTATGCAATGACTATTTAAGATAACGAATTAATTGAAAGTAACATGTATCAACAATCTTAATAAATGATAAACATGATGTGTAAAGAATTTGAAGAATATAAGAAAATTAGTTGAACTAGTTGCAACATGCTCTTTCTCTAAGTTTTTTCAAAATTTATCATGTTAAAAGAATCATATTAGTACATTTCCACTATATAGGTAAGCTAGTTAAAAACTTTATAAATATGAAAAGTCTTTATAATCATATAAAAAATGACATCGATCGTGTAATTCTCTCTAAAGTATGACTTTTCTTTTTATTTGATTGCTTGAAATATAACATCTAGAATAGTATTATAGGAAAATGATAACATATACATTATGGATTTATCTAAGAACAAACATGCATCTAAAAATAATATTATTTCTATGAAAGTGGACTGGCCTCAAGTAATATCTGCTTCCAACTATAATATTCTGTATAGAAACATGAAAAAAGCAAAACATGATAAACTAGTCTACAAACATAGCAAATTTCTATTTTATTAAGTAAAATTAATTCAAGTTAATGATATTGAGAAAGAAATTCTGATACAAGTTCAAAATTCAGAAGTAAATTACTAGCAACTGTGTAAATGCCGACAAGTATTCCTTATTGATGATGACTAATAATCGAGAGGTTTCACCTGAAAAAAGTAAGGATGAACTTTTATAATTGAATGAAATTAAAATCCAAAATAAAATTAAACACAGAGCATGCCATCATATTACATTGTCATAAACTAAAAGAGAAGAATCAACTTTCGTGTAAAAAAAAACTCACATCTAACTTAGAAATAATTTATCCGCAAAATGGTATAACACGGAGGGGAAATAGTGAACTCAAGTCCATCTAGAATTCACACAGAAACATAAATGGGAAGTGGACATTTTTGTTCATTTTTGTCTGAACAAAAAAACTTCAGTTTAACCAAAATGACCTAAATTCAAGTATCAATTAGCAGCAAAGATTGAACAAAAATCTCAAAAAGACTTATCATAAATTGTACATTTGTGGTTTTGGTAAATAAAAAAAAAAAAAGAACCATTCCCTAGTCTCACAGGTCAAGGTACCTTTCTAGAATATATTAAAGACGTAGTTATAATTTGATTGATGTTCATAGATTTAAAGCGGATTTCATAGTCATTCGCAATTCGATATTATTTTTAGAAAAGAACAATAGGTTTTGTTGTATATAATCAAGTCATTGTCCATTTATGGTGAATGACACATGCTTGTGATTCTAATTAGAATTCAGATTATCTAGAGCTTAAAACAACTACTCATCTACTATTTATTTATCCAATTCTGTGAAGGCGCATGGCATTTCATCTTCTTCCCTACTAGACTTCTTCTCCGACTTAACTCCTGCAAAAACCTACAACCCAACTCCTTCATTTACGAGTCTTCTTTTGTCTCCAACGGACCATAAATCAAGAATTAAATAGTCAGAGACTAAATCAAGCCTAAATCAAACAGAGCCTAAATCAAACCTAAATCAAGCCTAAATCATATATAAATAGAGGATAATGAGAGAACCCTAAATCAAACCTAAATCAAACCATAAATCAAACTCTAAATCAAACCTAAATCAAACCATAAATCAAACTCTAAATCAAACATTCAATCTAAACAGAACCTAAATCAAGCCTTAAATCCAAACATTCCTAAATCTAAATAAAGCCTAAATCAAAGCAGGCTAAATGGAGAACAATGAGAGAGAGAGAGTCGTCCAGACTAACGGAGATAAACGAAAGAGAGCGATCCAGGAGATTAGCCGTCAACAAAGAAAACAGGAGAGGGAGAGAGAGAGTCGACGAACCAAAACCCTAAATCACGTAGAGAGATAGAGCTGAGGAACGCAGAGAGAGCCGACGACAGAGACAACAAACGATTTTAAAGAGAGAGCCAACGACAGAGAGAGCACTGACGATGAAATAGAGAAAGCCAGCGTAGAGAGAGCTGGACGACGAGAGAGAGCTGCGAGAGAGCTTGACAAGTTTGGTAAGTTTGGGAGATCCTTCGAAAGAAGCTTGGGTGAAAATGAGATTTGTCAAAAAGTTGGTAAACCTTCTCAAGGAAACTTGAGGTGAAAATATAACAAGAAAAATTGATGAATCTTCCCTTGGGGTGAAAATCAGATGTTTTAAGACTTTGGTGAAATTTTTCAAAGAAGATTGGGGTCAAATGAAATTTATGAATATTTTGATGAAGCAACTTATAACTTGTACCTCTGATTATAAAAGGATTTGATCCCTAAACTGATAGATCGAGATTAACCTGATCATATCAAGTTATCAGGATTAATCTCATTATCAATTCTAGCATGGCATTAGAGAGGGACTCTAAAGCTTTATATCGAATCTGGCTACGAAATCCAACGTCTCCTTGGAAAAGGGATCTGCCACTGTCAGGGTGTATATCTCGGACCCCACAAAAACGGCTAGATTTTCACCATCTGGCTTCAATACACGTGACGAGAACAGAATTGCCACTCATTTGGCGAGAAAAAGTATTCGTAGCTGGTCCCACTAAAACTGTCCTCTTTTGTCCTCCAAATCCAACTCCCAAAAAACAAAACAATGGCATAACCGTAATAAAAACGATAAGCAGAAGAAGACCCGGAAAAAGAAATATAATCTGCTACTGGGATATATCCAATTTCAGGTTATGTCGCCGGTGACGGTTGAGAGGTGGTGGGATCGGCGGAGGAAGAAATGTCAGGACCGACTCGGCAGCCTTCGAGCATGAACACAACATCCGACATTGTGGGTCGGTCAAGAGGGTCTGGTCCAGTGCAAAGCAATCCAACTTTAATTCCAAGCAAGAACTCCTCCCACTCTGCAGATTCAGGGTCAAGCTCAAGCAAGCCTGGTTCTAACAATTCTGTAATTTGACCTCTTTGCAATTGCTTCTTCACCCACTTCACTATGTCATCATCGTCTTGTGTGAACATTACTGGTCCTTTTCCAGTTAGTAACTCAAGCAAAAGAATGCCAAAGCTATAGACATCTGATTCCTTTGTGGCTTCACCTGCTGACACTGCTTCTGGTGCTACATATCCTAACGTGCCAATTGGCCGGGTTGAAGTGGAGGCTTCAGAAGGAGTGGTGATTTTGAGGCGGTCTAGCCCAAAGTCTGATAAATGAGCTTCGAAATCAGCATCAAAAAGAATATTTTGTGGCTTGACATCGCCGTGAACCATGGACGAACTGTGGAGAAACGCCAAGCCACGAGCAATCCCTAGGGCAATGAGGTGGCGCATTGGCCAATTGAGGACGTGACCATCTTGGTTAGATGCTTCTTGAAGAAGGGTTGCAAGGTTGCCATTGGGCATGTAGTCATAGACAAGAAGCCTTACATTAGAGGGTGGCCCTGCATAGTAGCCGCGAACTACGGTTAGGTTGCGGTGCTTTACTTTACCAAGTGATTCAGCTTCTTTTCGGAACGTATTTTCATCTAGTGAATTATCTAGGAGACGGCGAATTGATAGCACCATTCCATCATTGTAACAAGCCTTGAAAATTAACCCATGACGGGTTCTGCTCAGCACGTTTTCTTCATCGAATTGCCTAGTGGCCTCAACTGTCTCTGCTAGCGTTATCTTATCGTTGAACATTACCAGCATTGGCCCACCATTTTCACTGCTTCCACGCCCACCACTTGTTCCTGAGCTCGTCCTTGCAGAACTCTTCTTCTTCTCTCCGGATGCTCCTCCCTCTTTGAGCCTTTTCCGCCACCTCATTAGACTGTAAACGTAAATGCAACAACACACAGACAGGAAACAAGCTCCGCAAGTAGTTACTACAATTAATAGCATCAACCTCTTCTTTTTATCCCTCGTGGCCATATCTTGACACCTCTGGTCCAATGGCTTCCCACATAAGTTAGAATTATATGCATATACTGATGGGTTGCCGAATCGTGATCCTAAGGGTATCGGAATCTCACCTTCAAGATGATTATTCGACACATTGAAGCTCACCAAGCTAGAAATTGAACCAAGACTAGCAGGAATTTCCCCACTCAAGTTGTTAGATGATAGATCCAGTGTTGTTAAGTTTGATAGCTGGGACAGTGACTCGGGTATCCTGCCAGAAAGATTATTTTTGTCCAATAGCAATGCGTTTAATGAGGAGCATTTGGAGATTTCCTCTGGGATTCCACCTGTTATGTTGTTAGCACCCAAATTCAGTACTTTCAATCGAGAGAGACGAGAGAGATCAGAAGGGATCTGTCCTGTCAAAGAATTTGAGCGAAGCTGTAGAAATTCAAGATCAGAACAATTTCCTAGCTCTGGTGGAATTGAACCAGAAATGTGATTGCTAGACAATGAGACAACAACTAACGAGCGAAGAAAGCCATAATTTGTTGGGATATTACCAGAAAAACGATTTGAGCTAAGGTTCAGATAGCGCAAACTGATCAAACTACTAAAGCCTTCAGGAACATCTCCAGATAACATGTTCTCCTGCAATGCAATTACTTGCAGGTTTGGCAAACCAGAAAGCTCAAGCGGCAACTCACCAGAAAGATTCTGTTTGCTTAAATCAAGAGTGGTCAGCTTGAAAAGATTTCCCAAGCTAGGTGGAATCCTCCCAGAGAGCCCAGAAGCACTTAGATTCAGAACCACTAGCCTACTGAGGTTGCCTATGCCCACTGGAATTTCACCAGAAAAGTCGTTTTTACTGAGCTCCAACATGGTCAAATTGCTCAATTCCATTAGCTCCCGTGACAAGTTTCCGCTCAAGCTATTGCTTCTCAAGCTCAAAGTCTCTAGCCCCCTAAGATTGCCAAAACTGGCAGGAATTGACCCTGAGAATAAATTTTCTCCAAGAGATAACACCTTCAACCCATTCATATCCCCGAAAAATTCAGGAATCTCCCCCGTAAATCGGTTTCCTTCCAAATCAATAACACGCAGCGTGCTACAATTTTTTATCTCTACGGGAATCACGCCGTTAAATGAGTTAGTCGCCATTTTCAATCCTTCCAACATCAACAGACTCCCAATTTCAGGCGGAATAGCACCAGAGAAAGAATTACCTGAAATATCCAGTAGTGTCAAAGTTGATATTTGTGTGAGCCACGAGGGAAACAAGCCGCCTACCTGATTATGCTGAAGCTCCAAAACCTGCAGAATACTAAAACAGGTCGCTTTCTCAGGCCCGACGATTTCCGTGAACGCATTAAAGGCTAACTGAACGATTCGAAGCGACGGCGAATAAACCGAGACATTGCAAAACACTGAGGACGGGACTGAACCAGAGAGGTTGTTCTGTGAAAGCGAAAGGACTTGAAGTTTTGGGAGCGCTCCAATTGCTGATGGAATTACCCCTCCGAGCGCATTGCCTTCGACACTCAAATGCACTAGCGACGAACAATTAGCTATCGCTGAAGGCAGAGTTCCTTCTAGAAGATTATGATCAAGCCAGAGGTACTGAAGGCCTTGAAGCTCTCCAAAGCTCACCGGAATCTCTCCGGCCAACTGGTTGTACGAGAGGTTGATAAGCTGGAGCTGAGTCAAGTCCCCGACGCTCATTGGAATCTCTCCGGAAAACGTATTAGACGAAAGATCGAGGTATTTCAGCTTTCGAGGGAGGCCGGTTGGGATTCCGCCTGAGAGGTTGTTCTGCGCGACGTTGAGGATTTCAAGACTACTGAGGTTTCCGATATCCGGCGGAAGGTTACCTGAGAGTGAGTTGTACTGCAAGAACACGTCGCGAAGTAAAGTGCATTTGGAGAGAGAAGAGGGAATGGTGCCGTTGAAGAAGTTTGAAAGGAGACTTAGCTTCTGCAACATCCGCAAATCGGACAACTTCTCGCTAATTCGACCACCAAGTTGAAGACGAGGCAAACGAAGTTCGGTGACTCGATTGCCGGAACAGGCAACTCCACGCCAGTCGCAAGGAGCAGACGGGGTTGACGAATCCCAGCCGTTCAATGCCCCAAGAGGATCATAGAGATTCAGGCGGAAGACCTCCAACGCTTCAATCTCAGCTTGGGCTACAGCGCTCCGTTCGGCGCACGACAACAAGGGTGCTGCGCACTGGACCAGAAATAGCACTATAAAAGCAAGTGCCTCCATGGAACTTAAGCTTGCGCCTTGCGGAGATGGTAGAAAAACTGGAACGGAAAAAGGAGTATTGGGATTAATGAGCTTCGTGGTTAGAGAAGGCCAACAGAGAAGAAACCGCCATACACGGCAGCGGTTTGAGTGGTTTTGGTCAAAAGACCTACAACGGATGAACAGAGAATTTCTGTGGGTTTCTCTGTCACCGAACTAAAAAGACTGTGACTGACCCAAACACTTTTATTTGAAAGCCGCATGGCGCATGGGGGGTTCACTTTTCAATTTCAACCCGGCCATTTGATATGATGTGGGTTTAATCATTTGAGCACTGTGGATTCTTAGACCAGGATCTTCTCCTGTTATGTGAAAAATGAGAAGATTATGTTCAATTTTCTTATCATATTCATGACCGCTTTTTTTACTTTATTTTTCACCTTTATTTTTCTGTACATGATATGACTAAGGTTGAATTAATTAAAAATAATATTATTATATTCATCACTATTAAAATGTAAACCTATATTTAATCTTACATAATGAATGAAAAAGTAATGAGTAGAATGCAAATGAAGAAACAGAAAAATATTTTAAGTTAAAATTTGCCGTATCATGCTATATATTATTACATAAAAGTAGTGTTGGACACTACAGTACTACTCTATAATTTAGTATGTTTGACATTATACTAACTATGAGAATATAGTTGGGATCAGTTCACTCTAGATAATTTGTTTCTTAAGTCAATATTTTATAATTATCAAATTAATAAAATAGAATTCTATGTATTAAAATACCTATATTATTTTTTAAAATAAATGTGTTAAAAATAAAAATAAAGAAATAAAAAAAGTTACAAAATTATGTATATATCATTATAATCCAACCATTAATATTTTTAGAGAAATTACTAAGTTTTCATTAATGTACTATATCTTTAACTAATGCAAAGTAATGAACCAAATTAAAAAATGATTTATAGATGTTATGCTAACTTGTCATAATGTTTCATTTGCACTTTGTATGATACAATCATAGTACAATATGAGAGCTAATAAATTTCATTTTAATACAATAGCTCAATATAATTCATATTCCGTCAAAGAAATATAAACTAATTTGATTTGAAATGAATAGAGAAAGTTACTTGACGGTTTACAAATTGAGGCTCGTGACAAAGGAAAGTTTTTAAGAAGAGGAACCGAGCTTGCCTGGTCAGTCTCAAGAGAGCCAAGTCGCACAGACTTGAGCAGATGAAGGACGACAAGAGAAGCCCCCGAAAAGGAGCTCGGACAACTATCAGTGACATATATTATTCGTCGAAAGTAACATCCCAGATGGCACCTCCCATTATGCTCAAACACCTAATGAGTCGAATCGCCGTGGCAGAATGTTATAATAGCCCCCCTTGCATCCCAGAGGGTCCGATCACTTTGAAGGCATGTCAAAATTAAATGTCCAAGGCTTTATGTCAAAGGTCGCCTCTCTCTTGTCCAATCAAGGACAGACCTCGTGTCCTGGGAAACTTCCCCAACATGTTCTCAAGGCTTCCTAGACATGCCTATGTTGGTCGTCGCGGCGGAAGCGTAGAGGCGTGTGGTCTTTTAAAAAACTAAGCTTTTAATAAAAATTGAATCTTTTAATAAACAAAACTTATACAACGCCACGATAACCAAAAAAAACTTTTATTGAAAACTCTTTTTCAATCAGTCAGGATCAATTATACATTAATAAATTAAATCTACAATATACAATGTTAAGAATCATATACCTCTTGTAGTCTACATCAAGTGTTCTTATAAAAACTTATCGATCTTCTGTTCTCACGAAATCGTTCCAACAATCAGTAGACCCTGAGATCCACACCAAGATGTTTCAAGTTAATTCTCAACGCACTAAGACGTATGTAGGCACGTAGAATATTACAAGACACTTTTTCTGTCTCTAGATGTACTCAACAAATGAGATCTAGAAATTTACTGAGAAAGTCTTTAATGAGACGATTCTCTAAATAAAGGTGATGATTATTCTTTTAGAAATTTGATTAACGTTTAATCACAGAAGAAAATCTATCCGACACCAATCATGTTCTTAATTCAACTTTTGATTGATGAATTGACAATCTAATCAACTGATTCTCTCCTCGTCTTTCAACCACTCAAGCCATTAGAATAATATTTGTATATATTCTAGATAATGACGTATCAGATTTTTAGGGATAAACTGAAATAATATTTAATCATTAAATTATCAATTATAGTGGAACTCACTGTAATTGTGCACAACTGCAGTGCCACATGGTACTACAGTGTTGCACACTACATTGTAGTGTCATGTGGCACCGAGTAGTCCTTTTCAATTTCTTATATTCTATCAGTGATTGACACATGGCGATTACTGTGAATTAAATATTTATTTTAATCAGATAATTATCTAGATATCGGTTAATTCAAAATTAACATATATTAATATCCCTATCAGCTAACTTATCTGTTATTTTATAAATAATAAATTTAGTTGATTTAAATTATTATCTAATAATAATTTAATTATCTAATTTTACAAATTATATATTCTGTTTCACTTATTGATAATTACTTATATATATATATATATATTATATTCTGGAAATTATATTTAAATATATAAATAATTCAATTAATTAATTTTTAATTAATTAAACTCACATAATTATCTCATAATTATGTACTTACCCAGAATAAAAATTCGTTTTGTAAGTCACTCATTTTCCCATGTCTTGAAATATTCACACCATATACAGTGTAGTATAGAGGTGACTTGGAGGGTCATCGACCCATAATCCTAAGCTCCACTAAATAAGATTATTAATTAAACTCTTTAATTAAATAATCTTATTTATTAATTTTATTATTACTCCACTATAAATATAGAATTGCACTCTTACGGAATTGAAATATTTTTAGGGATAAACAGAATACTCTGTAAATACATTCTTTAATCTCTAAGAGTTGAGGCGTAGAAACTTTTGTAATTTTATTTTGAATATTATTGTAATATTCTGAACGTGAGAAGATGAAGAACGCACGAGACGAACGGCAAAAAATATTGTTCACACGAAAACACTGTTCATCCGTGAAAACACTGTTCACGCCAGAAATTTACTGTTCCAGCGGAGGTGAACAGTGCCAACGGTACTGTACTAGCGGTGAACAGTGGCTGCCGGTGATGAGACGGGAAGCGTTGGTGATGGGCAGCAATCGTTGAAAATCAAATATGAACTTAATGTTGATTTGTGAGAAGCATAATTTCGTTCTTATTGAGGAATGTCTTGAGGAGCCCGCTGCTTACGCCCCTAAAAATGTTAGAGAAAAATATGATGCTTGGATCATATCAAACAACAACGTGAAGTGCAACATGCTTGTGTGCATGAATGATGTTCTGAGAACCAAGTATGAAAGTATGGAGACTACCTATGAGATTATGGAATCTTTACAAGCAATATTTAGGCAGCACTCTGACGAAAGTCGTCGTAAGGCCACTAGGAGCTATATGGCAACTAAGATGAGGAAGGGTACTTCTGTTCGAGAACATGTTTTGAACATGATCAACATAATGCACGAGGTAGAAGTACATGGAGTGACCATTGATGAGAGAACTCAAGTTTGCATCATACTAGAGTCACCCACACAAGCTTTTTCTATGTTCACGACCAACTATATTATGAACAAGTTGTAATTCAACATGACTCAATTGTTGAATGAACTACAGACTTTTGAGTCACTCAACCTTAGAATGACGAAAGAGGGTGAGGCAAATGTTGTCGAGAAGAAGCCTTCTTCCAATATTGTTAAGAACAAGAAATGGAAGAAGAACAATGGTAAGGACAAAAGTAAGAACAAAAGAGTTAAGAAAGCCAAGACATCAATGAAAGCCAAGAAGAACAAGAAAGAGAGCAAGCCCAAAGGAAAGTGTTTCCACTGTGGGGTTGAAGATTATTGGAAGAGAAACTTTAACAAGTATATCTCCGAGCTAAAAAAGAAAGGTAAATAGGATTTACTTGTACTTGAAACTTGTTTAGTAGAATATGATTTGTCATCTCGGATACTTGATTCAGGAGCCACTAACCATGTATGTTATTCTTTACATATGTTTGATTCGTTAAGGGAGCTGGCTGATTGCGAGGTCATTTTGAAAGTTGATAGTAGTGCGCTTGTGACAACTAAAGCATTAGGGATAGTCCGTTTACTTTTTCGATATAATTACTTAGTTTTGAACGATGTTTTTTATATTCCTGGTTTTTCGAGGAATTTGATTTCTCTTTCATTTTTACAAGAACAATTATTCAAAGTTTCTTTCATTAATAAAGAGCTTATTATTTCTAATAATGGATTCGATATCTGTCATGCTAAAATTATAAAAACCTACCATATCACTATAGAATTTGATGATAACTCTATCTCTATCTATTATCTTTTTCAATTTTGAAATTAATGTAGTTTTAAAATTAAATTTTTAATTTTTAATTTTATGAAAATTAGAAATTAATAGGTTGATTGTGTTTAACCCAAGTTTGGCCAAATCAAATAAAATATTTATTTCATCAAATCAAATAAAATGTTTATTTGACTAAATCAAAGTCAACTAATTTTAAAGGGATAATTATATAGATTAATTTTAATTAAAAAATTAGTTTTTCTCAATTAAAAAGAATTTTGTTCAAAGTTTGAAGATTATGGAGATGAACATCACGAGGAGAAAGTAATATTTGGAAACTGTGTTTTCTTGAAGTCCTCTTTGTAAATTGATTTCTTTACTTCAAGGGTTGTAATTTATAAATATCTTATAGTCACTCAGTCCATTATTATTTTGTTTAATTATTAAATAATTGTTTTAATTTTTATGTTCAATAACATGTCCATGCATTAGTCGTTCACATGTCATACATGAAAATCCCACACAGATTTATTTGATCATGCATCTCATCAGTAGAAACATGATTTATTAAGATTGTCCTAATATGTTTATATGTATTATTTTTGAAAATCAATAGCATGTAAACTGCTAGGTTTTAATTAGTTAAAACTTGGTAATCACACCACACTAAGGGCTATAGTAACATTTAGGATAATTGACTTTCGTAAAAGATTTTTATTAAAGTTTGATGAATATAATTAATTAGTTCATCTTAGTTCACCTAATTATGACTTAGACGTTTTATAAGGTTAAATGAACTTAGACCAATAAGATTGGCATAACCGATTATTAAATATTCATACGGTTACTATTTTAACTAGTAATTGAATTGGAATTAATTAAGTTAAAATGAAAACACATAAACCTAAAATAGTGAGTGGGAAAAGGTTGACATGTCAATGTAACATACGGTCTCCATTATTAGTACAACAGCGTAAGGTACAGTAAGGGCCTCGAGATGGCTTTGTTTTCATCCTCCCAAAGAATGTTTCGAGTTGTACCAATACGAAGGTTGAAATTTTTTAGAAGATAGGAGGAAGTAATGTAGTTTAGTTTTGACCAACCCTAAAGCAGAGTATTCTAAATGAAGTCATGTAATCAGAAATGATGGGTTACACTTACAAAGTCACAATTAAGCTTTCATGTGAATAGTTGTGACTTGATCGAACAAACGATACATTATTGTTAAAAGAGAAAATATGAGATATTTTAAGTTTTAATTAATAAGGATGAGAATATCTCATAGAAGCATGAGGTTAATCTAGTTGACCCTAAGGCAGCACATTAATCGTTGGGTCATTTTATCGTGATTAGTAAATGTTAAATTTGTGTGTTTATTATGATGCATCCATGCATCACGTTTACTTTTTGAATTCAAGGTATTTATCAATTATATTCAACTTGTATATTTTAAATTTCAATTATCATAATTATGTCTACCATGTGCATCCATGTTACTGTTTTACTCGCTCTTGAGAAATTAAATGGTGATAACTTTGTACGTTGGGAATTAAATATGAACTTAATGTTGATTTATGATAACCCAAAGTTCGTTCTTACTAAGAAATGTCCTGATAGCCCAATGCTAATGCCCCTAATAATGTTAGGGACAAATATGATGTTTGGATCATATCAAACAATAAGGCGAAGTGTTACATGCTTGTGATCATGAATAATGTTTTGAAAACCAAGCATGGAAACATGGAGACTTCCTATGAGATTATGGAATCTCTACATACTATATTTAGGCAGCAGTCTGATCAAATTTATCATGAGGCCACTAGGAGTTATATGACAACTAAGATGAGAAATGGTACTTCTGTGCGAGAACATGTTTTGAACATGATCAACATAATGCACAAGGCAGAAGTACATGGGGCAACCATTGATGAGCGGACTCAAGTTAACATTATACTTGAGTCACTCACACCAACTATTTTATGAACAAGTTACAATTCAACATGACCTAATTGTTAAATGAAGTGTAAACTTTTGAGTCACTCAACCTTAGAATGACCAACGAGGGGTAAGGTAAATGTTGTCGAGTAAAAACCTTCTTCCGCTATTAAAAGTAACAAGAGGAAGGAGATTAATGGTAAGGGTTAAAGGTAAAAACAAGAAAGGGAGGAAATTCAAGACATCGTCAAAAGTCAAGAAGAACAAGAAAGACAACAAGCCCAAGAGAAAATGTTTCCACTGTTGGGTTGTAAGTCAATTGAAGAGAAACTGTAACAAGTATCTCTCCGAGCTGAAAAAGAAAGGTAAATATGATTTACTTATACTTGAAGCTTGCTTAGTCGAATATGATTTGTCATCCTAATACTTGATTCAGGAGCCACTAACCATGTATATTCTTCTTTACAGATGCTTGATTCGTTAAGAGAGTTGGCTGATGGCGAGGTCATTTTGAGAGTTGACAATGGTGCACTCGTGTCAGCTAAAGCTTTAGGGACAGTCCACTTACTTTACGGATATAATTATTTAATTTTGAATGATGTTTATTATATTCTTGGATTTTCGAGAATTTTGATTTCTCTTTCATTTTTGCAAGAACAGTTATTCAAAATTTCTTTTATTAATAAAGAGTTTATTATTTCTAAGAATGAATTCGATATTGGTCATGCAAAATTTATAAACAGACTGTATATACTTAAACCGACTGAACGCTTTAAATAATTATGAATTATTTAAAGTAGCAAAACCTAAAAGTAACAAACAACATAGAGTTTCTCATGATGATGATAAAACATATCTTTGGCATCTTTGGTTAGGCATATTAATCTATATAGGTTAAACAGGTTAACAAAGCATGATTATTTGATAGAATTAAAAGTTGGAACTCTTTTTGTTTGTGAATCATGTCTAAAGGGCAAAATGATTAAGAGACCTTTCACAGAAAATGGTCAAAGGGCCAAGGAACTTCTTGAGCTAGTACATAGTTATGTCTTTGGACCGATCAATGTACCAGCTAGAGGTGGATATGAGTATTTCATCACTTTTATTGACGATGACTCAAGATATAGTTATACTTACCTAATGCAAAGAAAGTCTAAAACTTTTGGAAAGTTTAAAGACTTCAAAGCTAAAGCTGAAAAATAATTAGATAAATCATTGAAAACCCTTCGATAATATGCTCCAGATATTAGACGTGGGTACTTTCATAGTCACAATGATCAAAAGGTGTTTGTATCGATAAATGCAACCTTCTTTGAGCATGATTACATGTAAAACTACAAACCTTGTAGCAAAATAGTTCTCGAGAAATTAGCGATTGATGAGATCAGACCACCTTCAATTTATAGTGATAAATGACAAATCAGAGAAACTATAGTTCCTATAAAGAAAACCCCGGTGCAATGTCGTAGTGAGAGGCTTGTGAGACAACTAGTTTTCTACAAACTAGAAGCACGTCTCCTAGTGTCAAACACTGATAAGAACGATCCATTATCTTATGAGAAGTAATGGATGATCCTGTAAATGAGAAATAACAAGATGCCATGAACCAGGAAATAGAATATATGTATTCCAATTCTATTTAGGAACTTGTAGATGCACCTGAAAATGTCAGGTCCATTGGATGTAAATGGATCTTTAAGAAAAAAAGAGGTGTAGATGAGAAAGTAGAGACTTTCAAGGCACTGTTAGTAGACAAGAGCTATACACAAAGGGAGGGGGTCGATTATGAAGAGACATTCTCCCATGTGGTCATGCTCAAATCCATTCGTATCCTTTTGTCCATAGCGCTAGTTTTGACTATGAGATATGGCAAATAGATGTCAAGACAGCTTTTCTGAATGGCTCTTTTGAAGAAAGTATCTATATGATGAAACTAGAAGGGTTCATACAAAAGGGCAAGATCAGAAAGTGTGTAAGTTGCTTAAATCTATTTATGAATAAAAGCAAACATCTAGATCATGTAGTCTTACCTTTGATGAGATTATAAAGTCTTATGACTTTGAGCAAAATGTTGATGAAACCTGTGTTTATAAATACATTAAAGATAAGATAGTGGTTTTCTTAGTTCTTTATGTTAATGATATTCTACTCATTGGGAATGATGTAGAAACTTTGTCAAAGGTAAATAACTGGTTAGCTAAGAAATTCCAAATGAAAGATTTAGGAGAGAAGAGCTATGTTCTAGGCATCCAAATTCTAAAAGATAGAAAGAACAAGCTCTCAGCATTTTCTTAGGCTTCTTATATTGATAAGGTGCTGGAGAGACTCTCTATGAAGAATTCTAGGAAAGGTCAAATACTGACCAGACATGGAATTATCCTCTCCAATGAACAATGTCCTAAGACACCTCAAGAGGAAAAGGATATGAGAAAGGTTCCCTATGTTTCAGTAGTTGGAAGTCTCATATATGTCATGTTGTGTACGAGACCGGACATCTGTTATGCAGTGGGAATTGTCAGTCATTATCAGTCGAATTCAGGTTTAGAACACTAGATTGCAGTAAAGTACATTCTCAAATATCTTAGGAGAATGATAAACTATATGCTTGTTTAGTTAGGTGGAGACCTGAACCCCACTAGATACACTGATTGGGAATCAGATAAAGATTGTCAAAAGTCGATGTCTGAGTCATAGACCGAGGTGATCTAACTATTATGAAGATAACGCTGGATCAGAATCTAACTCTTACTGTTATGGAGATAACGTTGGATTAGAACCTGACTGAATCATTTACCAAGACACTTCCTACGAAGTTGTTTGAAGGTCACGTGCCTAACATGGGATTAAGATTGATGTCACATTTACTTTAGGGCAAGTGGGAGATTGTTAGGGGGGTTATATCCTTAAAACATGTGTATTGAAATTTAATGAGAATTACATTTTTTTTATAATTGTTCTTTTAAAATGTTGAATAATTTATATAAATACATGAAAATTTTATATTCATTAACGATACTATGATCTTGTATTAGTACGAGAGGATTAAGATCATAGATAATGAATAAATTTTTCAGCAACATATTAAAGTATGGAATCTTTAATGAATGGTTGCTAGTAAAGTTCACTAAGCGTTATGAATGCGTGTGATCTAGATCCAGATCATTGATGTGGATAGACATCATAGTGAAAGTACTTTTTCTAATGGGATTATATATGGCTGGACCGATGTGAATTAATATATTTATCAACATGCCGTTTATAATAAACATTTAACACATCAATTTGATGATCATATGTAGATCAGTCTGAATCTTGAGTAGTCATGAAATCCTATACAGGTCTACTGGATCTTTTGATTCACTCGTTAAGGTTTGTTTGTAAAAATAGGCTAGTGACCTTTGTTTTGGAGATTCAGTGATATAAATGACTGGGAACATGATCTTACAATATTTGAAATACAAGCTTTCCTAACAGATCATATATTGGTTTTTTTAAGTGTTAATTCTAGAACTGAATGGTTATTGAGCTCAAATTTATAATAAGATTATAAATTAGTCATTTACTAGTGGATTAATGGTACTTAAGGATCAATAGGTAACTAGAAGGGTAAATGGATAATTTTGACCAGTTCTAATTTACGAACCATTAATTGGAGGAAATAACTACATGAATTGATTATATCATTGGTCTACATGAGAATACTTTGTAAATACATTCTATAATCACTAAGAGTTCATTTTCATATTTATAGTGGAGTAATAAATAAGATTATTTAATTAAAAAATTTAATTAATAATCTGATTTATTGGAACTTAGGATTATAGGTTGATGGTCCACAAATCACCTTTATACTATGCAGTTTAGGGTGAATATTTCAGGACATTAGAAGAGAGATAACTTACAAAGGAATTTTTATTCTGGGGTAAGTACATAATTCTGAGATAATTATGTGTGATTAATTAATTAATAAATTATTTATATATAAATGTAATTTTCATAATTAACATATATATAAATAATTATCGATTATTTTTTAATTATTGATAAGTGAGACAGAATATCTAATTTGTGAAATTAGATAATTAAGTTATTATTAGATAATATTTTGGATAAACTAAATCTGTTATTTGTGAAAGAAAATATAATTTAGTTGATAGGAATAATCAAATATATTAATTTTGAATTATCTAATATCTAGATATTTATCTGATTAAAATAAATATTTAATTTACAGTAATTGTCATGTGTCAATCATTGATTGGGTATCAGAGATTGACATGGACTACTATAGTGCCACGGCACACTGCAGCACCATGTAACACTGTAGTTGTGCATAATTATACAGTCGGTCCCACTAAATTTGGCAATTTGAAATTAAATATTATTTTTAATTTTAACTATCCATAAAATTCTGATACGCCATTATCTAGAATAAGATTTATATTTTATTCTAATGGCCCAAGTTGATGAATGAGTTGATCAAATCATAGTTGATTGATCAGAGAATTGAGTTGTGAACACAATTACTCAGAGTGATTTTTCTCTATAATTAATAGTTAATCAAATCACCAAAAGTCCTCAGTAAATCTCTAGATCTTATGTGTTGAGAACATCTAGAGACAGAAAATGTGTCATATAATATTCTACGTACCTACATACGTCCTAGTGCGTTGAGGATTGATTTGGAAGATTCTGATATGGATCTCAGAGTCTATTGATCATTGGAACAGTTTCATGGGATGGAAGATCGATCGGTTTTGCAAGGACGCTTGATTGAGATTACCAGAAGTATATGATCTCTAACCTTGTATGTTGTAGATTATAATATATAAATATATAATGGATCCTGACTGATTGAAAAGACTTTTCAATAAAATAAAAATTGTTATCATGACGTCGCGCTTGTTTTTCTTTTTATCGAAAAAAATTATTTTTATTAAATTTTTTTAAACGCCTCAACTGCGCCTTCGTCGCGTTTTCCAACGGTGATTAGTTATGGAAGATGGAGGAAAGGATCGGTGGGCCACCCTCCGTCCAACTTCTTGGTGCCCCTATTTGGCCACCATCAATTTTGCAAGGCTCATGCGTAAACCAAGGGCCATGCAACAAGGATAAACGGGTCGAGGGTCATACCCAGTTGAAATACAGAGTCTCGCATCAATGCCCCGCAACATGCATTTCCCAATTCTCACGCCTTGTATTACTACATTGGCTTGCGAGCCAAGTCAGAACCTGAAACCCCAGTGAGAGGTTAAGGACGGTCATAAGAACCCTGTACGTTAATTTTCAACAAGATCAGGCTTTACTAGTGAAGCATGCGAGCATGTCTCTCCCAAAATCTCACATGAAGCGAGCGACTCACAGGAGTGAAGTAGCCAGTAGCCGGCGTATTGCCTGAGGGATAAACCCCGGGAGGAACTTGGCGGCCCGAAGTGGTCAACCATTCTACCAACAGAGCTTCTGGGAAAGGCGGTTCAGGATGAATCGACATTTATCCATGAGCAGAATATGGAGCTCAATGGGCCCCACCACTGAGGCAAAGATGAATCTTAGAAAGAAGGATGCCCCAGCAAGAAATGAAGGGCAACAGCCTGAGAAATAACAGGCTCGTCTATCTTCAGTTCTCCACTTCGACCTCCACTAGTTAGAATGGAAGAAGCGGTCTCATTTTTAAACGGCCAACGCTAAGATGTAGCGGGCAACTTAGATCTTGTACTCAACGACAATTATCAAAAGTAGAAAATTGACTCTTCCATAAAGTGCCACGGAGGATCAAAAAGTGATGAGTGGGACGAAACTCTAGCCTACTAGTTGGGATTAAAAAGTGGTGACTAGTGCGATGCTCTAGCCCACCAGTCGGGATTAAAAAGTGTTGACTGGTGCGACGCTTTTTCTCACCAGTTGGGATTAAAAAGTGATGATTGTTACAACGCTCTAGCCCACCATTCAGGATTAAAATGTGATGATCGGTGCGGTGCTCTAGCCCACCAGTAGGGATTAAAAAGTTATGAGTCGTGTGGTGCTCTAGTCCACCAATAAGGATTAAAAAGTAATGACTGGTGTGGCCTTCTAGCTCACTAGACGAGATCAAGGTCTAGCCAGAGCAGGCACACCTGGCTAGACATCAAAGGTAAAAGGTCATGTATACAGAACACTCTAACTCGCCAGATAGGATCTAGGGTCTAGCCAGAATAGGCACGCCTAGCTAGACATCAAAGGTAAAAAGTCATGTATGCTGAGCACCCTACCTCGCCAGACGGGATCAAGGGTCTAGCCAGAGGCACGTCAAGCTAGACATCAATGGTTAGTGAGTCTGGCGGATCATTCCAGCTCCCCAGATGGGACAAAGGAAACGGTCAAGCCAGAGCAGGCACGTCTGGCTAGACATCAAAGGAAAGTGATGTCTGCCGAGCACCCTAGCTCGCCAGACGGGACTAAGGTTCTAGCCAGAGCAGGCACGCCTGGCTAGATATCAAGGTAAGAAATATCTACCAAGCACTTTAGCTCGCTGGACGGAACAAGGGTTTATCCAGAGTAAGAAAGCCTGGATAGGGGCCAGAGGAGAGGTCCTCTAACTGAGTACCCAAGGAAAGGAATTGGGCTTGCTATCTAAATCACAGGACCAGGAAAAATCTCAATCAAGAGCTATGCTTGACTAAACGACAAAAGGTAAATTTCTAATTTGAGGTAGGTCCGCGCACCAAGACCTCCCGAATGGGAACATAAAAACTTCATAAAAGTTACGATAAGTCCATACGACCTCCGACCTCCTTTAGTGGGAGGAGACCAAAAGGAAGGATAAATTCCATCTTGGGTCCCACTTGATCTTGGGGTAAGAGCAACCCTGCAGCTTAGGCCAGCAGGAGTTAAAACTCAGAAACATTTATGACTTGAAGCAACAAAGAAGCAAGAACAAATGAAGGATTAAGGTCTCGCCAGACCTTAATCAAAGCTTAACGGAAATGAAAGTGAAACTTTGTCTACTCGAGGAATGTTTATTACTTAAAGCACAGCTCATGCAACTATGAAATGTTACAACAAAGGAAATAAACAAGTACAGAGTCGAAACAAAGAGTCAGAGTTATTAAGAAAATTCATTATCATTAATATGGAGAAATGATTACAAATACAAGCAAATGAAAAAATTACAAAGATCTCCTCAGGCTAACTTAAAAATAAACGACCCCACCCCCCGTCTAGGTCGATGGTCCCAGGGCTTCCACAACTTTCTTGAATTCTTCTAAGGTCATGAGGGTTTCACTCGCATTTTGGCTAAGGATACAAGACCACGACGGCTTGGTCTACTACCCACACCAAGTCGAGCCAAAAAGGAACTCAACCCATGAGCAATACGTCCTCCCGAGCTGAGGACGAACAATGCTTCAATCTCTCCTATAAGAAAGGAAGGGAAGGGAGCAACTGTGCTCGGGTTCGAGACGATCTCGAAGGATGTGAGTGGAAAAGAGTTATTACGCCCCACTCTTTAAGCATGCTGGCGCATGTTGTAATGAGTGGCTGGTGGATTGAAAGGAAACAGGTGGTAAAAGGAAGGGCATGGTGACACGGAAGGAGGTGGATTGTGGCCGGTGAAGATGCATCATTAAGGATCAAAAGTTAAGACTACCGGCAGGGTTGCAAACCATTCCTAAGGATAAGGTTTCACGACAGAGGGGATTCACGATAGAGGGGCTTCACAATTATAAGCCAGTAACAAACGCAGTCAAAGGGTTCACCATATAGGCTTATCGACGGGAAGAAAATCACCGCCAATAGGACATCGATGACTTTGAGGCACAACATTTAAAAGACAATAGAGAAAGAAACAACAACCATGGAAAGGAAAATCATGAGGATTTTGGCAGGAAGCCTCTGAAATAGAAGAGACCCTACAAGGGGAAGGATTACTATTCTCCCAAGGTGGAAAAAAGAACTAGGGCAAGAACAAGAATTGGTGAAAGTTTTGACTCTTTCAAGGAGGCAAGGATGAAGAAAATGAGGAGGAAAACTGCATATTTTATAGGCCTTGAAGAAGGAAACCGCTCTATTAATGGGCATTAAAATAGGTCATAATGGTAACCGTTGAGGGATCCCACGCCCGATGAACGATTGTGTCATGAACCAAGGAAATAATTTTGGAAGACCAAATGTCACTCACGTGTCCATAAAATTGGAGCGACGCATCAATGAGTTAGGCCTCGTAGTTGGCCACTCTCACCATCCTCCACACGCATCACATGCCAACATCACTCCCACTCTCAATAAATTAATGGCCTTAAATCAGAATAAAGGTGAAACGACGCACGCACGATGGACGAGTCGTGACAAAAGATGGTCAGGTAATCTACTCCGCTCGGTACAGGTCTCCCAACTGAGTAAAATTTAAACACAAGTACAGGTTACCCTGGAAAAATGGAACCCTTAGCCCCACACCGCAGAAAGTTAGCTCGGATAAGGAATATGGATGAAGAAGTCTTCAAACCTGGGAGGATAAAGCCTCCCAAGTCCTTGACTAGGGGAAACTGTTGTGAGTGTTTCATCAACCACCAATGACGTGATGACACATTTCACCCCGCACTAAATAAGTTCATGACAAAGGAAAGTATTAAGGAGAGGAACCAACCTCGCATGGTCAGTCCCGAGAGAGCTCGAGTCACACAAACCTGAGCACATAATGGATGCACATTAATATGATATTGAATGACTATATAATAAATACTAACATTATAACTCACACAATCGACTTCAACAGATGGAAGACCCTGGACTAGAACATCATTTGGAATGTCAACCAACTCACTACCACCATCTGGGAGAGGTAACTGAATCTGGCACGATGGTAGTGGGATGTCAGCCACTCTTATATCATCAACGGTCGTTCTACCAGACCATGATACTCTTGGTACTGTTATGACAGTTGCGGTTGCCACTGCTACTGCCTATACATAGTAGATTACAAAATTACATTGTATAACAATATAAGTAATCTCCTATATTTTAAAACCACTTAAAGACTTTTAGCACCTGCAAAGATGAAGATGCCCCATCATAGTTGTAAGACAACCACTTTTTCCATAATTCATCATAAGTATCTTCGCTATCGCAATCTACATCAACGATAAAGTGTGTCGCTCTAAAACCTCCAAGACCACCAGACAAATGGTGGTAAGAGGTATACTATCGATGTAATAGTCTAGTTCAAAACACATACCTCATTGATATACAAGTTCAAAAACCAATTACTTTGTCAGTAAAAAATTATTTACTCGGGAGGGGAGGGGGAGACAAGATAAGAATTGATATAATAAAACACATACCTCATTGGGCCTCACATATCGAAGTTTAACACAGAATTCTTTTAGGTAGTGACCAACAGCCTTTGATCCCGACTCAATGTCTATCCAGCGTGCTGCTCTCGGGAACGTGTCTAGACCACCCAATGGTCTGCTCAGTGCCAAACACGGGAAGTACTCACAAGCCTATACCTCCCATGCTCTCCAAAAACCCCTTGTCCCTACACTTTTGCCACGGGATAAAGCGTCCATATTGCAATACAATATGGACAACACCGAACCAACCCAATTATACTCCCATATCTCATCTATTTTCTTTAGGCTGGGTAGGAAGTGCAAATAAACTCATTGCTCTTGCCGTAAAAAAATGTACTACCCAAGAGCACCAGAAGAAAGACTCTCGTCAAAATTTCCTCCTCCTAGGAGAAGTACACTCGTACCTAACATAATTATCAATTTATCCATTGATAACTAACTTTTTTTTCTCCAACCTCTGATAACGGTTTGGCCGCTAGCTTTTGCAAAGCCTTATTGTTCTTGTAGAGTTCCAAATCATAGTCTAGTTGTCGATCGTCGACTTTCAGGCCAGTTATCACAGCAAAGTCCAATGGGGTCATTGTCATTTCACCCACTTCATCTATATGAAAGGTGTGGGTTGTATCCCATAATTTCTCAGCCAGACCTTTCAATAGGTCGCGATCCATCTGCCCGTTTTTCAATATACTTATAAAATAACAAAACCCAGAAGCATCAGCATTCCTTCTCACATTTTTAGGAAGCCTACTGTACCATCGAGCTACTAGTGTAGTGTTCCCTAACCCACGAATACCAAGATCATAGAACTCATCCTAAGAAACCAAAATGTAAGTATGACTAAGAGAAAAATGTGTGTGGAGAAAAATGTGCTATATTCCCTATTGTGACATTTCGCTGAACACCTTACGGGAAAGAAACACACACTATAATTTTTCATCTAAAACATATATCACTATCAATAATCATACATTTCAAGAAGCATCACATAAAAAACACTCAGTTTTCAAAATGATTCAAGTATCTATTTGGTGTTTTAACAATATAACACATTGACCAATTCTTTTGTTAAAGAAACTTACATTTTATCCTTGGATGGGATATAGCATTTCATCGAATATGTTACTGGCATTCATATAAATATAGTATAAACCTCAATATGGCATTTTATCAAACACCTTACAGACAATGAAAAAACACACACCATATAATTCATTATGACATTTCGTCGAACACTTTACGGGCACACATAAAATTCAAAATCTTTAAAGAAAAGCTTACATCTTGTTTGCTTGGGTGAGATATATGTTTCGTTGGAGCAGTATGAAAAATAGGGTTACTAAGATTTTGATTCTTTGGACAAAATCTTTTCACCCCATAACCAGTGGCATTGTACGGCCCTTTCGAAACGCTCGAGATCGAACTTGGTTGCGTCGTAGCACTCAATGTTCCTTTTGTAACTTTATGCTTTCCTCTAGCCATTATTGGTGAAAAAATACAATATTAGAAGGATATGGAGGTTTGGGGTCGCGAGTTGGAAGGATTTGACTCAGGTTTGATGTGGGTTTTGTCTCGTGTGTTGCAAGGGATGTGTTCAATGAGAGATTAAGGGTTTGACTCGTGTGTTGAAATGGATTTGGATCGATTTTGATGGATTTCGGGATATGTAGAGAGTTGAAGAAGGAAAATAGGGTTTGAGTGAAGAGAAATGAAGTGTTGAGAGAGAGGGGGAAGGGTGGGTATCGACTTTTTAAGAATAAGGGGGAAGGGGTTTTTTAATGTTGGGGTTAATTTTGATAAGAAATAAGGTTAGATTTGAAAATTAAATTTATAGGGATTAATTAATTAAAACATAAAGGGTTATTTTCCAAACATTATGGGGTTATTATTATAAAATAAGGGGTTAAATTTCAAATTTTAATATTTAATGTCAAACTTTTTAGTAGATATGTTCGATTCAATAGTAGAATCTGACTTTAAGGGTTATACGTGTTTGTCAAACTGATGAATAGGATTTACCGATCATCATAAATGTTTACATTGAAATAATAAGTGAATATCATGAATGTTTACATTGAAATAAAGAGTGTTTTTCATTTTTATCAATGATTTTTCCCGTGTACGGTAAATAATTATAAAAATATCAATTTTAAAGAAAATTGTGAAGAATGGCGATTAAAGCCATATAAATGGCGATTATGCCAAAAAAGTCGTAGTTGGGAGGAAGAATGGCGATCGCCTATATATACATGGGGTTTGGGACTGAAGCAGGCGATTGAAGGCATAAAACTAACGCTTGTCTTTTACGATGCGATTAACACCTTTAGGATGGCGTTTATGGGAAAAAAATAGGTGATTTGGCTATTAGGTATGGCGATTAGGTTTTAGGTATTCACCACATACGTAGTAGTGCACACCAAATTCTTCAGGGGTTCACCAAAACAAAAATTCATTTTTTTATGAACCCCAGTAAGTAATTGGTGAATCTCAGTACGTATTTGGTGAACCCCTTCAAGAATTATTATTTTGTACGTAGTTGGTGAATCTTACTACATAATTGGTGAACCCTAGTATGTTTGGTGAACCCCTATAAAAATTATTATTTTGTACGTATTTGAAAAACCTAGTAATTGGTGAACCTCATTACGTATGTGGTGAACCCCTCCAAGAATTATTATTTTGTACGTATTTGGTGAACTCCACTACGTAATTGGTGTACCCCTTCGAGAATTATTAATTTGTACGTATTTGATGAACTCTACGTAATTAGTAAACTCCACTATGTATTTAATGAATCCTAGTACATATTTGAATAATTCCTCCAATAATTATTAATAATACCGTCCAACAATGGGAATCTGAAGATTAATCTGAAACAGACAAAAAAAATAAAAAATACCTTTGTCCCTTCCTTGTTTCTCCACTTGATTCACCCAATTGTCCCTACAGCTCTCAAACAGAGGGTATTCTCTAGAATTGGTGTAGTGCGACATAGAAAAATCTTAGTCTGGCTGCACTAACTTTTTTTTGCTAAGCAAAAATGGTTTTAAAACTTGTAACTGAATTTGATAAGTTTATACTTTGTACTAACCAAAAAGGCTATGTTCATGGGTAAATGGGTAAGTGATAACCATGTGATAGCTCTTCTTATGCATATATTATTGAATATTTATGTGACGTTTGGATTCTAGCTAGGCTAGGAGTAATTTAATTTCATTAATGTAAAAGATTGGTTAATTTAGGTTTTACCTAAATTTGACATTAATCAAGATCATAACTGCAAAATATGTACTGCTCTAAGTTTTCTATAAGCCCCTTTTATTGGGTAGAAGGATCTAGTGACTTAATTAATTTTATACAAGCATAGTGGTGTATGTGATCTATATTATTCCTAGTAGAGGTAGATATAGTTTCTCGGGCAGTGCACAGCAAACCCTTGACAAGGAGTTTCTCGCAAGTATTGAAGTACATCAGAAGTAAAAAAGGGGATCACACATCACTCAGGCTGATAGCCACAAAAATCACATTCATGATTCGAACCGTCACATGAGGGAAGCAAACCCCTAAACTCATAGTGATCAATCGCACCACCTTATGATTTTTAATTTATTTATTACATATTAAAAATAAGTGCTTTTGAATATATTCAAAATATACAAAGAAAGAAGTTGATAATAAACTTAATAAGACGTGAAAAGGAAAGCTACCTTTCTATATATAATACCTTGAGGGGCCGTTTGGTATAAGATTGTGAGTAAATAATTTTCGGAATAAGATTGTTGGAATATGATTGTGAGAATGTATATGCCTGAAAAGTTAAGATTATTTTGTTTGTTAACACTTGAGAATGTTATGATTTAATTGTGAGAGTGTTAGATTACTTTGTTTGTTTTGATAGAATAGGCAAGTGGATGTTTTAGACATTATCATCAAATTACAATTTTACCGTTGAACTAAAATATGCTTATGAATAATAATTACTTAATTTATAATAGGATGACAAATATAAGTAATAACAAAAATATAGATTTTACCCATGAATTTTTTTCATACACTTATTGATTTTTCGATCAAACCATTATATTATAATACCTTGTGTAGATTTTTATCAAATATTATCCATACAATTGAATCAATACCACTCTAAGTGTATTAATATGGTATAAAATTTATAATATTAGAATAATTCTTATAAGAAAATCACCCATGATTTTCAACTCAATAATCAATATTATAGTACTAAAATAAAGTTCCAATCATGATAATAAGTAAAATTTAATTTATAGTTAGTTTAATATCAAAGCATGTAAACATAATATATTTTATAAAATATGCAAAAGTTATCCCTCCAAGTAGTCCAACTATTTGACGGTTCCATGTAGGTTACATGTTGGCTCTCAACAAATTATTCATCAACATAGTCATTTTGTAACTCAAAAGGATTCGTACACATTTCATGTAAAATCAAATTATGAAGAAGGCAACATGCCATAATGGTCCTACATTGAATTTTAACGGTGTAATAAGATTTTCCTCTAAGTATTTCCCAACAACCCTTTAAAAACCCAAAATCCCTTCCAATAACATTTCTTGCTGAGGAATACCTCATGTTGAAGAATTATTCAGGAGTAGTTGGTTGATGTCCTTCCTTTCAATCATTCAAATGGTATTGTTGCCCTCTGTATGGTACCAAGAAACCTTCACCATTAGTATATCCAGCATCACATAAGCAGTAATATCCTATTATCGGGACAACTGATTAGGGTCATATATAGTTAAGAAAATAAAATAGGTCAATCTCCTGCTGATGTTAACAATTACCTTGGGGTACCTTAAACCCATTTGTTCTAGTATAAAAAATTAAAAAAATATATAAATTTAATGTTTCGGTTTGGTTTGAAAATCACCAAAATTCTGAACCGAACACATAGAAAGAACCGACCAAACTGGTCATTTTCAGTTTGGTTCGGGATAATCATTAAATAGACTTACTAGATATACAAGTAATCCATAACATCTACATTGGATTGCTTTAGTACTTAAACTACACTTATGGGCCACATCACACATTCTATCCACCAGTGTTAGAAAGATTTTGTGATGCTACCTGTTATCTCAACAATTTAAACTAAATCAATCAATGGATATGTGTTCATCTTAGGTGGTGGTATCATACCTTAGATTTCTTCAAAAATGGAATTTAGTTTAAGTACTAAATTCAAAATCAACAATGGAATCCAAAATCATAACCTCGATAAAGCTTGAGAAGAAGCACAATGGCTTTGAAATTTTCCTAAATATA
Organism: Datisca glomerata; assembly: GCA_003255025.1. Taxonomy (NCBI): domain Eukaryota; kingdom Viridiplantae; phylum Streptophyta; class Magnoliopsida; order Cucurbitales; family Datiscaceae; genus Datisca; species Datisca glomerata. The sequence continues at coordinate 900,394 of QANY01001431.1, read as the reverse complement.
TCCTATACATACTTTGTGACAACATGGTTGTGTCATTTAGAGCATTTAGAGCTAAGAACAATGTATATAATGGTAAGTCAAGACATATTAGATGTAGGCATGCATAATGCCTTGAACAATTGCTTTCATGAATTATTTTCAGTTGACTTGCCAAATCAATTAGAGAATTTAGTCGACTGTTTAACAAATAGACTGACGAAAGAGCAAGGAAATTAATATCGAAGGGAATGAAGCTAATGCCAATTTAATGATTTGTTTTAAGACAATGCAATTTTGCAAGCCTCTACCAACACTGTGTTTAATTTATGAAGTTTCGTGTACCCTATCGTTCAATAACTAACACTTAAATTCTACACTTATAGTTTTTATTTCATTCCACATGTAGTCTCAGGCGATTCAATGTAAAAGACTTCTACACTAAATATTATTTTACTCATTATCAAGACTGTCTCCTTTTGTATAATCAACGGCAATGTGTACTCAGTTTGTATTTTTCCAGAGGAAATATATTCTTTCATACTAATGAAAAATTTTCAACATATTTTAACAATGACCGTTATATAAAGATACAACAAAGTTGTTTCAAACTATTGTGAAAATTAGGCACGCCGTACAACACTTTTTCTCACCTGTATACAGGTCTCTTAAGTGCATTCAATTGAATATGAAAAATAAACTAAATTATAAACAAAATGAAAAGTATAACAAATTATTACACAAAGATTGACAGATATTTACGCTAAATTTGTGGAAAATTTGTATGTTACAGTTTCTGTATGTTGGGAGAGTGAAAGAGAGTTAGGGAAATAATTAATATATATATATAAGAGAGACCATTTCCTTTCTTTATTGTCTGTCTTTCATTGTGTATGATACACTCGTGATGTTTAAGGATGACCTAAATTTCATAGAAACTCACTTTGTTACTTACTCTAGGTGAAACAGTACTAAGCTGGTTAAAATAAACTATTCAGCATGCCCAAAAGGCACCAAAAGTAATGCAGTAGATTCTAGAGTGTGGTTAAATTCCAAAATATTCTTCACTGTGGTCTATGGCCAGGATGTTATGCAACAGGCACATGCTTTAGAAGCCAAATATTGGAAGACTGGGAAGTGATTGAAACTATTGACAAAGGGCCAGCTTTTTGTCGCCTACATATCCCAATTGAAACCATTCTCTCTTCTCTCCAATGTAAATCAAACAAAGTACTTGATTACTCAGTCATGAAAAAACCAACATAAAAATCCATGCATATTGACAACTCGAAATTCAAGTGTTTTGTATATTCTATTTTCTTAATTATTTTGTAATTATCTCTTCCGATTTATTAGATATTTAATCTTTGGGGTATTACGCTTTAGCTCCACTATAGTCTCTTTAACACGTGGAACTCTAATTTTTTTTATTAATAAAATTAGGTCCTCAAATTAACTTATATATGTTGTCCCCAAACTTGAAGGATTTCTATCAACTATTTTGAGAATTATACAGTTCAATAGGTTAGTAGTAACTCTAATACAGTGCTTGATCCTAGGAAGATACATATATTATTAGTTGTAAGGAAATATTATCTATTTGTGTTTAAAATAACTTATATGAAGAAAAACAAGAAAGATTGAAGAAGAAGAAGACAAAAGTAGTAATGGAGAAGAAGCAGTGTTCAAAGGAAGTAGGGGAAGAAGAAGAAAGAAGGAGATAGAGAAGAAACTAAAATATTCCCATTTTTCTAATCAGAAAACAAACAATAATTTAAATATAACTAAAAGGAAACAAATGGTTAAGAAAACTAAAGAAAACACTAAACTGTCCCTCAACCAATACTAAACTATACGTAGCCTCTAACACCCCCCCCCCCCAAATCCATGGTTTGTGGATAAGTTTGTCCCTAAGGAACTAAACTGGGGAGTAGTAAGAGGTTTCGTAAACAAATCTGCCAACTGATGAGAAGAAGATACATGTTGCACAACGAGATCCTTCTTCATAACCCTCTCGCGCACAAAATGATAGTCGATCTCCACATGTTTAGTACGAGCATGAAGAACCGAATTTGAGGCAAGAGAGATGGCAGAACTATTGTCATAATAGAGGATAGGTGCGTGAGGTAGAAGACATGAAAGTCACGAAGGATCTGCCTCAACCAGCTTAATTCATCCGCAGTGTTGGGCAAGGCTTTGTACTCAGCTTTTGTCGAGGAACGAGCAACCGTGGTCTGCTTCTTGACACTCCAAGAAACAGGATTGGCTCCAAGAAAGATCACATAACCTAAAGTTGATCTTTTATCTGAAGGATAGCCAATCCATTCAGTATCACAGAATGCCTGCAAAGAAAAGGATCCTGGTTTAAAAACTATATCATGATCTATAGTGCCAAGAATATATCTCAAAATACGTTTAGCGGCAAATCTAATGTCAGGCCTAGTAAAAGTCAAATACTGCAGAGAACCAATAAACTCCGATAAAGAGTGACATCATACAAAGGACTAGCATTATGACTATACGAAGGAGATTTGGAGGAACTATGAGACATACTAGTTTTAGCATTCATCATACCAACTTTTGAAATAAGATCTTTAGCATTCATCATTCATGTTGATTGACAAAGATACTAGAGGAGGTTCTATGTATCTTAAGACCTAAAAAGTACTTGAGATTACCTAAACCAGTCATCTCAAAGTTATGCTGCAAGTTATGTATAATTTTGTTAATGAAAGTAGAATAGGTACCACTAATGATATTATCATCCACATATAACAAAATATATGTAAAAGAAGTGGATAAAGAATGTTTGAAAAGATATGTGTCAGCATGTGATGCCACAAAACCAACAGACATAAGATGTATAGTAACTTCTCAAACCAGACCCTAAGAGCTTGTTTTAAACTGTAAAGGGATTTGTTTAACCTGCATACATGATTAGGATGATATTTATCAATAAAACCCTGAGGTTGAGTCATATAAACCTTTTTAGATAAAGAACCATGCAAGAATAACATTTTTAACATCTAATTACCTTAAAGGCCAATTATAAGTGATAACAAGAGAAAATAAAATTAACAAAGTAGGCTTCTTAATAACAGAGCTAAATGTTTCAGTGTAATCTAAGCCAGCATGTTGGTGAAAGCCTTTGGTAACTGTACCTAGCAATAGTACCATCAGGTTTATACTTAAGTTTATAAACTCATTTACATCCTATAGTATTTTTATATTCATTTTTCATAGCCTGAATCCACTCCGGACACTTTACTGGCAGCACTAAAAAAGGAGGGTTCAAGTTTAGATGACTATATAGATAAACTAGAAGTAAGAAAGGCTTTTTTCTTTGAATACTAGATTTTGAACATGTTTGCCTGGAGTGTGTGGACTGCCTAATAGTGTTAGAAAGAGCGGGTAGAGAACTAATAGGCAAATCAGTGTTAGATAAACTTTCTGGCATATCACGACAAGATAAAACATTATCATAGTACCCAAAATAGTAGCATAATCATTCAAAATAGTAGCATTATCACCCAAAATAGCAGCAGAGCCATTAACATTCAAACTAGAATCGGAATGGCCAACAGAAAAACATCAGGAGCAGCAACCGTAGGCAAAACAACATCAGATTTAACATTAAGAATAACCGAAGTATCATGTCTAGATTTTCTAGATTGGTTAAGCAAAATAGTAGGCAGAACATAAGGAATATTAGAAGAAACAATATGATCATATTCGTTAACTCAGAAGGTATAGCAGTACGCAATAGAGTTTTTATCAGTAGAAAAAGTAGAGGAAAAATAAGATTTACCAAGAGATAATGAATGAAGAAAGGGGAGCAAAGAATCATACCTTGAAGTAGAAGTATCAATGCTAGAGGAAGGAAGAGTGACAGCATTACCATTTTGTCTCGAAGCATATGGAAATGTATATTCATCAAAGAAGACACTTCTTGAAGTATAAAAATTTGTTATTGTCCTTATCATAACATATGTACCCTTTTTGTTCTAAGGTATAAAACCTAAAAAGATGCATTGAATAGACTTTGGATAGAATTTATGCTTCATGTATGGTCTAAATTAGGGTAGCAAGCACAACCAAATATGTTTAAGAATTTATAGTCTGGTAATTTGTCAAACAAGCATTCAATAGGGGATACATTATTAGTGATATAACTAGGCATTCTATTTATCAAATAAGTAGCTGTGGTAAAAGCAAAGTTCCAAAAATTAGAAGGAAGAGATGAATGATGAAGCAAAGTTAATCCAGCTTCAACAATATGGCGATGTTTCCGCTCAGCAACTCCATTTTGCTGAGTGGTATAAGCACAAGATCGTTGATGAGTAATGCCATTATCATTCAAGAAGGATTGAAAAGAAAGACTTCTATATTCTCCACCATTATCAATTCTTAAAGTTTTGATCTTTTTAGACAACATATTTTCAACTAAAGGCTTGGAATGTTTGAAAACAATTAGAACATCAGACTTTTGATTGATAGGAAAGATCTAAGAATACCGAGCATAATGATCTATGAAAACAACATAATACATGTGTCCAAGAATGGATATTGTGGGGGAGGGACCCTACACATCACTATGAATAAGATCAAGATAATATTGAGAAACATCAGTAGAGACAGAAAATGGAATTTGAGCGATTTTATTTATGAGACAACTGATGCAAACACAAAGATTATTAGACATATTACAAGGTATTTGAGCAGTATTCAAGATTTTCCTAACAATAGTGTGTGTGGGGTGTCTTAGACGAAAATGCCAAAGAAGATTAGAATACTTTGATCCATAACATGCATCAGAAGAGGGAGGTAAGTAAGAATGAATAGGGTAGAGGTCATTAATACTTGGTCCCTTAGGCAGAACAGTCCTTGTTTTTTTGTCCTGGATACAAAAAAAATGAGCATAAAAAATAAACAGACAAATGTTATCAAGATAAAATTGATAAAATATAAAAGATTTTATGAGATATTTGGAACACAAAGAACCTTATAAAGATTAAATGACATATTAGGTGTATTGAGAGTAGAAGAACATGTTTGCGTGGTGGAAAGAGCATGTCTATTGCTTATAGAAACATTTTCATCTCCAAAATACTCAGTAGATTTATAAAGATTACTCAAATCAGGATATAAATGGGTGTTACAACCAGAATCCATGAGCCAAACCTGCTGGTCACTATGGAAAGAATTGGGAATAGAAGCAGTCTTGGCAAAGAGACTAGGATTAGGTGTCTTGCCTTAATAAGAGAAATTTAAGCAGTGATAACTGTCAACATCACACCCACTTTATTGCAAATTTGACATTGAATTTATTGACTAAGTATGAAAAGAAGCTTCAGATTGAAAACTAACATTTGGTTTAGGAAAGGATGCATTCGGGGTAGGGGGAGGGCCAAGAACAGAGGGGGTTCGGGTTTAGTGTTCCAGTTTTGATTCCTACCACCTCTTTCAAAATTGAAATTTCCTCTATGAAAATTAAACTTGTTACCTCTGCCGAAAACTGGAATTGTTTCAGAATCCCCTTCCCATTGAGCCTCCTCTGTTGTTTGAAAATGACGCCATAAGTGTTGTGTACTAGAAAACTAAATCTGGCCCTTTGTGTTGAGACTCCAAAAAAACATTCTTCGGACTTGAGAATTGTGTGTAATTCTTCCAGGCCGAGTGGCTCTGGCCGTGTTTGAATTGAGGTTCATAGTATGTTGTACTTTGTAGGAAGACAATTGATTGTATAGACGAGGAGGTCCTCATATCTAATATGTACAAAAATAGCCGACAATTTATCTGTTATCTCCTTAATTCATTGTATGTAGGCATCGATCGTTTCTCCTAGCTTCTTATGGACTGATTGAAGATCATACTTTAACTGAATAATTTTGGTCAGTGAAACAGAAGAGAATCATTTCTCAATCGATTCCCAGACTTCTTTCGAAGTCTTGCAACCAACGACATATTACAGAGCTATTTAGGAGAGGGTGGCGTTGGTAAAGGTTAGAAGTGAATGATCTTGGGTGACCCATTGGTCGAATTTAGGATTCAGCTCTACAATTTCTCCATTCTTGATAAATCTTGGCAGACATTGAATCGAAACATCAACTTATCCGTAAACCATGTGTGTCTTAAGTATAGCTGAAATCTGGTACTTCCGGATCATAAAATTTGTTGAATTGACGCGAACAGAAATAAGATTGCAGATATTGGAAAGCAAGAAAATTGGTGAGTGAGAGGGATTTTCAGAATTGAGTGTCAGGGATAAAATTTAGGAACTGTTATTGACAATATCTTGAGATGAGGAAGAAGTGTGATTTTGGTGTTGTTTTGCTCGTGGATTGGATGATGTATTTGAGAACCAGTTCTTGTCTTGGCAAGATCTTGAATTTCAGAGAAATGGTCTTCGAGATTGTTAGCCATGGATGACAACGAGAGTCTATTATGACTCTGATACCATGAAAAAAAATAAGAGAGATTGAAAAAGAAGAGAGAAGTAGTGATGGAGAAGAATCAATGTTCGAAGGAAGCAGGGGAAAGAAGAAGAAAGAATGAGATAGAGAAGAAACCAAAATATTCTCATTTTTCTAACCAGAAAACAAACAATAGTTTAAATATAACTAAAAGGAAACAAACGGCTAAGAAAACTAAGGAAAAGACTAAACTATCCGTCAACCAATACTAAACAAAACTAAGCCTTTAACATTATAGACTTGTAGGTAAAAAACTTTTATATTTTGGTTGCACACCTAACGTTATAATTAGTTACTGTTTATTTTGACATTATTGAAGAAATAATCTCACATCGGTTAAGTAAAAATATTGGGCTAAGAATGTAAGTTTAGAGCAACCATCAACTCTTAAGTTAGTTTTTGAGTTGAGTTAAACTCTAAGACTTTAACATGGTATCAAAACTTATTTAAACGAAAATTAAGCACGATTGAGCTCATACTACCTTTCCACGTGACAAGGATCAGGCAAAAGACTGGCTTGCACGTGATGGGGGTATTGAGAAAATAATCCCACATCGGCTAAGTAGAAATATTGGGCGAAGAATATAAGTTTTGAGCAACCATCAACTCTCAAGTTAGTTTTTGAGTTGAGTTATCTAAGACTTTTACAGACATCAAACTAATCACTAATAGCTCACACTTATAGTTTGTTGCATACTGCCCAAATTAGAATATTATTCTAAGCGGTTGTTTGGTTCACGTAATTTAGAACGACCACCATCATGTTTGTAACAACGGGGACATAATTTTCTCAATTTCAGTCGACTAAGTTTATTGTGTCGATTCTTTTGAGTAATATATCTAAAAATCCATATTGATTCTTTATTAACATAGTTCCGAACACAACTAGTACATTCCAACATAACTGTTACTCGGGCATCTTTATCCTTGGCCATGAACCTCCTTTGGATTTTTTTTATTCATGCAACTCTTCCAATTTTAAGTAAATTATGAAAAAAAAATATTTTGATTTACAATTTTAACATTAGTTTTAATAATGTTTGATTAGTATTTAGTTAGTTAATAATGCTAGCTAGACTAAACTCAAATTAAGTGAATATAATTACATTTATTAAATTTACTATATAATTTCAAATCATGTTACGTTATTCTCATAATAATAATACACATTTATTATCTCTGGTTACACAAGAGTACTAAGATAATTTATTTTTCTATCATGATTGCTATGACACTGTAAATTAGAATTCTCTTATTTTCTGCTACAATTCAATTATCTCTGTGAATTATAAATTAAGATTGCATGCAATCAGGATTCATCCTAATTTAATGATCACTTCAGACATGCGTGGTAATTTAATTACAAGAGAATTACAACATGATTACAATGAAGAATAATATGAAATAAACAGAGCCTAAGAGTAATATAGACTGATCAGCTTATAGATCAAGTTTTAATAAATTAAATAATACGCTGATTATTAACAAATCATTATATTGAATGCTAAAAACATCCACCTATGAATGTTGATATATCACTTAGTGCATTAAACTCGATGGTTTATAACATTATTGTAAAATTTATCTCAATCTAAAGAATATTTATGTGAAAAAAAGTACAATCGCGAAACAATGATTTATGATGACCTGTTTCTTTCTATTTTCAACTAAAACTTAGAAATTTTTTATGATGTTGTAGAGTTTTTTTCAGCTTCAGAGAATTTGAATGACTATTACACAAAAAAATGCACATGTTAAGCTAGCAATCGGTACCTTCTTTGGATCAAGGGAGCATTTTTTGAGGTAAAACAAAGAATAATAGAAACTACCAACATATCTAGCTAGATAGAAAAGGCAAATAAAGGAGATCCCAAAGCATTTAGTGTCTTATTTGATATCAAAATAAATGACTACATTTAACAACATGAAAAAGTCAAACTTAAATAGAAGTACATAAGTTTCTCAAATGAAAGTTCAATTTAAGGTTTGATATTCAAACACTTTAGTTAGATAAAGTCAAATGTATTTAACTCTTCTAATTCCAAAACTAATATGAACCTCTTTTTCAATAGTTAAATTTTTTTCAGAATAATAATAATGCAATTCAAATTCACGAAATTTTTATTATAAATATGAGACTTAAACATATGTATAAACACATATAATACATATATTTTAGCTAAGAAAACGTGTAATATAATACATATGAAATTATGACTATGTCAAAACAGTCTATGTATGGCACATAAGTTACATTTTACTACAAATATACTAAAATTAGGTATACATGTACCAATTTTTAGCACTGTATTGTAGAATGGTGCTGTTGAACAACGCTTCTTCATACATTTTGGACAAGAAAACTTGTAATGTGCAACAAAGACGCCGAGTGGGCAGCATAAAAAATATGTTGGACTTGGTCAACTATCTACTTTGACTTGGTAAAACATTTTCCATTGTCCTAACTCCTAAGTCCCAACTCATAGACAAAATACGTCAGATTTTGAAAAAAAAAAAAAGAAGAATTATGCTTTATTTGTAAATAAGTATGCTTTTGCCCCTTTTTGTTAACTTTTCTTGAAAATGAATGAGCGGGAAATAAGAGAAATGAAGGAAAGGTAAAAACTAGTAAAATAAGTCAAAAGAAATGGGCTAATTACTTTCGAAAGTGAAAATGAAAATAATAATTAAAGAGAAAGTGGCGAATTTCTAGGTGGTCACGGACAAATTTGGTGGGTGGGCAGAAACAAAAATCAGACAAAATTTAATTTTCAGAAATATTGTTTTCAAAAAAGAAAAAACGCTTTGTTAAACATGCAAACGTAAATGGGAAATAAATAATTACATGCAAAATAAAAGATATTTATTGGAGTGGAAAGAAAAAAAACGAGCAAGAAACGGGCACGTTTATTGTAGAGAAAATGACGAATTCAGCCCTCATTCAATTCCTTTACCCGACTCACCACCACACCACCCTCCCTTTTGTTCGAATTCCACCCATTACTTCTCTCTCTTTCTCTGCAACCAACACAGAAATTTCTCTCTCCTCCTCTGCCCCTCTTATCCTATCCTTTGTTCTATTCAGGTACATACATTGGGATGTGGGGTGAAAATTGGCAAAAAGTTTTGGTTTTTAACAGGTCCTAGTTTTTATTTTTAGATGTTATTAATTGGGTGATAATAAAGTAAATTTCTTTCTGCATTTTAAATAGGTTGAAACGGAAATGGAATGCGTTGAGGTGGCTCTGAAGACCAGTTTTATGAAGGAAATGGGGTTGAATTTGAGTCCTCAAGTATCTTCTGATGAACAGGGGTCGTTGTTTGGGCAAAATGGTGTAGCTTTTGATGATTTTTCTGTGGATGAACTACTTGATTTCTCCAATGAAGATGGGTTTGAGGATAAAGAGCCTGACGAGAGAGAAGAAGAAGAGGAAGAAAATAAGGGGTCTTCCTCTGTTTGTATTTCTACGCAAGGAAACTGCCATGGCCATGAAATTTTAAAGGAAAATGCTTGTTTTCCTCTGCCCACAAGCGAACTCGCCGTTCCGGTAATTTTTTGATTAAAGACGGTTTCTTTTCTTTTCTTTTTTTTTTTTGGGGGGGGGGGGG
>QANY01001431.1:443445-890319 GCA_003255025.1 Datisca glomerata | reverse complement strand
GGGGGATTTTAATTTAATTCATGGTTAGAGAATAAAGGGGGGATTTTTCTTTTATTTTTCTGCAGGCAGAAGATGTCGCAGACCTCGAATGGCTATCCCATTTTGTGGAAGATTCTTTCTCGGAGTACTCTGCGCTGTTTCCTGCCGGAATTTTGGCCGGGAAGCCTAAGGAGGAGAACGGAATTATGCTTGAACCGGAGGCTGTTGTTTCGTCGCAGCCCTGTTTTAAGACCCCAGTACCGGCTAAGGCCAGAAGCAAGCGGACGAGAACAGGCGGTCGAGTTTGGTGTCTGAGTTCACCGTCGCTGACGGATTCGTGTTCAAGTTCGACCACCTCTTCGTCCTCCTCTTCGCCGCCACCAAGCCCGTGGCTCATTTATAACACTAGTGTACCGACCCATGGCCCGACCGAGCCGGTTTGGTTGCTGGAGAAGATTCCGGCAAAGAAGCTTAAGAAGAAAGTTGGGGACGGAGTGGTAGGCAGTGGAGGACAGACGCCTCGGCGGTGCAGTCATTGCGGCGTTCAGAAGACGCCGCAATGGAGAGCCGGTCCGCTAGGTGCCAAGACTCTTTGTAACGCTTGTGGGGTCCGATTCAAGTCTGGTCGGCTTTTTCCCGAATACAGACCCGCATGTAGTCCGACTTTTTCGAGTGAAATGCATTCGAACCACCACCGGAAAGTGCTGGAGATGCGGCGTAAGAAGGAAACTGTGGGAGTATCTGAACCCGGTTTTACGCCGGTTGTGCCCAGTTTTTGAAGAGAGAGAGAGAGAGAGCCAGTGCTTAAACCGGAGACATGAACCCGGTTCAAACAGTACTCCTTAAATAGTTTTTGTGGGGGGTTTTTCATGGTGGGGGAGGTAGGTATTTTTAGGCTTGTAAACTTATTGGGGACTTGAATAGTGCATTTAGTTTATTTAAAATCCTTAATTTCTTTATCGTCTTTTTTACTATTTCTCTAGTTTATTTTTTGTTTTTTCAAGTCATTATTCCAGTCATAACACTCCAATTTGAGGCCTTGATAAAAATTAAAATTTCATTACAATTAAAAACAAAGTTCAAAACTCGTATTGGAGGATCGACAGAACCTATTTTGTACCAAAATAGAAGAAGGAACAATAACACAGCCTTTGACACATTTGAAAAGGCTTTTAACCTTATTATTTGTGGGCGTTTGAGGCAGAAAGAGAGGAACATTATGAATACATAAAATTCTATGTTACTGTATCAATACGTAATATATTGGGAGGAAAGGGAATGAGAGAACTAGAAGTACTCGTGTTTATTTTAAATAAACTCTACCTTTTTTGCGTTTATTTTAAATGAACTCTACGTTCGCATTTGATAAAGTGAATATAGAAAACCGAGTACTTCTCGATTTATGCTATGGGACGTCTCATAAAATTTTCAAAAACTTGTTCAAACATGCGAACCTGAGAATGAACTACAATGGTACAAAGTCTTGAATTTTAGAGAGAATAATTATGCTTTTTTTTCTTCTTTTCACCCAATAAATTCAAAAGAAACTCGGGATAAGAAATTCCAAAAATTGAGAGAAAGGGTGACGAATTCAAAAGAACAAACAGATAAAAGAAATTCCAAAAATGAGAAAATAATGAAACAACTTTATCATAATAGTTGCGTGGGAAATCATGTGATGAATATATCCCACCCAACTGCTCCAACCACTCTATAACGTCTGTATTAGTGCCCACATTAAAATGTTGGATGAAACAAAGCTCCACTCTACTTTGTGTTTGGACTTGTCTTTTTAGTTCTACTTTTTGGGGGTAAATTTTAAGGTATTTATGTCACAAGTATTTTATTTCTTCTTTATATTAAACATTTGGAATAAGTGTTTTGTAGAAATGTCTCTAATTATTAAAATGTTCTTTGGATTAATAGGTTTGTCAACTAACTATGAATTTATGTAGTCAGAATTTCATCACAAATAAGAAATTGTTGAAGTACAAAAGAAAAAACATGTCTCTTTTGTTCTTTTTCTGTGAGGTAAATAACTGTAATATAACTGAACAAGTTATACCCAAGGTGACTAGCTCAAGCACAATACCAAAGCCAAATAAGAAATTGTTGAATCTTATTCGGAGGTTCACCACAAATAAGAAATTGTTGAAGTACAAAAGAAAAAACATGTCTCTTTTGTTCTTTTTCTGTGAGGTAAATAACTGTAATATAACTGAACAAGTTATACCCAAGGTGACTAGCTCAAGCACAATACCAAAGCCAACAATAAAAATAAACAAAAGCATGTCTCAGATATTCCTTACAGACCTATAAATAGTATAATTTTACTCTAATGCCCGTACAAAATAAACAATATCCCTACATACAAAGTAGACAAACGCATTAAAAAGTGAACTTTAATATGTTGAATCTAAAATCTCTCTCGGCGTGACTTTACAATTAAAGTTGTCAGAATCGTCATCATATCTATGATTATGAAGAGATCTCACGAATCAAGTTGTAGTATTGAATTGTGAATTGTAATATCTTATCATATACTAGTAATATTATGAAAAAAAAACATAATTTACCAACCCCTATATTAGAATTCTTGAATATAATTAATTAATCAACAGTAAATTTTACTATTTTATAAAATATAATTTAAATAAATAAATAACAACTTAAAAATTGAAATGAACTTTATATTATTTTTTTATGATTATCTTATGAAATTATTATTAGTGGGATCGTAAAATCATAGTAGATCATAAGATCTTATCAATCCAAGACAAAAAATATAATAAGATTGTAAAATTCTCCTAATTTAACATTCTACCTATGAGTCAGATCGTAGGGATTAAACAAGATCGTAAAATCATAAGATCCTACCATCCGGATCAAGAGAAACAACCATGCTTACAACAACCAATTCTAGGTCGACATTCTGGCTGTAAGATTGCACACGAATACAAGCAATTAGCGCAGATTTATCTAGTAGTCATAGGGCAGGCTACAAAGAGATGTTCATAGCTTTCAATACCACCCACACAGAAGACAAGCTGTGTCATTCACTACACCCATTTCTAAAGCTTGGTCTTAGTGGATAGGCTATTCTGAAACCAGACAAGTTTCTCCCGTCTGATCGTTTCATATGGGTTCAGACCCTGTAAGGGTCTATAAGTTGATCTGGTGGTGAATTTTCCTGAATTTCCTGCTTCCAAACACCAAGTGTCATTGCGGTAATGCTAGGTGGAGCAAGGTAAGAGCAACTTATAGACGTGAAGGATTATTAATGGCAAATACACTTCGTTTAGACGAGAAATGGGCAAAGGAAGATGACCTCACGTGAGTGGTACAACAATACTATCGAGAATACGTGACGAAAGACTATGATTTGCAGATTCTCAACGTCCAAGGAGTAAAATGTGCAAGGAAGTATAGGGAGGAAGTATAGGGGTTGTTGTTTACAATACCACCAAACCAGAAGGCTGTTATTTGCATTTTAACCTTAATAAAATAGAAACAATTGCAGCAGATATACTTATGTCTAGAAACTATGAAAGGGCAAAACCCAAAAACAAGAAGCATTTACTTACATTATTGCACATTGAACATATAAAAAACAATTTACACCAGTTTCTATAGTCAAAGTAACTAAAGTTGCTCAACACCAGAGGGAAAAAGGGTATCAGAAGACCAATGAATCTGATCATTAACGATGAAAAATCTATATGCATATAATATAACAGTAAACTTATCCATTTTTTGGTATGTCAAAAGCAGAACATATTTAATCTTATCTACTCATGAAGAGCAAGACAACATACAAACGCCTGGTCTATAAGCCCAAGCTGGGGGCAACCGTGCATATTTTTCCATTAATGGCTGCTCATCATACGGCTTCTCCATTAGTTTAAGCACCCGTCGGACCTCTCCAAAATCTCCCTGTTCCGCAGCATCAATGGCACTTTGACATAGATAGTTCCTCAGTACGTATTTTGGGTTCACTGTATTCATCACGGCCTTTCTCTCCTCATCTGAGATACCGCTAGCAGCCAGCTGTTCAAGGCAAATTAGATGATGTAAAATTTGGAGAAAGAGTAAGCGTATCACTCTTATGATTTTCCGTAATTTTGTCAGGAGGGCAGAAAATTATAACTGTGTGGCATTGTTTTCTCGTGAGATTTTTAACTAGTACGGATTCCAATATTAGGATCAACTTACTAAGTTTCACCAAGACAGAAGATTTTATGAGATCATGTGATCATCAGATAAAGGAAAAACTTCAGTATACGAGCAGCATCACAAAAAGGCGTTGAGGCTTGAATGAGCATCACATACCCATACCACGAAAAGAATTTTGAAACACAAACCTTTCGAGGACATCAAACACTAAAATCATATTATTGTATCATCATCAGCAAGCTAACAATCATATAAAACAATATAAAATTATATAGGCAGCAAAATTTGGACGACAAATAGTATAAGCGCCGATTTGAAGCCATAAAGTGCCATTCAAAATGAAACCCAAAAAAAACACAAACATGTTCAGACAGCCAAAAGGAGAAAAGCGTGTCTACCTCCTCTATATAGGATTTCACCCACGTGATCCATGCGTCCTTCCGCTCCTTGCCAATATCTAGCAAAACAGCCCTCAGCGGAATCAACAGCTCCTCTTCTGGGATGCTGGGATCGGCCTTGATATTGGATAAAGAACGAAAGAAATTGGTATAATCAACTTTATCAACAGCCATATTGTTGAGAAGTTTACTGATCAGCTGTTTATTGTACTTTGGCAGACCAAGTTTCTTCGTCATTATTGCTTGATACTCATCCATAAATTTGGTTCCATATCTGAAAGAGGACACGTTCCATGAACCACAAGTCCTCAGCTACAACGTAATGATGAAGAAAGCAAATTTCGAAACTACCTTTCCATAGCATAATTTGCCTCTTTCTCGTCTATTAACTTGGCAGTTGATAGACTTGATGCAAACTGTGCAATATTCCACAAGCCAATGTCTGGCTGATTTGCAAAACAATATCTTCTCCCAGGAAGATCTGTAGTATTAGGAGTGTAACTTGGATCAAAGGCATCCAAAAATCCAAATGGACCATAATCAATGGTGAGACCCAAAATGCTCATGTTGTCAGTGTTGAGTACACCATGAGTAAAACCAACCCCCTGCCAACTCGCAACTAAGGATGCGGTTCGTTCAGCAACTTCCACTGTCCAAGCTGAGAAATTTACCATGAAAGAAAATGACTCATGATATGTTTTCCAATAGGTAATAATTGCATTACAACTCACATCTACACTCAATAGCATGCCTTAGAAGTCAAACAAATGTAAGAAGAGGTATAAATGAGTGAAGTCCATTTAACAAACATCCGGACAGTGATAATGTTATCTGCTCCACACTCATGAGGCAATGACTCGTGATATGTTTTCCACTTTGCTGGAAACTTTTTGAATGAACTGTCTGGTTGAAACCAGAAACCATCTCAAAAGAGAGCAGAATGACCAATAAATTCCCCATGGGGACCATTACACTGATATGCAAGAACTAAACTGATGGATGCAACTAAACCCTCTTACAAGATTAATTAATTGGTAAACCAGATGTTAGATTTCTTTCTATTTTTCCTTCTTGATCGGTGATGGCTGGGCTGAAACATTATTTTTAGAAAAAGGTAGTTAGGTGCCGATTACATTGTGCAAATACATCGTAGGCACTTTCGGCACAGCTGTGTTGTTGGTGTATCAGGACATAACACCCTTAGGGGAGCCTCATACTAATGGAACTATTTGCCCAGCCAAGTATAGACTAGATTTATAAAGAACCCCACTTTTGCATTAGTGTCATGTTATATGAATATTGTTTACCTGCATACTTGTTTGATGTAAGATCCACAACTGAATTTTCTTCACTGCCCGTGCTGAATGATAAACTTTCGCTTCTGCTCATGTTATCTAGGTGAGGAAAATGATGTCGAATGGCATAGTCTGCCAAAGTACGAACAATCTCATGGTCCTCTTTCCCCCTAGAGGCATGTATTTGGTATGATCCAAAGCGTAGAAAGGATGGGGCTACTCTGCAGACAATTGCCCCAGGTTCTTCCTTTGGATTGCCACTGCCAATAAAGACAGATTTATTAATAATATAGAACATAGTACTAACCAATATTCCTATTACAAGGAAGCTCATCAAAATCATCATTTGTTTTAACCTCACTTATCACATCAGTTGCAGTCTTGAAAGAGCTTAGATCATCAGAGACGATAATGGAAAAATCATAGTATAAGCGTCAACTCATAATGCTATATATAAGTCAATAAAAAAGAAAGTTCTCAACTAACCATCGAAGTGGAAAAGAGAAAAATTGATAATCAGGCCTTGGAACTCGCTTGATTTGCAAACTATTTCCTATTGAGGATTTAGGGGGATAAACAAAGTTGACTCTTGTTGGAGGATGGTAATGGAGTTCAAATATGAAATTATATATTTTCCATGACCATCTTGTAACCAAAGGAAACCATATTCCAATTCCAGAAAATCCTCACTATGTGTTATGCTTGAGGTTTCAATAGACATGATCATGGTGCAAAGATAAAGACAGTCAGAAGAATAGTGATTACGATCAGACTAGCCAAACATACTCATAAAACATGTCTCGAATAACAAATTTTCCTGTCGTCACTAGACAAAGTGCACGGGTTGTTGGTATTCCTAGACTATGCATTGCTTCACTACAAAGGAACTCTCTGATACTACTTCGCAGTACGGCCAGACCATCAGCAAACCGGCTGTATGGAGTTTTTCCAGCACCTTTAAGCTGCAGTTCCCACCGTTCAGATTTAGAGTTAAGTATCTCTCCAAGTGTTATTGCCCGACCATCACCCAATTGTCCGGCCCACATGCCAAATTGATGTCCTCCGTAGCATTGAGCATAAGGCAACCTGTACTATAGAAGATCAGCCAGGATAGATGAAGAATAAGGCCTTACTATAAATTGAATGTCATATGAATACACTTACGCTCCAACCAAAGGAGATGCACCAGAGAATAAGAGAGGAAAGTCTGGCCTTTCGAATCTGCAATGAGAAAAGATATTAGTACCCGAGAGAAGAACTCTTGAAGAATAAAATTTAACGCACCACAACCTACAGAAATTTAACAGTTTTGACTCTGTAAACCTATACCATAGAAACGGAGAATCTAAAAGCTATACATGATGGCAGGGTACCCAAATATTCGTGTATAGGGAGCAAGAACAGGTGGAATATAACTCTGAATATTCCAAAAAAAAGACATGTGCAAACACAAATCACATACAAAAAAGAGAAATCTACAATGGTGCACTGATAAAAATAAGCTTAAATAAAACCACATTAATGCACGTTATGCATGACTTCATGTCGGATCCTTAAGATGGCTCATAAGATCAGACCTAAGGTCACATGCTGGGTTTCCAGAGCAGTACTCTGTTGCTGGTGAAAACAAGTAATTCTCTGCAAGGAAACATCAAGGTGTTTTCTGTGAAACAAAATGATGAAATGTTGTAGATTTTAGAAGAAATACTCATCAGGCTTTAATTGGTCAACATTATCTATAATTTATAATCTATTAAAAGGTAGAATAGTCGGAGAAACATTTTTGGACAATTTTATTTTGTGGCTTTGTCTACATAATTATCTTACTAATCCTTCAATGCCCTCAGGAAGTACACATGGTGCATTTTTTTTTCAAACTATATATTTAAATCTAATAGCTTTAATAAATAATTATTCAAACATTTTTTAAGATAAACTTATTATATCTTTATTTCATGATATAAATATGATTAACTGAATTTGTGTATTTAAACATACATTGTGCTCAATACATTGTTTATACACATAGAAATACTGAACTATTACTATTCATGGATGCATATTCAATAAATGACTTTATATTATACAAGCGTACTTATTATCATCATAAATAATAAATATAAATTTACAAACACGACTTTATAATTATTTCCTCATAATCAGTCGGAAAACTTTGAAGTCTGACTTTTTTGTTTTCCTTCTTGCGTAGCACTTTGGTTTTCCCTCAATACAGTTCACACTTTTACTGATTAAAAGAACATATGTCAGGAGTAAGAACATGAATACTCACTCTTTCACATCCAAATCAAGCAAATCCGCAACTGATTCTGACCAAGCAACGAGCTGAGGATTATCTACTGTAACAGATGGTAATACTTTCGTGTAACAAGCATGCAATACCTAATATTTAAAGCAATAAGAATCAAACAGCCATTATGACAATGCCATCAAATCAGTTGTCAAGGAGCCATTTTTATCGGTAAAAGAATAGATACAAATACGAATTCTCAATCTAACTTGTGATTAATGTGTATGAAATGAAATGAAATCATATCCAACATGTAATCAATGGTTGGCATTGACAAATGTATCATTTTTTTTGTCTTACCACTTAAAGGACCAGGGTAAATACTAAGTTAATTTAATCCAAGCTTTTCTCTCAAGTGATCACGTTAATTCCAACAGCCTAAAGAAGTCAATAGTTTGAGAATCTTTAAATTTCCTTGAACAGGTGCAGAAAGAAATACCACAAAATCAATCCTCATACAGACTCTTTATGTTAAAAAACAATAAGAACAAGGCAAATAAGGCCAGATTATTAGACGGGAGGCAGTTAAAATTAATTTACAAATAGCTCAATTTCATTAACTAAATTCAGACTTCAAAGTTCTACCCCCATATGTTTTGGAGTTACCAACTTCATCCTCTTTGTTCACTCACTCATCTAAATACTTAAATCACTTTGTTTAAAGAGCAGTTTTTAATTCTTATAAGTTATAACTGTATATCAAGACGATAAATCGGTAATTGACCAAGAGTCAATCTCATATATTAAGAAATATGTGTAATAGGATGATAATGTTATATTCATGTTATGTTCTTGTAACATGAGATCTTGGCAACAAACCGATCAGCTATACTTCATATCATATAAGTTTAATTGTTTAATGAGCAACATATGATTAGTAGTAAAACTAAGTTAACTAATCAAAACTGAAAACAAAAAGAAGAGAAGAGTACAAAGATACTTCAAAGTAAGAAATATTCAACCATAATAGTTCGTGTCTTTTACAAAGGAAAATTGACTAGGAAGTATTACACTTCATTAAGTATTTTCATGACTTTTCTGTATACATGTAATCTGATATTATTTCTTTCTAATTATTATCATAGCTCGGTGTCCTTAATAAACTTTGTGTTTCCTCCGTGAATATGAATATGGCGGGTGCCAAACTTATTTATGACATACAAGTTTAGCAGTAAATCTAGGGGCCGAAGTAGGAATAAGCATTAGCTTCATACCTTCATTGTAGTTGTCAAATGAGACGGTATAAGAAGCTTACTAAGACCTCCGTACACTTAATTTTTAAAAGGCGTTTGAGGCGTCCGCCTTGAGACGTGCCAAGGCGAAGCACCCCTTGACCAAACTGAGACTTACGTCTCTACAGTAGCTAACAGAGGCTTACGCCTCTTGGTTTGGGGCGTACTCCAATGAGGCTTACGCCTCAGAGCTATTGAGGCGTATGCCTCAAATTTATATCTAAGTCATGGGTTTCTTTACACCCTCACCTGCAATTTTTTTGGTTTTACTAAGCCCAAAAAATGAAAGCAAAAGAGAGAAGCAAGAAAAAGCTGCCCCACAAATACTATTGTCCTTCTATTCTCCTCATTTCTTCTTCTTCTTCTAGATTCTTCTCCTCCTTAGTTTCTGGAGGTCCTCATTTTCTTCTTCTACTCTTCTTGTTTTGTTTTGTTTTTTAAATTCCAGTTCCTAAGCTCTATGACCACTGACAAGGCATTTGCTTAGTGGGATTCTTTCATTCATGCATTTTTAGTGGATATTCTTTTTAGCAGATGTTGTTTGTCTAAATTACACGCATGCTACCACATGGTACCTAAGTGGTCCACCAGCAATTTTCATTATTTGTACACCCAAATCTTGCATTTTTTTCACTTCTCAATTCCAGTGGCTCCACAATTCTAGATTTTGTTTTATTTTTATTTTTTATCATTAATTATGTGATTTGTGTTATTTTCTTTTTAGTTTGAGGATTACACCTCGAGACTTACGCCTCGCCTCATAAAAGAAAAACGCCTTGATGCCGCTTTAAGCCTTTTAAAACATTGCATACCCTTAGGATAAAGAGCTCCATTCAATTGTTTATCGACCAAAACATAAAACTAAAAAGAGTGAACTAAGATTAGGTATTTGAGTTCTCAAATTGAAGTCAGATAGGTCCAACTAACTATACAGGCACGTCGGTTTTCATGGCTTCATTACAGAAGTTCACAATACACACTGACTAGGGAAAGTGTGTACTGATATTTGTACAAAACAACCATAGGAAATTAACAAGTACGACACTCAGATTTCCCCTGTATAGAATCAGGTTTCGGCCTCGCTTTCTCGTTTACTCCTCTCCTACATGTAAGAGATTTCGAATTTAGAGGGCAAATGAAAAGCATCAGACCTCATGCTGTAATTTTCTTTACATTTTCTACAAGATTCATCCACCAAATGGAGAGACAAGGAACACCGCGTACGTAGCACCAACAAAAGACCTGATATTTTTGAAGCAAATAATCTAACACAACGACATTATAAGACAAGACACCATAAAGTTCTGTCAGTATCTGAAATTCTCTCTATTTCCTCCAATTTCTGAACAAGCGTAACCATGACTTAAAACAAATCACAATAAAATGTCAATAATGAAGATAAAACTAACAAATAAAGAGAAAACGCAAACCTCTCGTGGAAAGGTGTCGGTCCTGGGATCACCAGGCAACGCCCTGACAAAGGAATTATCCCAGTTCAGATCTTCAAGCTTCAATTTAACCCTCTGCTCAACGCTATTACCATCATCACCATGATCATAACGATTATCGCTGTCCAAGCTATGATTCTTCAAATCACGAACAACGGATTCGACGGAAGCATTAGTAACTTCTTGCGAGGCTGAGTCCATGGAAACTCCACTACCGCCGGAGCTGGAGTGGCATACGATGAAGCGTCTAGCAGGGAGGAGTTTGAGGGGACTGGAGCGGCAGAGATGAAAGTATACAACGCGTCGGAGCGGTGGAAGGCGATGAGCGCTGGAAGAGATATGGGGAAGGAGAGACAGTGAGGAGAGTTTGGGTGAGAGATTGCCAAGCAATAGCATTTTCGTGGGGTTTTTTCTGGTTGATTAAGCTTCCGGTCGGACTTGGGAGTCGTGGAAAAAAGTCTCTTTTTTTCTCTATTTTCTTTTTCCTCTTCATTTTCACATATATATTTCTTTTACCGAAATTATTTAAAAATTATATTATATATCTGATATCCAGATTCGAAATTTTCTATGTTTTCATGGTCTGGTTGGATCATTTATTTCGTGAAAAATCAAACGAAACCTAAACGATCGATTCAATGATATATCAAATCGAACCAAATTAAGTACAGAAAATGAATTGAACTGGGAGGAAAGCATTATTAAAAACCATAGAACATTATTGTGATCAGTGATTTAGACATAAGAAGTCCTTCTCAGCACCATCAACAGTTGCTAACTAAATTTTATCATTTTTATAGTTTTCATTTTGTTACAAGTATTCTTAGGAACGCGATCATTTATCCGTTTGTAGTGGAGATTTTCGAACTTAACAAGAAATAGTTTTTCACAATTTTTCATTTATCCAATCTTAAAACAATAGTATCTTATGTTATGTAATTAATTTTAAAAATAATTATACTTTACATCAAGTTTGTCAGAATAGAAATCCTGTTTAAAATCGCATATAGATTTTATGAATCGAATTGTACAACCAAACATGAATCATGAGATCCTACTATATACATAATGTGAAAATCACCTCTTATAATATATACATATTGTGATTCATGAATATAGAAATGAATGAATGTAATTTTCACTAATTTACTGATTCAAATTAGATAAATAAATCATAATTACAAAAATAAACACATTAAATGGATGTCATTTTTTTCATACGAATATCTTATAAATGTATAGTTCGTGAGATTGTAGAATCGTCATAGGATTGTGCTAACAATCTCACACAAACATATAATAGGGTCGAGATCCTTCTATTTTAAGATTCTACCTACGATTCAGATTATGAGAGTTAGGTAGAATCGTAAATTCATTGGATCTTATGATTCGGATCGGAAGTTTAACAATCATGATTTTTTTTGTCAAAGTTATATTACAAATTTAAGAAAAATCTGAGAATATGATTCGAACTCACAACCTCTAGAGTATGGGTGTGGGGCTTAACGAACTGCGCAAACCAAATTTATCAACAAGCATGATTTACCTATGAACTTTAGAACCCTTTTCAAATTTCTAAATTCTAATAAACTTATTTTTCATCACGTTGTCACCTGAAAACATTTATGGCACATTATCACCCAAAATTTACTTTTCTTGACACTTTGCTCAAATAGAAAACTTGGTCAAATATCTGACGATTGATGATTTGTAAGCTAACTTACTATAAATTGCACAATTACACTAATTGAACATTAAACTGGTTTATGTATTTTCCTCGACTGAAGTGATTGTGGTCAACATATGGGTTGCAAACATGAGAGTTGAGGGAGTAGGAGGGTGAGAGAGATGTGAGAGAGGTTTTTACTTCTGGAAACTAGACTTTTTACCTTCATATGTAAATTCTCTTTTCACTAACCCAAGCACCTTATGTGACAAAAAATGTTAGATATTTGATAGTCATTTTCAACTTGAACAAAGTGTTAAGAAAAGTAAATTTCTTGTGAGGAAACAGAAGTTTGGGGGTAAAAATACGGTAAAGTGTACATTTTCATAATAATTAAAAATACGGTAAAGTATACAAAAATTTGGAATGTAGTAGCTATTGCTAGACATTTCTGGAAGATGACGTGTAGACCTACGGACTCCCTTTGGATTGCCTAGTGATACTCAAACCTACTTAAGTGTCATTCCATTTTTACTGTAAAGTGTAATATAGCAGATCTTACATGGTCTTGGAGGAAGATTTTGAAACTCAAAAAGAGATTATGCAGGTTTTGTTAGGTTAAGGTAGGTGACGGTACAAATACAAAGATTATTGTTGATCTCTGGCACTCTTCAAGTGTATTGTGGAAAATAGGGAGTAGTGAGATTATGCATAGCATAGGTTGGGACTCAACTACTAAACTGTCTGTTTTGATCAGTAATGGTATATGAGAATGGCCTAATGCTGGTTTGAGGAATAGGCTACTTCCTTGTGGGGTTCATCTTGACATCCTATCCCTTGCAGCTAACTTTGTCGACTCATGGCAGTGGCTAGCTGATGCAAGTGGTAAGTTTTCTGTTAAAGATGAACCCCAAAAGATTGTTAGAATGGTTAGAGAAAGGCTTAGATATCCTATCAAAATCCATATGATGGTTGATTACTCTAGGATTTATGAACAACGGGGCTTGGATACTACTGTTTTTTCTTTTGTTTGAGTCTTCTGGTTAGCTTTTGAGATTTGTCTCTTTTGGAGTGTTATTGTATTTTATGGGGTAAGCTCCTTCAAATTGTTTAAAATTTGGTTGAGTAATTTACTTTTTAACAAAAAAATATATAATACTATAGATAATAGATCATCAATAATTTTGATATGTAACAATTATTTGTTAAATCCATTTTATTTATGAGTAAAATTCTCATTTAGCTTATTTTGATTTTCAATTTGGGTCGTGTCAGTTTAAGTTTCAATGAAGTTTTCAAATAATTTGTACATTACATTAAATTTCTTCATCAAGTCTCAATCCTCAAAATGCTTGTGTTATTGATAACTTGAATGTTTATTTTTGATATTGGTGAGTGTTTTGTTTTGTTTCATCAATGCCAGAAAATATAGAGTTGAAGGCTAAGAGAAAAAAAACTTCATTGTAATGTATTAAATTATTCAAGAATTATATTGATAAATTAGAGTTATAGTGACTAAATCGGAAATTAGGGTAAATTAACTTGGATAACAAAAATGCATTCTACCTTCATTTGTATAGCAAAATAAAGCTTTTTACTAATAAATGAGATACGATTGACTCATATGATGAAGGTAAAAAAAAACCCTTACCTAAAAGAGCATGGTGACTCAATCAAATTTAGAGGAAAATAATAAAAATGTTATGAGATAAAATACTAATTAAAAATCAGCGTCTTGTTTCTTGAGATACAAAGTTGCTAATTAAATATTTCTATTCGAGTTTAATTAAAGTATTATTTTGAATAAATAACATTACTGACCTATTTTTTCACGACATAGTTCATCATGAGTATGATTTTATTAATTTTATTTTATAAAAATATTTTTGTGCATATACAATTATTAAGGTAATAGTCAACAAAATTATATAAAAATACATGTATATGTATTTGAAAACGTTGAGTATATTTATATAGTAATTATTTCAATTGGAGTATTATTTTTAGGTCTTAAAAATGATCTTGGTACCTTTAATTCTAAAAATAAATAAAAGCTATCAATATTTGAAGACAAATAACATTTAGATATTTATCAAAATATAAGCTTTTTATTTTCATCGTCGAATAATTTAAGTATCTAAAAGTTAAATAAAATTATATATATTAGGAAGTAATTAGGCAGAGTATTAGAAGGAAGAATTCACACAATAATTTTATTGAAGGAAAATAAAATTTACAGATATTGAAAATTATTTTACAACTAATTAGTGTTTTTGCTCACTAATTAAAGTTGAGGAGGAAGAAGAAAGATTATAAAAGAGGAGGAAGAATAATGGTTTGTTTTCAAAATAAGTTTTCTCTCAAAATTGTTAAGAGTGAAAAATAAGTTCTGATGAACAATAAGAGTCTATTTATAGGCAATGAGATTGATATTATCAGATGGGTTTTGTGAATCTTGAAACAGATCATAAGCCCATTTAGGTAAAATTTGACCTTTTTTTGGGTACTTTGATCCTTCAATTATTGAGGGGTAGCCTTTCTAGATAATTGAGTTTTTTGGATTTTTGGTTTAGTTGGGTAACTTGAATCTACAGATGATTCAAAGTTAAAATTATTATTGTCTAAAATGAGAAGCAATTTCTGAATTAATCATTGCTTCAATTTGGTTTAGGTTTTGTGACTTTTGATTTACCCTTTAAAGTAAGTTTGGATCAGGTTTAGATTCTTTGGATGAACTTAATTTGGATGATTAAATTTGTGGATTTGAGTTAATGGGCTCATTAATTTTTAATGGAGTTTTGATAGAAGGATTTATCAATTTCATATTGGGATGAATATTTACAAATTCGTGGTTGATGGATGTAATAATTTTCTGGATATTGAATTTATCCCACCATTTAACACAATACTGTCTGGTGAGGATTCCATCTTCAACAGAGTATTGTCATTTTAAGATCCAACGTATTTTGAATTTATTCCAAAAGCAGAACAACTGGGGAAAAGAAGCCTCAATTGATGAGAGTTTGTATATTTTCATAAATAAATTAAAATATTGTTGAAAATCAATTGAAAATAATTCTAAGACAGGGTTATGAATGGATCACCATCTTAAGAACCAATTTAGAAAATTAATTTAAAATTCTTATCAAAATTTAAAAATCATGAATGAGAAAAATCATTATTTTGATGTAGGAAAATCATGTGTCAAACATCAATATAGTCAAAATAATTATATTATTTTTTATTTGAATGAATTTTAAGACATGAAAGATGAGCTTTCCATTCCTCCATGGTTATAATTTTGATATTGTAGAAGGAATGATAGAGGACCCTTCCTTCAGAACTTTTGATTGCGTTAATATAAATGGATTTTGTTTCTAAGAGAATATCTCTTGTAGAAACTGAGATTTTTGTACTTGTGGCCAGAGACAGAGTGAAAATCTGGAAGAAAATTTTCTTTTACTATTTAAGCAGATCTTTCAAATGAGCGAATGGGCGCTCAATATGAAAAAGGTTTTTGTTGGAAATTTTTCTGAAATAAGAAGATGTTTTTTTTTGTATTTTGTAATTAGTTGATTGAATGATTGGGCATTAAAATGTTGAGTGATTGAGAACATATCAAATTGGTTGATCATGTTGTTTGGTAATTGAGTCTCATGGACGCAAGTATTATTAATTGAGTTTGGTTAGGAGTAGAAGACTCCTTTTTTATTTGGGCCTTAAAGGTCAATTTTGGAGTCGAAGACTCTTCTATAATCGATCAATTCATCATCCTCACATGATTTCTAAAAGTGATATTAACTCTTTTAGTTAAGGACTTTACAATGTGCCTCTGATTTTTTAAAATCTGTCACGCATGACGAAAAAAGTTTCTTCTAGTACCAAAACTTATTTGACCGTTTTTTTGAAAATTTAATTTTAAAAATTACTTGTCTCAATAAGTTCACAGTTAAAAATTTTATGTCATCATAACAAATTTCATTATCTTTGTGAAAACCTATTTTTTCACATTTCTTATACCATTGAATTAAGGTTGCGTTGAAGCCAACTTCAACCCATTATGGCCATAACTAGTGAATGGAAATTTTGAGCAAAAAATGGTTGCCCTTTCAGGCATTTCTTGAATATTCAAATCCATTATGGCCATAACTAATGGAAAGAAATTTTGAGTAAAAAGCAGTTGCCATTCCATTGAACTTTTTTATTTTAAACGAATTTTGATCTAGTATTCTGGGTTTTACATTCCCACATTTCAGTAGGCTAGAATTTTCAAATTCTGCATGGCAGAATCTTGAAATGATTTCCTGCATAATTTTACGAGTAGGGAAGTCATGAATTAAATTAATACCTTTAATTAATTAAATATTGAAATTAAAACTGCAAAAAATAGACTGTTACGTGGCAAAATTTTATTTGGAAGCAATGTCTTTACATCTTTTGCCAAAAATATGTTTTCCAGATTTGCAATCAAGTTTTAAAAGAAATTCTTGATTTAATAGAGCAAATTGTATGATTTGAATAATTGCCTTAATGATGGAATAATATATTTTAAATCCTGAAAATCTAATTTTAGATTGAAACAATTTGATTTTTCTTGCAAAGATAACTAAACTATTTTGTTTTATTATATTGGCAAACAATTCAAGTAGTTTTCAGTGTTGTTTAATAAATTTAGATAAATAAGAATATCACTAATGCCAACAATCCAGAATTAATTGAAAATTTCATTCATTGTATTTTGAAATTTTCTTGGAGCATTTTTAAGATCAATTGACATTACTTTCCAAATATACAACCAAATGTAATTTTTCATTTATCAATTCTATTTGTCTGGATTCGTTAAAATGTATTCAGAATGTCAGTACACAACTTTTTACAAAATTTGTCTTTAAGTAGTTTAATCTGTTTTTGAAAAGCAGGATTTTGAAGCTGTTATTCAACTCTTTTTAATTTTATTTCATCTTGTAGAGAACATAAATATTTTTTTCCAAGAAATTAATTCACAGTTTTATAAACATGATTTTGTTTTAAGGTTTTCATTTTCTCATTGTGAGATAAAGAAAGAATTTTGAATTTGACAGGTTTATCCATGGGATAAGTAATTATCTCATGAGGCTCTCTTGTAAAATGATACAGCAGAGAAATGAGTGGTAAACCTAAAATAATTTTATCTGTCATATTTTTTACTAAGACAAATGATATTTTAAAACATACATTGTCTGGCAATATGAATTTCAGGGATTTCATAATTGATATGCATGCTAGTATAATTTGTAGAGGATAAAGATTCTTTTGTCTTTTTGAAGTACTTGGTAGGAACGAATCATTCCTGCATATAATTCAAATCAGCTCAAGAATCAATTAGAGCTATTGAAGTTAAATCAAAGTCTTGGATTATTATTCTAACCATTATGTGCTATTTTTTAATTTTGATGGGATTAAAGATTTGAAGGAAGTTGTCATCATCTTGAATGTTAGCAACAGGTTCTTCAACCTCATCATCAGAAATTATGAATTTACTAGGTTTTCCTAGTTCATTGAATTCATGATTTTTAATTAAATTTTCTATTTTTAAAAGATTTTAATTATTTTGTTCTTTCTGTGTTTGAATTTTTTAATTCTCTTATTTCATTTTTAATATGTTTTATTCTTTTTGAAGTTCATGTAAAGTAACTTATTTTTTCTTTCCTTTAACTTTGTTGAATTTTTCAAGGGGTTGTGAAAGGCTTGCAGTATAATTATTATTAGACTTAGTATTTTCTTTCTTTTGAATTACTTTTCTAAGTCTCTCAAGTTATTCTTGTTTTAATTCATGATTTTCAAATTATCTAATTAAATCTAACAAAAGATTTTCTTGTTCTTGATTTTTATTTAAAACATTAATAATTTTCTGACAACAGCTACCCCTTCACCCCGTAAATATATTAGGAGAATCACCATCAGAACTTGAAAAGTTTGATTCGTCAGATTCAGGGGATTTTTATTCTCCTAAATCTTAATTACTACTTTCATAATAATTTATTGTTTCTATAATTCTAAACAATTATTGTTTACCTTATTCATAGATTTTTAATTGATTAATTTTATTTTATTTGACAACTGTTGAAAAACTAATTATTCTGACCACATTTAAAACACTTCATTTTATTTTTATCAACAATTTTTTATTCAATTTTATTTTTGAATAATTTTTATTCTTAGAAGTGTATTTTTCAAAATTTTATTTTGTTTTTGTGGAATTTTTTTCTATAAGGTTTGTAAATTCTTTTAGAATTAAGATGTGAATTTTTCATATTCTTTTGGGAATGATTAATAGTAGGTAATCCATATTGCTCGAAGTAATTCATGTCTATACACATTCTTAGACGTTCTTTTTACATTGTAGTAATAATTGTATCATAGGTGAGACTATTGTAGTCTATATTTCTTAGGTCATCACTTATGACTGTTCTAATTTTGTGGGCAACAAATTCGGTAAGTCATTTATGAATTTTTCCTTCCAAAAATGTTGATTGATGTCATCCCTAGACATTACTGTGAATAAAAATATATTTTTGTACCAGTCAAAGTCACTTAGGGTAGGACATCTAAGATTGGTTAATTAGTTATGGATACGCGAAATAACGGTACTTGCGTTCCAATGAAATATTCAATTATCATGCAGAAGAGTGTATTAATGGCATCAGACATTGTTTCTTGATCCTCTCTAAGGATCGGGGTCCCTTCAGCAACAATCTTTTTTGCTGTAAGGATGATATTTTTAGATTCTTCAGTGAGATATTTTTTCTACCAGAAATGAGCATCCCTGTGAATCCTGTTACTAAAAGTTTTATTACCTCATTATGAGGCAAATTGTGTGTGGTGATGTAACTGTTATGTGCTGTAATTTGTAGAGGACTTCATGTTCTGAAAGAATATCAATATTTCATTCATATAATTTTTCTGCAAAGACAGAAAATTGATTAATTAAAGAAAATTCAAAATTTTGAACATATGGAGGAATAAGCTTTTTATGCCACTTCTTTTCTAGTTTATTAATTTATAAATTTATAATTTTTTCTTCAATATTATGAATGTTTGAAGATTCATGAATTATGGATGATTATAGGTGGAATCTAACTTATGGTTTTTTTAATCAGAACTATTGTCTTGGTTAATTACCTTAACAGAAGTAGATGACTCAACATATTTATACTTCAATTTTTGAAGCATTTTATCAATCTTTTTATTGAGGGGAACAATACTTAGAGCACTTTTATCTAAAAGATTTTTTAAAGGAGTTTCATTAGGTTTAGACTCATGGAGATCATCAATCTTATTCTCATTTTTATCGAATTATTTTCTTATTGTTATTAAACTTTGATTAGTGTAATTAAGTTGTTCAACAACTTTTATTGTCTTCTTCCTTTGAAATCTTAAAAGGGGGATCATTGATTAAAGGATTTTTATGATTAATTATAATTTTTCAGGTGGGGGATGGCTAGCAGTAACCCAACTGGAGTCTTCATTGACCCATTTGGTCTGACAAATAACTTTAATATTCTTTTCATAAATATCCTGGATATAATCAAGGAAGAACATATCAACTCTAAGTTCTTGCATGAATGTCTTCCATTCAGCAATGATAATTTTTCTTTGATATATATTGTATGTTTCTCTGAACATATTTCGTCTATTGAGATTGGCTGGGTCATTCATGTGTTGGGTTAAACCCTCTCAGTCAGGTTTGTATTCTTCGCTTAAGGTACCTTAATTTAAAACTAAGAGCTGGAGATTGATAGGAGGCAAGACTCCTTGAAAATTAGAGGTAATTTGTGATTCAGACTCGTGAGATTGTTCAGTTTTATTATCAAATATTGGTTGATTGGCTTGGAAATTTGTCGCTATGTCTTTAAGTCTTAAATTTTTATTTTTAAATTTTTAATTCCTTTTCTAATTGTTAGATTCTAAGATCTTGATCATTATTAACGGTGGATTTAGAAAAAGAATTCCTAGGAGTGCTAGACTGACTAAATTCTCTAATTTGAGGATTAGAAATGGAAGATTGAAAATTAATTTTAAAAGTATCATCCATGTACTACTGGATATAATCAATATCTTCAATTGGACATTGAATTGGAGTAGGTTGGTTTTCATTGGTTAAAAGTCAATTTATGGGCAAAGTAATATCAGACCACCTAATGGTTTTAGGGATTCTAATATTTGCACTACTTTGGCTAGATTGAATCAATAAGGTTTGATTTTTTGGACTCCTATTGATGGCTTGAAAATTCATATTGGTTTTGATTACTTTGTAATGTATTCTAAAAATCAAAACTAGGGGTTGGACACCTTCAAGGATTTGGTAACCAATAGTTTTGATATTCAAAGTTAAGGATTTAAGAATATGTGGGTCTGCTAAACTAACAGACAAATCTGAAAAAGAATCAAAATGGATTGGAGCATTACAAAGTGAATATTCAAATAATCATAATTACTATCATTAAAATTTGTAAATCTTACATTTCACAAGGCTAATAAG
This sequence comes from Datisca glomerata, assembly GCA_003255025.1. Taxonomy (NCBI): domain Eukaryota; kingdom Viridiplantae; phylum Streptophyta; class Magnoliopsida; order Cucurbitales; family Datiscaceae; genus Datisca; species Datisca glomerata. The sequence goes on along the minus strand of QANY01001431.1, from coordinate 869,299 downwards.
ACAGAGGTATTTAGGCCTCTGTTTGTGAGTGGTTTAACTCGAATTTGGACTAAACCAAAGTGAAGGAAATTGTTTACTTCTTCAATGTGATGTTTAATTGCTTTAGAAGAAAGTAATTGACAAGTTTCATACTCTTTCCCGATAGCATATATTTTTCAATTGTTTTTACATGATATTGAGGCTTGAAGGAAGCAACAGACCATGTTGATTTATAATTTTTTTACTAGAGATTTTTGGTATATTCTGTATCCTATGATCTACGTGATAATTTGCTAAATATTTAAAATGTTCTTCATTAATTATGTCTGGTATTGTATTCATTGTAGACCTATTGCTATAAAAAATTACTTCTAAATAATATACTCATGACTCAAGATAACTAAATTATTGTTATGATTGAAAATCCCATCATGTATTTTGATTCTTAAACTTGCTATGACTTATACAACCTCCTAATAAGCTTAAATATTCTCTCATTTGACTTTACAACTACCATACCCTCGGGATTTATGTATCTAAAAGGTTTTATTTGGGTGCCTGAAAAAAACCTATTAAAAATTGATATGTTAGATTCACAGATTAAAAAATTAAATATTACAGAGAAATAATCAAGAATACAAATAACTAACCACTTGGGCGGAGAGTCAAATTAAATAAAAATAATTATTCAAATGAGAAAGTAAGCAACAATAGCAACAAGAACCAGCCACTTGGGTGGTGAAGAACAACAATTATGCAGGTATTAAACAAGTATTAAACAGTAAAATACCCTACCGAGTTTGGCTCTGATATCAAAAGAGGCAGAACTACGTATAATTTAAGTATTTAATGATAGTGTATTTGAAGCAATAAATCACAATAAAATTATTCAAGTTCACTGGATTAAACAATAAAATTATTCAAGTTGAATCGATTAAACAAAAGAAAGTAAAAGTATTCAAGTTCACTGGACTAAACAAAACTTGTTTTGAAAATAAACCAAAAGAGGTGAAATTACGCATAATTTAAGTATTTAAAGATAGAGTATTAGAAGCAAGAATTCAAAGACTGTTTTTTGAAGGAAAATAAACTTACAAGTATTGAATTGATGAGGTAAGATTAAAACTTACAAGATTGAAAAAAATTAGTTTGCAACGATTAATTAGTGCTCATGCTCACTAATTAATATTGAGAATAAAATATTATAAAAGAGGAGGAAGAAGAATGTTTTGTTTTCAAAACAAGTTTTCTCTCAAAATTGTTAAGAGTGAAAACCCAGTTTTGAGAAACAAATGGGAGAGGACAAGCTATTTATAGGCAAGAAGAGTGGAGTTCAACGAGAACTCATCACTTACCTGCACTATATTTTTTTACAAAAGAAAAAACATTTTACATTGCAACTTTTAACTAAGAATAGTAAAGAAGACAAATAGTTGTCTAATTATTTAAAAACTAGTACAATAATTATAGAAAGAGACAAATTAAAAAGATTCATTGATAACTGTAATCATGGACTTTGCATCTTCATTATTGTTTTAGTCATGATTGTTGTCTTGAAAAGTCATTGTGACTATTGATAAGTTATGTGATTTCCTTCTTACAGAATTCAAGCATATTGAAATTCATCTGAATTGGTCGTGCCTTTGCTAGGATATTTTTTTCATCAAATTCATTAATGTAAGGTGACTGACAGTATGGTGCTTCATATACCATGAAGCATTGGGAATGTCAGCACATAATTCTTTACAAAATTTTTGTTCAGTGATTTTAATTTATTTTTGAAGAATAAGATTTTGAAGTTGTTCTTCAATTCTTTTGCATTTTATTTCATTTTGTATAAAACATAATTGTTTTTATTTTTAAGAAATTAAATTCATAGTTTTATATACAAAATTTTATTTTAAAGTTTTCAATTTCTCATTGTGAGATAAAAAAAATTTGAAATTGACAGGTTTATCCATGGGATAAGTAATTATCCTATCATGCTCTATTGTAAAAAGATACAACAGATAAATGAATCGCAAATCAAAAATAAATTTGTTTGTCATATTTTATACTAATACAAATGATGTTTTAAAACATACATTGTCTTGTCAAATATAAAATTTAGGGATTTCATAGTTGATATACATTCTACTACCATTTGCATAGGACAGAGATTATTTTGTCTTCTTAAAGTACTTGGTATGAACGAATCATTTCTGCATACAATTCAAATCAGCTCTTGAATCAATAAGAGTCATTGAAGTAAAACCAAAATCATAAGTTATTATTCTGACCATTATGTGCCATTTTTATTTTTATGTGATTAAAGATTTGAATGAAGTTATCATCATCTTGAATGTTGATAACGAGATCTTCAACCTCGTTACTAGAAATTGGAGATTTACTAGGTTCTCATAGTTCACTAGATTCATGATTTTTAATTAAAATATCTATTTTTAAAAGATTTAATTTTTTTGTTATTTCTGTGTTTGAGTCTTTTAATTCTTTTTTAATTTTTTATTTTCTTTTGAAGTTCTTGAATAGTAACTTTTTTTAATTTTATTGAATTTTTCAAGTGTTTGTGAAAGGCTTGCAGTATTGTTATTGGACTTAGTATTTTCTTTCTTTTGAATTACAATCCTAAGTCTTTCAAAGTATTCTTATTTTAATTTGAGATTTTCAATTTTACTAATTAAATTTAACAAAATATTTTCTTGTTCTTCATTTTTATTTAAAACATTAACAATTTTCTGACAACAATTATCCTTACATCTCATAGAGATGTTTGGAGAATCGTTGTCAGATCTTGAAGAGCTTAATTCACCAAATTCAGAGGATTCAAATTCTTCTAAGTCTTCATTACTACTTTCATAGTAATATATTGATTCTTTAATTCTAAACAATTCTTTTTTTCTTCGTCAGATATTTTTAGTTGATTGATTTTATTTTTTACTTGACAAGTGTTAAAAAAATAACGATTATGACCACATTTAAAACACTTAATTTTTTACTTTTATCAACAAATATTTTATGAATTTTCTTCTTGAAGAATGTTTATTCTTAGAAAAATATTTGTTAACATTTTTTATTTTTGTTTTTGCGGAATTGTTTCCTATATGGTTGGTAAATCCTTTTAGGAAGGAGCAATAGTAGGTAATCCATATTACTCATAGAAATCCTTTTAGGATTAAGATGTGAATTTTTCCTATTTTTTAGGAAGGAGCAATAGTAGGTAATCCATATTACTCATAGAAATTGCATAATTCGTATTTGGCAGTTTTCTTTTCCTTTTTAATTTGTTTGTTATTTTTCATGTCTATACACATTCTTAGACTTTCTTTTTGTATTGTAGTGACAATTATACCGTAGGTGAGACTATTATAGTCTATATTTCTTAGGTCATCACTAAGGATTGTTCTAATTTTATGGGCAAACAAATTTGGTAAGTTATTTATGAATTTTTCCTTCCAAAAATGTTGATTGATGTCATCCCTAGACATTACTTTGGATAAAAATACATTTTTGTACCAGTCAAAGTCACTTAAGGTAGGACACCTAAGATTGGTTAATTGGTCATGGATACGCGAAGTAACATTACTTGTCGTTCCAATGAAATGTTTAATTATTGTATAGAATAGTGTATTAATGACATCAGACATTGTTTCCTGACCATCTCCAAGGATTGGGGTTCGTTCAGCATTAATCTTTATTGTTGTAAGGATGATATTGTTAGATTCTTCAATTAGATGCTTTTCCCACCAAATGAAGCATGCCTGTGAATCATGTGACTAAAAGCTTTATTACCTCATTGTGAGGCAAATGGTGCATGATCATGTAACTGTTGCCCACCTTATCCATATGTTGTAATTTGTTGAAGACTTCCTGTTCTAAAATCTCATCAATATTCTATTCATATAACTTTTGAGCAGAGACAGAAAATTGATTGACTAAAAAAGATTCAACAATTTGAATATCTGGAGGAATAAGCTTTTTATGCCACTTATTTTCCAGTTTATTAATTCTAAATTTTTAAAGTTTTCTTTAGTATTGTGGATGTTTGAAGATTCATAAATTATGGATGATTCATAGGTGAAATGTGACCTATGACTTTTCTGATTCAGAATTATTATTTTGGTTAATTAGCTTAACAGAAGAAGATGATTCAACAGAATTATTTTTCAATTCTTGAAGTATTTTATCAATCTTTTTACTGAAAGGGGCAATATTTAAGGCAGTTTTATCTGAAATGATTTATTAAAGGAGTTTCTTTCAGAGATTCATTAGGTTCAGGCTCATGGAGTTCATTAACCTTATTCTCAATTTTATCTAAGAGTTTTTCTATTGTTATTAAGCTTTGATTAGTGTAATTAAGTTGTTCAAAAATCTTTTTATTTGGTTGTTCTTCCTTTGAAATCTTAAAAGGAGAAGTAGTAATTAATTTTTTTATGATTAAAAATAATTTTTCAGGTGGGGGATGGTTAACATGTTGGATTGGTTTTAAAATTTGAGGAAAAAATCATTGAACCACAAACTACGTGGGCGGAATATCAAAAAAAAATTTTATCAACGAATTTAATCATAATAAATACTAAAACCATACAAACGATCATGCATATTAAGTTAAACGTATTCAAAAGAGTTAGAAACGATTTATACCTTTTCGTTGTATAAAAAAACTTTCTGAATGTGTGGAATCCTTATTGAATGATTCACGTTCTTCGATCTTCAAATCCAAGAACTTCAATTAGTATTCACACTAACAACCACTCGTTGGATTCAGAAGTATATCTCACAAGGACGTCGTTGGGAACTGAGTGCAGGCTCTCAAAACAACTGAACAATGAAACTCAAATTTTTTGCTTCCTCTGGTGATTTTGGCAGCAAGCAGTAGGAGGGGAGAGAGAAATATTTTTCTGCTATGTCTGATTAGGGTTGTGTGAACACACACACATTAGGAGGCAACCCAAATGACATCCCTTATATAATAATTTTAGAATTTTCACATACCACATATATGTGTAATTTCTGAAATTCATCCCTTATTCTTTACTATTGCTGAAAATTGCATATCTTCCTAGAGTCAATGTTGTGTCCAAATTCATCAATCCAAATTGATAAATTTAATTGACCTCCATCTATTAATTAATTATTTTTTTCACTAATTATCTAATAATTAAAAAATTATAATTGTTCTTCACTAATAAAGTGACAACACCCATCACGTATGGGTTCAGGAAATACATATTGGCTCAAAACACATTTCGGTCCAACTTATGCTGTTTCTTTTATTTTTGTCCTCATAGACTACTTCTAAGATCGAATGGACCCACATGAATAAAGCTATAGGATTCGGATACCCAGCGAATTTATCTCCATAAATTCTCGATCTATTTAATCCTGACATCATACGACTTCACTATAGGTTCGATGGTCAATCAACTCTAAATTCATGCGCGCTACATTTTCTGTCGGTGCAAACAAATTCTTTTATTTCACGGTCCACAAAATACTTTAACACATTACCCTTAAAGTGTAACAATTAGATTTAGAATTAGGTAAACGGTTTTTCTCTAAACTAATTTGTTACTGGTCTACTAAACATGTTTCATAACATATCTAGGTCAACCGTCAGAGTCTCTACTCACATGTCCCAAGACTGACATCTTTTAGTTCAACTTAACAGTCTTAATCGGACTCGATTGCTCAGTCGATCTTTAGACTGCAAATATCATTCTAAACGATTTCAGAAGAGTTTATCTGGAAGACCCCTCTGTCTTTACTCTTCTTACGTTGATACTAGTTCCAGGACTTGAGTAGATTATAAATACACTTTAATTAGTAGTAAAACTTTCATTCATTCATTACATTCAGTAATACAAAATGTCTTAGAAATAACTAAATACTCATAAATAGTTATTACATCATACTTTATGGACATAATTTCAACATAGTAATCACCCAACTGGAATCTTCTTTGACCTATTTGGTCTTAGAAATAATTTTGATATTCTTTTCATAAATATTCTCGATTAATCAAGAAAAAATATGTCAATTCTAAATTCTTGCATGAACGCCTTCCATTCAACATGTATGATTTTTCTTTGATCCATATTATATGTCTCTCTGAACCTATTGCGTCTATTGAGATTGGCTTGGTCATTCATGTGTTTGGTTAAACCCTCCCGATTAGGCTTGTATTATTGGCTTAGGGTGCCTAAATTCAAAACTAAAAGTTAGGGATTGACAGGAGGTAAGGTTCTTTGGAAATCAGAGGCAGTTGCTGATTCAGATTCGTCAAATTGTTCACTTTTATTATCAAAAATTGGCTGACTGACTTGAGAATTTGTGGCATAGCCGAAATTTCCTAGGAATTCCTATTTTTTCTTTTTCCTTTTCGTTCGTCTCTTGCGATTTTCATCTTCTCGCGATCAGAATGATTATAATTTAATATTCAAAATAAAATTATAAAATTTCGTACGCTCCAAAATGGCTTACTCAAGATCTAAGAAAAATTAAAGAACAAAGCCTAACCCAATAATCACTAGACAATTAACGATCCATTATTTAACCATACATTCAATGATCATCAAAGAATTAATGATAAGTGATAGACTTATTTTCTTAAGACAAACTAGAACTCTTATGATTAACTCTAGCTTCTTAGATAATTGGTTGTAGGCCTTATGACTTTGTGTTTTGGTATGGTCCTGGGGTATGCACCTTGTATCTTTATTTTTTCCCTTTGGTTATATTTTCCTTTTAACAAAAAATAAATAAATAAAACCATTCATTCATACATATTAAATATATTCTGAATAATGCAAGAAAACTCACATAATATTTAATATATAAATATATAAAGACCGTTCTAATACCAATTGTTAGAAACATGGCGCTCTCACGGCTGAAGCGTGGGGATTTGAAAAATTTATTAAAAACGAATCTTTTTCGATTAAAGAAAATAAGCGTGACGCAACGGTTTTCAAAATAAAAACTTTTATTAAAAATTATTTTCAATCAGAATTCATTATATATTTATATATTAAATCTAAGACATACATGGATATGAATCATATACCTCTTGTAGTCAATAGCAAGTATCCTCGTAAACCAATGATCATGCGTTCCCATGAACAATGGACTTCGAGATCACACTAAAATCTTTCAAGTCAATCCTCAAACGTACTAGGGTGTGTATGGATACTTAGGATAATTGAAAGATATTTTTTCTGTCTCTAGATGTACTCAGCACATGAGATCTAAAAATTACTAAGAATGATTAATTTAGTGAGACAATTATCTGAGAGAATACGATGATTATTCTTTCAAAACTATTTATTAACTTTTAATCACAGAGAGAGTTTTCACCGTGATTGTGTTCTCAACACTTTGACTAACAATTCTCAGCTGGTCCAACAAAAACTGAGGCAATTAGAATAATATCTATATATTTTCTAGATAATGACATATTAGAGTTTTTAGGGATAAACTAAAAATAATATTTAATTTCAAAATTACCATTACACTGGGACCCACTATAATTTGTGCACAACTACAGTCATAATCAGTGATTGACACGTGGTAAATATTGTAAATTAAATATTTATTTTAATCAGATAAATATCCACATATCAGTAAATTCAAAATTAACTTATCTAATTATTCTTATCAAGTAGCATATCTGTTAGTTCACAAATAACAGATTTAGTTGATTCAATTTTTAAATTATTATCTAATAATAATTCAACATTATCCAATACCACAAATTATATATATTGTCTCACTTATCAATAATTAGAAAATTAATCGATATAATTATTTATATGTAATTTCTAAAAATTAATATAAATTATGTAATTTCTAAAAATTAATATAAATAATTTAATTATTTAGTTCTTAATTAATTAATCACACATAATTATCTCATAATACTGTACTTGCCCCAGAAAAAATTTATTTTGTAAGGCAGTCCTTTTCTCATATCTTAAAATATTCACACTCTAGACTGTATAGTACAGAGGTGGCTTGGGAACCATTGACCTATAATCCTAAACTCCAATATACCAGATTATTAATTAAACTCTTTAATTAAATAATCTTATTTATTAATTTCATTATTACTCCACTATAAATATGAAATTGCACTCTTAGAGGTTGTAGAATGTATTTACAGAGTATTCTTGTGTAGTTGAATGATATAATTATTTCACAAGTTCTGTCCTCCAATTATTGGTTCATAAATTAGAGTCGGCCAAAATTACCACTTTACCTTTCTAATTACCTCTTGATCCCTAAGTACCATTAATTCACTAGTGAATGGATAATTTATAATCGTAGTATAAATTTGAGTTTAATAACCATTCAGTTCAGAACTAACACTTAAGGAAACCAATATACAAGCCGTTATGAAAGCTTGGATTCCAAATCTTGTAAGATCGTGTTCCCAACCATCCACATCACTGAATCTTCAAATAAAAGTCACTAGCCTATTTTACAAACAAGCCTTAATGAGTGAATTAAAAGATCAATTAGACATGTATATGAGTTCATGACTACTCAGGATTAAGACTGATCTACATAAAATCATCGGGTGATGTGTATTAAATCTTTATGATAAACGACAAGTTAATAAAGATATTAATTCACATCGGTCCTGTCATATATAATCTTATTATATGTAGTACCTTCACTAAGATGTCTATCCACATCAATGATCCGGATTTATATCACATGCATTCATAATGTTTAGTGAACCGTACTATCAACCATTCATTGAAGATTTCATACTTTAATATGTTGCTGATAATTTTATTCATTACCGATGATTTTAATCCGCTCGTACTAATACAAGAGTATAGTCAAATTTATGAATATGAAATTTTCAGATATTTTTATAAATTATTCAATAATAATTGAAAAGAAAATTATAAGAAAAAATGCATTTTCATGAAATTTCATAATAAAATGTCAATACACATGTTTGAGGGCATTACCCCTAATAATTTATGCCTCTAAGAGTTCTTATTGGGGTGCATGAAGTAAACTTAATAGCAAACTAATACATCACATTCATAAATTAGAAAATCAAAGACTACAGAGAAATAATCAAGCATAAAAATAACCAGCCATTTGAGCGGAGAGTCACATTAAATAAAAATAATTATTCAAAGAAGCAAGCAAGCAACAATAGCGACAAGAACCAGCACTTCGACAGAGAAGAACAATAATTAAGTAAGTATTAAGCAATAGTAAATATCCTACATGATGAAATTTTCAAGCAATTCACTAATTTCTTGATTGTTTACATTAATAATATTCTTAATTTATTGTTGCTTAATTGCTTACTTGCACCGATTAATTAGTGCTATCGCTCACTAATTAATGTTGAGAAGAAATAAAAAAAGAATAAAATCTTTTAAAAATAAAGAATTTAATTAAAAATTATGAATGCGGTGAACTAGGAGAATCTTGTAAAGAACAATAATTTAAACACTTAAATTATTCAAATAAGAAATTAAGCAACAATAACCAGCCACTTGGACGGTAGAGAATAATAATTAGGCATGTATAAAATAAGTATTAAGCAGAAAAATACCCTACCAAATTTAGTTTTGATACCAAAAGAGGTGGAATCGTCTATAATTTAAGTATTTAAAGACATGCTATTAGAAGCAAGAATTGAAAGACTGTTTATTGAAGGAAAATAAACATACAAGTATTGAAATTGATGAGACCATGTGCTATAATTTGTTGAGGACTTCCTGTTTTGAAAACCCATCAATATTTCATTCATATAATTTTTCTGCAAACACAAAAAATTGATTAATTAAAGAAGATTCAATAATTTGAATATCTCGAGGAATATGCCTTTTATGCCACTTCTTTTTCAGTTTATTAATTACTAAATTTTTAAATTTTTCTTCAATATTGTGGATGTTTGAAGATTCATGGATTATGGATGATTCATAGATGGAATCTGACATATGACTTTCTGATTCAGAACTATTATTTTAGTTAATTACCTTAACAGAAGAAGATGACTCAACAGATTTATTCTTCATTTCTTGAAGCATTTTATCAATCTTTCTATTGAGGGGAACAATATTTAAATGAGTTCTATCTGAAAGATTTATTAAAAAAGTTTATTTTAGAGATTCATTAGGTTTAGGCTCATGGAGATCATCAACCTTGTTTTCAATTTTATCTAATTATTTTTCTATGGTTATTAAACTTCGATTAGTGTATTTAAGTTGTTCAACAATATTTTTGTCGGGTTCTCTTCCTTTGAAATGTTAAAAGCAGTGATTAAATTTTTTTTATGATTAATTATAGTTTTTTTAGATTAGGGATGGCTAGCAGTCACCCAACAGAAATCTTCTTTGACCTATTTGGTCTTAGAAATATCTTTAATATTCTTTATTTAAAATCATCGATATAATCAAGGAAAATATATCAACTCTAAATTCTTGCATGAACGTCTTCCATTCAGCGATAATAATTTTTCTTTGATTCATATTGTATGTCTCTTTAAACCTATTACGTCTATTAAGATTGACAGAGTCATTCATGTGTTGGATTAGACCCTCTCAATCAGGCTTGTACTCTTGGCTTAAGGTGCCTAAATTTAAAACTAAAGTTGGGGTTTGATCGAAGGTAAGACTCCTTAGAAATCATAGGCAGTTGGTGATTTATATTCGTTATATTGTTCAGTCTTATTATCAAGGATTGGTTGACTGACTTGAGAATTTGTGGCTATGCCTTTAAATCTTAATTTTTTTAATTTTTTAATTTTTTATTCTTGTTCCAATTGATGGATTCTAAGATCTTGACTATTATTGACAGTTGATTTAGAAAATGAATTTCTAGGAGTGCTAGACTGGTTAAACTCTCTAATTTGAGGATTAGAATTGGAATACTAGAAATTAATTTTAACAATATCATTTATGTACTGTTGGATATATTCAATATCTTCAATTGGACGTTGAATTGGAGTGGATTGACTTTCATTGGTTAAAAGTCAATTTGTAGTTAAAGTAATATCAGATCACCTAATGGTTTTAGGGATTCTAATATTTGCATTATTTTGGCTATATTGAATCAACGAAGTTTGATTTTTAGGACTCTTATTGATGGCTTGAAAATTCATATTAGTTTTGGTTACTTTATAATGTATTCTAAATATCAAAGCTAGGGGTTGGACTCCTTCAAGGATTTGGTAACCATTAGTTTTGATATTCAATGTTAAATATTTAAGAATATGGAGGTCTGTTAGACTAACAAACAAATCTCACTACTACAAATATATTTTTTCACGACGCGTATAAAAAAACAGACATGACAGGTATAATATGTCATCTAAAAGAAGGTGGTTCTTTTTTTTTCTTTAACGACGGTGGGTCAAAACCCTGTTGTATTAAAAGATATAAAATACGGCGGTGTGTCATTAACATGACGGGGTCTCGACATCCCGTCGTATTAAATCAAAGCATTCCTTAAGTTGGTAGATCAATACCCGTCGTATTAGATAATAAAATGACGGGGCTTGAAAACCCCGTCATCCATCAACTTGTGAAAAAATTATGAGACATCGATCCTCCACTAATTTCTGACTATTCACTTATTAAAAATCTCTCTTTTCAAACCCGCGCCTAGCCTATGCCTTCATCATCTCGCTTCAGTGTCGAATTCCCTGTCCCTTTCTCATTCTTCCCCGTTTGCCACCCACAACTTCAGTTTTTGTACTCGATCCTTAAGTTTGTTTCAGCCTTCGCCTCCTTCTGAATCTTCCCCATCCTATTGATCCCTAGGTGTAGTAGCTCATCACACAGTTCACTCAGGTTGTGTAAGTCTTCTTCCCCATTCGCTCATTCGTCTCATTTGCTCTCATCATCAAGGGACTTCTTCTCGCTCTATTATTTTCTCATCGTTTCAGTCGGCTACCGAAGGAGAGAGCTTGGATTTGTTAGCTCAGAGGGAGTGTGGGTGAGGGCTTGAGGGTCTACATACGTGAATGCTTCTCTTGATCTTGTGGGAGTTCTGTGCTTGATGGCCTTCGCGTTCTCCATCGATGCCAAGTGACTTTTAATGGGTACAGAAGCTTCTGTCCCTCGAAGCAAGCAAAAAAGTTTTGAATCTGTAATGGTTAAGCATGAGAGGTATGGGTTTGTTGAAAATGAGTGGAAATTTTCTAAAATCCCAAAAATTGACTCTCTCCAAAACCATGCTGTTACACTAATGACCCACAAGAGCATCACTTGGCCTCTGGTAGAAGGAAGCTAAGATCTTGGTTCTGGGGCTTGATAATGTCGAAAAGACCACTATGTTGCATACGCTGAAAGATGAGGTTTGTTAAATTTGTTATAATAATATTATTGTTTGTATCAATCTGAAGACTTGAGGAAATAAAAGAGGAGGTTTACTTGTTTAATTTTCTTAGGATTTCCTCGAATTTAGACATATCCATTTTGCATCACTTTCAATGTTTATACTTGCTGCCTTTTTTAATTGTTGAAGTTAATTAGAAGTTTGTGGGTTTTTTTATATTGTAGAGGCTTGTGCAGCACCAACCGACGCAGTACCTAATCAGATTCCTCGTAGAGTCTAGAAGGACTATTACGCCAAGGTATTTTCCTTGTTTCTACCACTTAGTCCAATTCCTCAGCTCCTTAACCTGAAGCTGGGTTCTTGGTTCATATTCTTTAACTTGTTTGAAGGATTTCCATTTTAGTTATTTCTATCATCTAGTGAATTCTATTGATTGACTTTGAGTCTTAAATTCATTCACTTCTCAGAACTGCCAGATATTAAATTGATGTGGCTGGAAAACTAATTTTAGGCCATTGTTTCACTACTGTATATTTATATTTTTTGAAGCATTATGGATCAATGAAATTTTAGATCCAGCTATTTTACATGTTAGATTCATTTCTGTTCCTAATTCTCATATGCTTCATTGTGTTGCTTTAGATATGTGACATGGTACATTTTGAAGGCTTTTTCCCCCTACATTACTTCACTTCTAATGGTTCTGCATTAGATATTTCTTCCATTAAAGGGCAATGTATGCTCTTTCGTAATTCATTACTTATGTTGCTTGTAGGATCTATTCGGGCAGATTGAGCTGGAATCATTAGAGTTATGACATTTTCTATCATTTATGGATTAGGTTTCAAATTGCATACTCCATCTCTCTCCCCCTCAATCCCTTTCATGATTTATCTCCATATATACTGTGGAGTCTTTTGGAGAGTTAAACATCCAAGTCATTTTGAGTTTCTTCTTCTTGGACTCGTCACTCTATAAATATTAGTTATAAGACTTTATTTTACTTATTATTAGGATCGGAAGCATTCAAGGTGAGGTAATAATTAGTGCACTAAGCTTTTTAGCTTAATCCATAATGGTGTCTTTTTAAGTTGATTATTCTCCGCGTGTTTTTGAGTTGATTAGTCCACAATGGTGTCTTTTTCTATTTTGAAAAAAATTCCACGCGGGAGTAAAATTTGTGTAATTAATAACTAAATTAGTGATAAATTATATGTGGCTATTGATATGTCTTCTCAAAGCCTCAATAGAAGTCTAAATCACAATCAGAATAGATGTGTACTTTTTTATTTTCTATGGATTCTGTCAAGTGGTGGTTGAATTGTTTGGAAGTATATTAAATGGTAAAACGCGGTGAGAGATCAATGAGAAACAAGACTGAGAAATGTGGCTTGAAGTCCCCCTTTTGGGTGATGGAGGATGTCCTGGAACTTTAGTCTTTTATATGATTCAGGATCATTCTGGACACATATTTAGTGTTAATTCTATTCCAATGATAGAAAAGTTGGAGCAGTATAATGCTTTTAGAGGTACATTTTAGGATTATAAAATTAACTTAGGGGAGAAACATCCTTCTATATTGCATTATGTGTGACCTTTACAGCCCTTCTTTGCATTGATAACTGACCATCATTCTACTCCAACAAGTAATTGATGCACTAGAAAAACAATCTTCTTCTTGTGATGGGTAAAAACTCTGAATAATGATCAAGGTGGACGGAATGCTGAAGATGTATCTATCATTTTTTCCAAAGAAGTATATTTGTATTTATTATTCCTTCTTCAAGCCAACTCTAGTGACATCTTGCAGATTGAGACTTCAATATTTTCCATGAGTTTTAAGAAGACTCCCTCGCACAAACCATTTGAATTTGGCTCTCCGTCTTGTAAGCTAGATGTAAATCTACTTCCTCCTTTTAACAAACATGTGAAAGCAAATGTTGTTCACATCATTTTCTATATTTCATATGTTTATGTTATTTGTTTTTCGCAATCCATTTTGACCGAGTTGTTATACATGAAAAGAGTTCACCTACTTACATTGACCATACGGTTAGCATGTTGATATGATCTTGATCTTAATGAAAAAGTGCCATATGATTTCAAAGGCTGCGAAAAAGAGGGTTGATCATGAGAGGTTGATGTACGAGTACAACAAGAAGCAAATGACTATACTATATATAATTTTTATGCAGGCAGTTTCACAATCTAATATATGTGAACGGTTAAGCTTACAAGCTGTTGGATAGGATAACACAGTGGATGGTGTTGATGAGGAATCCGAAGGGTCAAATTCTAAAGTGAATGACAAAGATGATGAGAATAGTGGAGAGGTAATACTACTGATACATACATGGGTACTTTGTCTGTGTTTGTTTGAATGTGTGCGTTTGCATTTTCAACGATGTGTGTGCATTGACCTACATATTTTCAACAAGTTAATGAAATCCCAAGTACGTACTATGAATGTTAAATTAAAACATAAATTCATTTTGAAGTCAAGTATGTTGTCTAATTAAAATGCAAATGTATTTAAAAGTCAAAAAGCTGGAAAATATGTTATTTTCTTGGTAAATCACTTCGTGATTGTTTAATTAACTTCCTAATTAGGTTACAAAAATGTGCCTGCAAAGCCAAGTTTTTTATATCCAAATGATCACCAAAGACGACGGTTTGTAGATAAACTATCATAAAAATATAACAAAAACAACGCTTTCTAAAATTAAATAAAAAATAATAAACAAAGACGACGGTTGCTAGAACAACTGTCATAAAATACAACTCAACAGAGATGACGGTTCTGTAGTAACCGTCGTTGATGAACTACAAAACATCCGTCATTTCTTGTAGATTTGAAGACGACGGTCGCTAGAACAACAGTCATCTTTTTTCCCTGTCGTAAAAAATCTTTGATTTCTTACGACACCTTTTAAGACGACGGGTGCTTACCCGTCGTCTTTGATTTTTAACGACGGGAAATCCCCATCATTAAAAAATAGTTTTATAGTAGTGTCTAGAAAATAATCAAAATGGATTTTACCATTACGAAGTGAGGATTCAATTAAACCTAAAATATTATCATTAAAAACGGTGAATCTTGCATCTTACAAGGCTGACAAGATATAGGTATTTAAGCCTCTTCTTGTGAGTGATTTTACTCCAATCTAAACTAAGCCAAAGTGATGAAAATTGTATAATTCTTTAGTGTGATGTTTAATTGCATTAGAATAAAGTAATTGACAAGTTCCATGCTCTTTCACAAGAGCATATATCTTTTCAATTATTTTTACATGATGTTGAGTCTTGAACGAAGTAACAAACCATGTTGATTTATAAATTTATTTACTAGGAATTTTGGGTATATTCCATACCCTATGATCTACATGATCATCTCCTAAGTATTCGACACATTCTTCATTAATTATCTGATATTGTATTCATTGTAAATCTATCGCTACAAGAATAATTACTTCTAAATAATCTACTAATTGCTCAAGATAACTAAATTTTTCTTATGATTAAAAATTCCATCATATATTTTGATTTTCAAACTTGATATGACTTCTACAACCTCTTAAAAAACTTAACTCTTCTCCTCTTTACCTTTACAACTACTATACTCTCGGGATTTACATATCTAAAAGATCTTATTTGGGGCCTGAAGTAAACCTATTAGAAATTGATACACCAGATTAACAGATTAAAAAATCAAAGATTATAGATAAATAATCAATTATAAAAATAACCAGTCACTTGGGCGGAGAGTCAGATTAAATAAAAATAATTATTCAACTAAGCAATAAAGCAATAATAGCAACAATTTATACGTAATGGATAAATCTATTTACTTGAAAAAAAGCTCACTATTATTTGGTGCACCACATACATAAATTCACACGCTGATGTTGTATGTACATATGTACACACATTACTCACTACAAGAAACATGACCTTTGGTTACCAACCTTTTAGCAATGACAGAACTTTCATCGTTATAGGCTCCATTTAACGACGAAATGTATCTTCCTCGCAAAGTTTTTTTTGTATATAAAATATAATTTTAGTCACCATATATGTCATATTTGACGACGAATATACAATATTTGTCGTGATTGAGTTTATATTTAGCCACGGAAAAACTATTGGCGGCCATATCTATCTAATTTCATGACGGAAAACATATTTGTCTCTAGTAAATTAATATTTGGTGTTGAAACAAACTTCTTCGCCACATATATCTTATTTGGTTACCGATATAGTATTTGGTCATGATTGATTTATATTTCCCGATGATAAAATTATTCGATGGCCATATAGTGATGAAACTAATATTAATCACCACACACATATTAATTATATATATATATATATATATATATATTAATATGTTGTGACCGGGATAATATTTTGTGAAATAATTTATTTATTTTCTTGTGCTAACTGAATATATTTTTGCTTTAAAAATGGATATATTTTTATTTATAATATAAAATTAATATATAGAGTAAATTCCATCTCATACTCTCTCATATTAATCGTGCAACGTTATATGTGATGTACAAATTGTAGTATATAATTATCATAATATTAAATATATTAACATTAATGTATTTTATGCAAAGAAAAAACTAAATAAACAAACATAAAGTATTTGTGTGTATTATTGTATCGTTCAATTAGCAAGAATAGAAAATTTGTTGGGTTTTTTTTGTGCTGGTGGTTTTTACTTTTTATTTATCTCTAATAGTTTAAAACGTATTCTAAATATAATTTAGATAAGCTTAAAAATCGATAATTACTAATAAATGTCTTTTTTGGCCAGAGAGTTGGTATTCATTAATCGGTTTTGAAATAGTGAAATGGTTAAAAATAAAAACAATATCAGAATTTTAAAAGTAAAATCTATATTCAAAACTCAGTTTTTAGAGAATAAATAATCATCACTATAAACTATCCATCATTATATATCATCGAAATAAGCAAAAAAAGTGTACACGATGGTTGACGACTTCAACGTTAATTACCTGTAAAGTGCAACTTTTACGGTGTATCAGAAGTGTCCTCATTAAAAACGTACCATGAAGTGTCATCGTTGAGGTGCATCTCTTGAGGTGCCGCCACTAAGGTACCCATGGGGGTCGTCCCCATGGCAGCACCATGGGGTGTCACCCCTACGGTAGCATTATTGATGTCACCCTAATGGTAGCACCATTGATGTCACCCTCATGGGTGTACCATGGAGGTGCATTGATCACCCTCCGTAATGCAACTTGTAGACATACCGCTACACTACGACAACGAGTCATCACGATCCAAACCACCAAGTCAAGTGACAAAGACTTGAGTGAACGTATGATTGCCTTGGAACGTTCGGGAGGCTATGGACTGGCAAGATTAGGGGCGAGATTACGTTGTACTGGACGGGGGATATACCTCCTCATTAAGACCACTCTAAACATTGAGGGTGTGCTACCCTCCCACCTTAGGGAAGTGTTTTGTTTGAGAGAATCTTTGTAGAGGAGGTGTTAGGTGAACACCGTCGTCGCGCCTCACCGGCTAGGCGTGTTCTCCCGAGATCATGGTCATTAAACAAAGACCCATGTGGCACCACCCGATTGGCTCATGTGTAATCTTCCTCTTACTCACCTAAACATGATCAATCAGCTTATGTGGCATGATTTGATTGGTGGCTTGCAACTAATAAAGGGATTAGTTGCAATGGGCCCCCTCCTTTTGTTCACCTATAAAAGGAGGACTCCTCCTTCATTTGAGGGGATTGAAAATTTAGAGAGAGAAGCTCTCATTTTTAGAGTGAAAACTTTCACTTCTAGAGAGAGAGAGCAAGCATTTGTCACCACCCTTGAGTGTTTAGAGTGCTTCCCCTTTACCACTCGGCGTCCTCCCCGACGTTCTCAAGCGTTGTTCCGGTCACGAGCTAGAACTAGACCACTCCTGCACCTCACTCACATGACACCTTTGCATCTACAAAGAGCACTCAAACAATTTTGAAAAGTTATCATAAAACAGAATGAAAGTGTTTAAGAACATAGTATTATGGTCAAACTAATCGGTTACCCCTATAGTTTGAGAAACTTCATAGTATACCATTTGTGACAGTTATTCTTCAAAATTGATGGAAATTAATTTCATTTTAGATCCTTCTTCTTCATATTCAATATAAATAACTCTGTTCATTCTCTAATTTTTAGATCTTCATTTTTGTCTTCAAACCTCTTCACCACTTTTAGACCACATTGGAGAAGACGATATCAAAATCACAAAAAACAAGATAAAATATACATAAAAAACAAAGAACTTGATATACTTGAAGAGAATCATGGAGAAATTTTGGGAAAATTTGGCATTTTGATCATCCAATTTTAAATCCTAAGTTTTTCCATTTTCTCCCCTTTTGCTTCTCTCTCAACTGCAAAAGAGATAAAAAAAAATAATAAAAAAAATGATAAAAGTAAATAACAATTAAAAGAAAATATAAAAATTTAATTTAATTATCTAACCGCGATAACTTATGTTAAAGGAAGTTAGTGTCATATTTAACAAAAAAAAATCCTCAAAGAGAGATATATTTAAAAAAAATTAAAACTAAAAGGGGATAAAAATATAAAAATAAAAAGATTAACTTACCGTTTGATCGAACTAGATTTAATTTATCTAAGAAAAGAATACACACGTTACCGTACCGGACCGAAACTAAAAGAGTGATCCAAAAAGAGGACCCGGCATTTGTTCCTCCAATTACGAAGTAGCGGGAAAAATTAAAAAAAACCCTGTTTTGATTCCCAAAATCGAAAACCAAAATTTGAGACTTGAGAGTACCCGCTTCGTCCACAATTTATTTTCACAAGCAATCCTGCTTTAATTTTACCTATTCCATTTTTTTTTCTTTGTCAAAGTTCCGATTTCAGGTTTAAATTACCTGAAAGCAGTGAAATCCCGGTTCGTCGCAATTCTTATTTGTCATTTTCTGCTACTCTTTGCTCTGATTCTTGTACGAGGGTGTTGATCCTTTCGAGTTTTGGAGCCATGAAGAGACCTATGAAGCGCGAACCTGTTGGTAGTAGTGGTGGCAGTCGAAGGAAATCCGCAGACCAAGGTGCTGGCGAATTTAGGGCAGTGAAGAGAGAACGACTTGATAGGGACCGAGTTGACCCGGGGGAGGCTGAGTCGACGCCGGAGAGTCAGCAAGACGTGACGAAGAGGAGGGTCCTTCGGTCCCGGTACCTCGCTGTCATTCATGAGATCAGCGGTAGGAAAATGAATTCCCAGAAATTGTTTCTCTGTTTGTTCTTACTTTTAGCTTACGATGAAATAATCACGCTGAGTTACGATTTTATCTGAATAAAATATCGTGGCTTTGCAGAAGGAAGAGAGGATTTAACTAAAGTTGATTCTGATAAGTTCAATAATATCATTTGTGAAGTGGAGAAATTGCACGAACAAGGTTTCTCTTCATTCTGATTCTTTTATCTCTTAAGATTGTCTGGTTGTAAGCATTTTCTTGCACTGCAGATATGTTTCGAATTCAAATGCATGTGGCCGTTTGATTTTTGACATTACTGTGCTGCTTCTGCTCTGATTTTGATATTGTATTAGTATATAATAATACTTGGAAGAGGTTCATAGAGTTGCCTTTCCTTTTGGGTTTACAGTGCAGAAACCGAGGGAACAAGTGGCTGATGCAGAGGCATTACAGGACATTGCTAACACACTCGTCATCTCTATTAAATCACAGTCCAATGAGGGCGTCAGCCCATCAGATTTCGTTACTTGTCTGCTGAGAGAGTTTGGGCAGTCCAATAATTTAATGAGTGCCCAAGAAAATGCTCAGATTTCTCTCAGTTGGAAAGATATTGGGCTTCGTGTCTCGCCCATTTTCAGGAAGGGTCATGGATGCTGCACCATGTAAGTTTATCAACAAGGCAGTTATAATGTCCCTTTATCTATTTTGCTTTCAGTTTTTAATTTTAAGCTTGTCGTTTTAGGCTTGGACCGATGAGTACTCAGCTGAAGGCGCGGAAGACTGTCATATCCAGAAAACGTGTAAAGCCAACAGAAAGTGCTCGACCTGAAGAGGTGAGTTGCTTCTCCTTTTTGTTTTTCCATTTTAGTCAAGCTGGATAGAGTTTTGTTTTTCCATTTTACTCAAGCTTGATCAAGGTCCGTGGCTATTAAAAAGATGGTTTTTTTTTTAGTTGCACTGGTGATAGAGTAATAAGTTTTCAAGAACTTATGATCAAAAATTGCAATTTGACTTTTAAATTGCTTATTCTCACTTTCGTTTTCAAGGCACTTATCATCTTCTTGTATAGCTTAACTCGCTTGAGCATGATATAGATGTAGGCATCTCCCCATGCAATGTTGGAGTTTTTTAACAAGTCGTTTAATATTTACTTACTTGCTTAAACATTAAGGCTATGTTTGGATGGTGGAAAGTAGTAAGGAAAGAAAAATGGGATGAAAAGTAAGTGGAATCAGAAGAAAATGGAAGGAAATGATCAATAGAGTAAAACATATTCATGGCATCATTTTCCTCTACATAATCCAAAGACTCCAAAAAACAGAAATATAAATCACATTTTCCTTTCATTTCCCTACTAAATTTCAAGATAGAAAAACAATAGCGTAAATGTTTATTGTTCCTCTACATTAGCTCGTTTAAACTACAGACTTTATTTAAAATGGCTTGCTTCATGTGAATCATGCTCTCTCTCTCTCTCTCTCTCTCTCTCTCTCTCTCTCTTTCTCTCTCATACTGTCAAATTAACTTAATTGTATTTGTGCTGAGTTAAGTGTTCACAATTGCATTCAGTGAAAAGTTACATAATTTTGGTTTGCTGCAGCTCGTCGATAATGGGGCTAACGAAAAGACCGACACTGACAAGAATATGAGTACTATGTTTGAGATCCTTAGAAGGAAAAAACGTGTTAAACTAGAAAGTTTGGTGTTGAACAGAAGGTCTTTTTCTCAGACAGTGGAGAATTTATTTGCTTTATCATTCCTTGTAAAAGATGGGCGGGCTGAAATATCTGTAGATGAAAACGGTTGTCACTTTGTTTGTAAGCACAGCACAACAGCTCTTCTTTTTACTTATCCGTTTTGATATAACAGTATGTTTTACATGGTTTGAGTGTCAGTTAAATCATCATTTTATGTACTCTTTTCAGCACCAAGGAATGCACCTGCTGCCAATTCTGTTATGTCTCGTGAGGTTACTTACAGCCACTTCGTCTTCAGGTTCGATTTCAAGGATTGGAAGGTGAGAAACCCTTGATTTTCTGTTGTTTGTGCTTGTATATGTGTAGATGTTATTGTAAAAAGTAGTCATTTTTATATTATCTTCATCTATCAATATCTTAGCTTTCCTTTGAAGTTTATGGTATATTAAGAAATCTTCTTGGATTGTTGAATCATGTCAACATTGTAATCAGTTATCTTAATCGGCCTAATGATACGTTCTTTATCATGTTTGTGTTGATTACAAAATCTTCAATACTTGGTTTGTAGTTAATGATGGATGTGGTACCACTTGGAGAGGAATTGATGCCCCATAGGGAGTGTCTGAATTCAACTACGCAGCAAGCAGATGCAGTGGCAACCAATTCTCAGTCACCGTTACCTTTGACGCCAATTCGGAAACTGACAAGGAACCGTGGCAGGATTGTGCAGGATGAATATGTGGTAGAAGATTCTCCCGATGATGTTACAAAAGGAGCTACTGCGATACTCAGGTGTAAGCGCAAACTTTAATGAAGGCTAGGGTAAGCGGAAGACATAGCTTAATGTGCAACATGCAATTCTTAGTATAGTAACTATATTTATTGTACATAGATAGGGCAGCTCCTAGTTTCATTGCTTTGATGACATGCTTCTTATTTGTTTGTTTTTTTTTTCTACTTTTTGTAGGAATAGCTGGAATAATGCTACTATCAAACTCAGATTTAATATATCAAGTGTACTAATGCTTTTCTAGGGTATTCGTTTGGTACATGACTATATGTAATCATATGAGAAACTTTGTGGTATCGGGTTGGTATGATACTGTGAGTACTTTAAATGTGTGTGAGGATATCTGTTGAATAGTGAGGTATCTATGACACATTTGAGATATCTTACTGTTTCAACACACGTTTAAAGTATTCTTAATATATATTTAAGATATCTCACACACATTTGAAGTCTGGTACCATAGAGCTTCCTTGATCATATATTTATGTTTGCTTGAAAAAATTAAAGAGAACATACTAACTCCTTTTGGAGGGTATTTGAAAAATCTCAAATTAATTGTTTACGTGTGAGTCACGCATGTAGAAAGTAGTTAAAAAAAGTATTAATTGTTAATGATTTGAAAGATTAGGGATTAAATTGAAAATAATAAAGAATTGAGATAATATCGAGTAGATCATGGTTGTTAGTCTAATTGATCATAATGAGATGGGATTTGATCAATTAAATATATTTAATCAATCCATGTGATTTTAAGCAAGGCATCTATTAACTGATCAATTAAATATATATATATATATATAATTAATTATATAATAATCAATTAAAATTATTTCAAAATTAAATTCACCCGTAAATGAGACTCTATCACCGTATCTATTAATTGATAGATTTTGCTTATATTCAGTTCTATTTGTACGTTTCATAATTATTGATTAATACTGTACACATCATTCATTTATACTTTTTGAACTACACGGAATCTCAATTCAGGCTACCATGTCAATATCGTCCTACACTCTTTGAATAAGGAGGTGGTCAGAGGTTCTAAAGTTCCAAATACTACCAAAAACAGAACACACTTGCTAGAGAAAATTGGTAAGGAAAGATATGGTAAATATAGCAATAGAAGAAAATAAATGTACATACAAACAAACCATGTGAATGCTAAAGTTCTTTTTTTTTCTCTCAAGAAAGAAAAGAATTAGGGTCCAAATTCTCCACTTCCTTGAAAATTGGGAATCTGATTGAATTTTGGTTACCCTTTGAAGCACTTTTCAATACAAACAAATGGTAGAGAACCAAACTTGTTCGTCAACCACCCACACCCTCTCTTTTCTTAAGCCACTACCTATCATAGAAAGAAATTCGATTGTTTTTCCGGCACTTTGTATCAGAAGAGAGTATACGAAGAGAAGTAGCGTGACACGAACTCATGCTGTGATTAATATATAATAGTATGTTCCTTATAATTCTAGCGCTTACACGGACATGGACGAGTCTACGTCTTGTCATTTTGTTCATTTGTTAGTGACCTTATAAAAATTTGCCACCCTTCTTCAAAAAATTTGGTGCCGTCCTATTGTGCATTTGCTCCCTTTCTAAAGAAATTGAATGCTAAAAGAACCCATTTTTTGTTGTACGTGGTGACAGTATAATTTATTTGGGCAAAATCTATTTTTTGTTCTCAAAGTTTACTATGGCTTCTAATTTAGTTCCTAATTTTTTTTAAATCAAGTCTTTGAATAGAGTAAGATATTGTAGTCATGTTATTTTGTGTATTTGTTACTCACAGACTTTAGGTTTTTATGCGTTAACGACGTAGATACTCAAAATTATATGTATATTAACTATAAACACGTTAACAGTCAATAATAAAAAAATTAAGATTTGAGATTTAATGAAATGACTGACTCGAAGGTTATAAATTATTGGAGAACTTGTTAAAAAAAATTAAAGTTATGAAGAAGAATAAATTTAGAATCAAAATAAACAAGGAGCACCATAGGAGCATTTCACCCAAAAATTGTGTCACTTAACAACATTATAGACATTTAGTTGTTTATTTTTTTTATTTTTCTTTTGCTTGCTCGACTGCTAAATGAAGAGAGGAAACAATTCACCTTGCATGACAGGTACTGAGAAGATATCAATAATGTAATATTTTTTGAGTCATTAAATCATAGTATATGAGTCCCACCATTAGCGTCCCAAGTACTTTCATAAATCTAATATGCAAAGACGCCTTCCCACTTGGTGGGAAGCGTCAGGCCTTCCCACCCCAAAGTGGGAAGGTCGCCTTCCCACCCAAAAAAAGAGAACAAAGTGATTTGAACAGATACGATGGTTGGTTTGATTTTAGAGATTTGAACAAAGTGAGTTCGAAGTAAGTTGCACTACAAAGGCGTGACGGTGCGGGCCTAAAATAGGTTGTATGATCAAAGTGCGAAGGTGGTTATATATGGGTACACTACAAAACCCGAAGGCGGGTATATTAACGCAATCATGTGTTGTCCAGAAATTATGTATCTTAAGTCACGATTCATATGTTTACACAGGAAATGCCTATTATGAAAATTACAATTATTTGTCTACATGCATGCTTGTAAAAATGAGAAGGGTCATATGAGACCACCTCCATAGCTAATAGTGGACATTGTCGATGTGATGACCCTCAAATGCACTAAGTCGTACCGACTATAGTCAACTTCAAGTGCATAAATAAATATTATGTCTAGCGTTGTAATTTTTACTTCATCTTTTGCGATGATCAAAATGGCCCGAAAACTTATAACAAGATCGTTTTCCTTAAATGCATCTAAGACGTTTTAGTAAAGTTTATTCCTGGGGCGCATATAAGATGTTTCAGCAAAGTTTATTCTTGGAGCTCAATTTAGACGTTTCAGCAAAGTTTATTCCTGGAGTGCACAAACGTGATCAGGCTGCTCATGAGATCATTTTGAAAACAAAAAAGACCTATTCCAAGATGTTTCAGTAAAGTTTATTCCTGGAATGCATTTAAGACATTCCAGCAAAGTTTGTCCCTGGAACGCACTTAAGACGTTTCATCGAATCTTGTTCCTGGAATGCTTTTAAGACGTTTCAGCAAAGTTTGTTCATGAAATGCAATAAGGACATTTCAGCGAAGGTAAATGGGCAAACAAAAGATGTATAAAGATTAAAAACCTGACTATTGTTTACCTTATCAAATTATGACTAGTGAGCCGAGGTAACGATAAAATTACTGAACCTATCAAGTGTCTGGGCGGAACTTAGCCGCTGTTGCGATCCCTCCAAAGTGGAACTTGGCTGCCATAACGTGTTTGAAATACACAAATTATCTTAACTCTTTGCTTTGCTCTTTATCGCAGAATATGGCCACTGTCATATAGATTAAATCTAACTTAGAGATTTATTTGTTATGAAGATGCTTATGCTAAAGTCACGTGTAAGGGCGAACATATTATGTGAAGTAGGGATGCATGATTATGAAACATGATAAAAGTTCAAAGTAGGAACAAATGAGCATGTGTAGTAAAAGTTCAAAGGAGGGTGGCGTGTTCGAGACCACTTCAAGTTAAGTGTTATGCACAGTTCAAGCTTCTCATTTGTGAGTTAGTTATGCGACTGCCCGGTGCCATGAAGGTACGAATAGTCGCGGGCATAAAGAATGTCACATTTTATGAATGTGACATCATTTTGAGAGCATGATCACGTTTTAGGCGTGGTCATGACATGATTTCTATGTCGTTATTAAGGACGTAATTGTGATCCTCACTTGACATCTATACAAAGGGTCATCGATATCGTTATGGGGATCATCAATTCTTCAAATCTCTTGAGGTCAAATATCAGAGAATATTCCACACTTGGAGTTCTCTCCAACTTTAGAGTAGTAAAAGGATTTGTCACCGTCCGACGGTAACTCTAAGGTGCTTGTCCTTCACCCTTCTGATCACACTTCTCCCACGTTCTCAGACTCACTTATCATAGACTAGGTCACTCAAGTTACATATCACCCAAAAACTCTTAAACAATATATATATTATACACACATATAACAAAAAAGGGAAAGAGAGTAACAAATGTTGAGCTAGATGTGGTAAATAGTAAATACTTAGTGAGGTCACAATGACCATACATGAAGTAAGCCTTGGAAGGGGACAGATTATATAAGGAAAAGAAAGATGGCATTAATAAGGTTTTAATTAATTACTCATCGAAAAGTCAAATAATTAGATGATTTCCATTTTCCAACGTCGGTAATGAAATGAAAATCTTTTTGAACTACGTCTTTTTCATCAAATAGATATGCTGTAAATTCATCACTTGTCAGCGAAGCCACTAGACATTGCTGCGTTTATGCTTAGGCAACGTATCTATTAATTGATCAATCAAATATATACATAATTAATTAATATATCAGTTAGTGAATTAAAATTTAATAAGCCTAGAATTATTTCAAAATGAAATTCACCCCACAAATGAGATTCTATCCATTTAATACATTTTATGAAATTCTTCCATTCAAATTCCTTAATTTCTTTTTTGCGTTAACATCTGTTTCTTTGAACTTCATTTTTGTTTGTGTTGGACAATTCAATTCTCTTTGACATTACCTGCACGACTCGAATCCGATCATGAAAAAATCTTCGTATTTGATAGTGAAATTCTAAAAGTGCATTTCATTTTCAAGATTATCACATTATATCCATACGTGTTTTAATATTTGATATGTGAGGGACACATATCAATTATTGAGTGTGAATTCATATTTCATTTCCTTTAACATAATTTATTTTCTGTAATGTTTCGACGTAACGGTGATAAGGAATGATCAACATGTAAATTTGCTCATTCTCCCTGTACTGCCGGATTTCTTTCCGAGGAGCTTCTTACCCCTGTTGCTACTTGCTAGCCCGATCGCCCTGATGATCTAGTTTCTCTCTCCTCCTCACTCTCTACATCTCTCTTCTTGTGTGGTACCGTATCAAATCATTCTTTTTTAGTATTTGATGCTTTATGGAGAAATATGCAAAAGCTATTTTTCCATGTGCTGAAAGCAATATAATTATGGGTTGAGTATGTTTCCAATTTCCGTCTAATTTTAAATCTTTGGACAAAAGTAAGTGCTATAGGAGCGTTACATCAATTTAAATGAATCAGATTAATTAAATAAATCTAACAATTTTTCCTAAGATAAATGATTTTTTATTATTTAAGTTATATTTTACCGAAAATGAGAAATACACGACTCAAACTTTCATAGTATAAGACTCAACTGTTATGATAACTTATCTTGTCCACTGAATTTAAATGTGCAAACTTAAATTTGTGAAAGTAAACTATCTATATGTATGTGTATTAATATATAAAAAAATCACAATAACTAACCATGCACCATCAATCACTAATACGTACCCTGCCATTTGATTTGTGCAATCCGATTATATGCAGTAAGTCGGAGTCGGACTACACAATGATATATTTAGTAAAATATTTTTTGTTATTACATAAGGAGATTGAGTGTAGTTTGAACCCATGTACAATTGAAAGAACTTTGCCCTCGTGACTACGAACTTAAGTGATCTTTGTCATATTGACGACAAGCACTTGCCGGCTTGAATTTCACTATACAAGAGAATCACTAAAATAATCTATTTTCCTAAGTCAATATTAATTGTCATATTAACGATAAGCACAAGGATGAGAGTTGTGTGGATCTTGAATCTACATCCAGTGCTGTAAGAAATATTTAATAGGTATTATCAACAATTTCAAGTCTATATTTGTCATAATGCAATCGAATTGTTTATTTGTGTTGTTGGATAAAATGCAAGAAATTATGGTGACTCAAACGCTGGATGGCAATCATATTTCACCTAAAGACGTATTTTCAGAAGTTATGGGCTCAGAGCATCCTGGACGAGTCCATGAAATGGGATTAGATCCAATCCCACTATTCGTATTTGGATCGCAAAGCAACCGCCAGTTTTCAGACGAGACAGCCTTCGTTCCACTTGCGGAACATGAGAGGGTAAAGTCAAGGCTCAATGGGCTTGAATTTAAGGTGGTTTAGCTAGAATCTCAACTGGCAGACGTATTTGCATTTACGAAAATGATGCAAGTACAAAATTCTTCGTCCTCACAATTCCCCGGCGGTGATAAGGTATGGTGTCTAAGGAATATGTCATTTACGTAATTAAAAATTATGTTTATTTCAACACTAATATCAATTTGTATGTCATGATAGATTGGCTAAACTAAGGAAAAATAAATTGCATTGAAATATATTTTTATTGACCAATCAGAATTGCCTCATAGGATCTATAATTGCCTTAAAAGATCCAATATAAGGTCAGAGGTGAATTGAGACCTCCGAGTGGTGAACCAGTCCTATGAGTGGGTTGAGAGTCTTTATAGGATTCTGGAGCTCCCTCAACTTCGTGACCGTTTGTTACTTGGCGATTGAAGATATCATTTTTGCTTATCTTTGAACTCATATTACTTTTTATTTTTGTATTTGCGAATGTTTGAATTGAATTATTTTATAACTCTGAATTGATTTTTATTCTAAGTTGGATGTAACATGAATTGACTTAAATATTTATACTGTGGAATTATTATATTACAACTCTGTTTGGTGAATTTAATTTTATGAAACTTGATAGATTTTGGATCTGTATTATAGAATATTTTGTGAAACATGTAGTTTTGAAAATTATGGGATATTTGATAAAGAAAAGAGAGACTGTGTAAATTTCAACTTATAGTGACGGTTTTAGGAGAAAATACCGGCAGTTTAAACCGCCAATAAAGTGTATATATATATATTAATTTTTCACATTTTCCGGTGAATGCAACCGCCGCTAAAAGAATGATTTTTTTCCAAAACTTTGTAGGCGGTTGGCAATCGACATAGCTGGTGGGAATTAACTGCCGCTAGAAAAGTCAGCCGGCAGTTAGCCAAACCGCGGTTAGAAAATTTTATGAAGGCGACGGTTGGCCAATCGCTGCATGGTTTTTTGGCAGCGGTTAAAACCGCTGTCGTAGCTCCAAAAAAACTGCAAGTAGAGGCTGTTTTTCTTCTAGTGGATGGACATGGTTGGATTTAGATACATTTTCATAATGACATCAAAGATGAGCTCATTCAGTTACTATATAAAATATAGTTATAAGGTTACACATATAACCCAAGTAAGAGATTATTGGATCCTTAATCAAATGTTGTGCTTATATATGAATATTTATGTGTTGTAAACTATCAAATAAGATTATGTCCAATTGAAAAGTGATCTATTAAGTTTGGGATAATTTGAGTTTTAATATATTTAATAAGGTAATTTCTATTTTTATGATAAATAAAATAGAAATACCAAAAGATAATAGAGATGTTATCTATATATAGTAGTTATGGTCTCCAGATGACAAGATAAGAGAAACATTTTATTCTCTCTAATTTTTTATCGTTAGAGAAAAACAGAGACTTACACAAAATGGACTTTTTATTAGATAATCTTGTAAATACAGAAGGCCAATCATTCGGCTCTATAAAATTATATATCGTCATGCATTCATGTACGCTACCACATAATTAGATATTAGTTTTTGGTGATCCAATATGAACATTATTAGGATTTAAGAAATGGATTTCACTGATAAAGATTTTTCTTCTTCAACAAATGTCTCATTTCTTTTTAATTTGGTGCCAAATCAACCCCTCTTTAATTTTGTGCGAAACTCAAAAATTCAAATGGAATTAATTATTTCTCACTGTTCCCTCCAATAATGGAGTTTGGCAATGGTAAGGAAAGACCAATAAGTATCGACGCTTACGCTTTATAACAAAAAAAAAAGGGTTGGCTTCGAGAATTCTGTTCGATTTGATCCTCACATGTTTGGGTAAACACAAAGTTAAGTCTTGCATGATCAATGTCATTTTTCTCCAATCATCCATTATGTTTAAGAAAAACTTATAGTACAGTAACTCGTCAACAAATAATCTCGAGTTAAGTATTAAGTAGGTCTAGATCATATAATTTTAATTATCATTGAAAACATTATATTATACATTATATTATGGTAAATGTTTCCTCGTGCATAGGGATGTGACTGTGTACGTGGTCTAGGTGTCAAAGCGGTTCACATGTGAATAAATACTAGTGGAACATTAAAAAATAACTTTAGGAATGAGATCATCTTTTATTGAAGAATCTCAATAGAAAGTGATGTTCAATAGTTTAGAACTGTTGATTCATATTAAACGACTCATAACTAATTACATGTAATGATTTGATTACATGTAATAATCTTAACCTTTTTTTTCTCTATTTTGTCTTTTAATCTGATCAAATCTTTATTGTCCATATTTTTAATGGACGGCCAAGATGCAGCCGAATTTTATTAGCCTTCTATCATTCTTGTATCAACCTGTGGAAAAAAAAGAAAAAGAAATTAATGATATATTATTGTCTCACATTTTCCTCCATGCATGAATGAAATTAGGGTTCACGCATGACTGTTATAAATTCGAGGGTTATCTTAATTTTATAAATCAACGGAGTTTGATGTAACTCTTTTTTAATCTTTATTGACATATTGAATTAAGTACGGATTATTAATAACATCAAATTAGTAGTCTCATTTCAATATCTGAGATCGATTTTCATTTTAGCCACTCGTAGAAGAAAGTGCACCTGGTCATTTTAATAAGACCTATACGAAAGGTAATAGAAATAAGAGATATATATTGTGCTATGGTACCAAAACAATTTTACTTTTTTTTTTGAAATTATAGTACCATAACATTTTGAATCATTATTATACTAACCTTTTCTCTACTGTCACTTAATTCCATGAATGTCTTCTCTATTAAAAAGTTAAGCATATATTTTTTTAGGTCTATAATAACTATAATTCAATGCACCAATAACAAAAAGAATTAATAAAAGATTAATTTACTTTGATGAAAATGTACTAATTGCTTGCACTTATATCACTGCCTTTATTAGGTTTTACACTTTGCTTTTAGGGCTTTTATGTCTTTTCACACTATTTTATAGTGCATTCCTGGTCTAAGATTATTTATACTAGGACAAAATAAGATTAAATGCATTGCAATCTACTGATATCCCCTATTATATTGCTTTTATTAGGTTCTACACGTGCTTCTATGGCCTTAATTATGCCTCACACAATTTGGTCTTTCCCATAAGTTGTGTGTTCTTATGTTTGATTTCACATATGAGCAAAAGGTATTTGGTAAAAAGAGTTATGATTTCCTATTTCAGTTAGGAAAGCAATTTAATGATTTGAGAGTTTATAAATGTGTTGTTATGTAAAAGGTCTGGTGGTTATGTTTCAACATAGAGCAAAGATAAATATGATTTTCCTTAAAGATAGGTTAATTTCGGTTCAATTTTTCATCAAAAAATTGATCTGTAAACATCCTTAATTTACATGTTTAAGTATGTTCTTTAATTGGATCAAGGCCCATCTTGAGGATTTGGAGCAACAAAAAGCCACAGCAAAAATCAAATTCTCTCACACAAAAAACTAGAGATGTGGGGTATCGTACCCCGTATTTATCTTATCTTAGCAAGCATTTTTAAACTTTATGAACAAAGTAAAGTGATATCCTTGGTGATGATGCTCTACTATAAGAGATAAAGAGGATATCCTTGAGATGAGAAGAATGCTAAAAATCAGGAGGGAATACCCCATGGTATTGAGAGACTTAGTTAGAAGACTTCCCTCGTATCAGAGATGATTTTCAAACGGGTGGGTTGGCTATAGCTTGATTCAGGAGTGATGATTGTTTTTTCTAAACTAGTTATTGTTGCTAAAGGTTCAGGGTGGAATAGACTATGCGTGGGAGTCAATGTCAACGATGTATGGTTTAGTGCATTCAATTTAGTTTTGAGTGCGATGAGAATCGATTTAGGTGAATGAATTGTTTTATAAGTACGTAATGAATATTGATATACAAGATTATTATAGAGGTAGAAAAATTAGATGACCTATATTTACACAACAGAAAATTATAGACAAGGAAGATTCCGATAAAAGCATCTGGAAGCACCGTGAAATGTCTGCTTCTGTAGAATTACAATATATATCTCAAAAAGAGGAATATATAATTAATTTTTACGGTAAAATCAACTTATACTCATAAAAATTTCATAATTAATAATTTAGGCTCATATATTTTAGCTTAGGTGTGTTTGGTTGCAAAAAAAGTGCTAGTATTTCATTCTGACATCTTTTCCGCTCTTTATTCTTGTTATGGGTACTTTCCTAATCACCAGTACACAACGATACATGTCATGCTAAATTGGGGAACTCCAGGCCTCAAGAAAGGAATAGAACCGAAATCGATCCCTATGTAGCTCGGGACGCTCGAACCCGAGCACATGAAAAAATAGTTGTCCACAAGTAGAGCCCCCATTAAACCCGAGAATAAAGTCATCATCATATGCATAACGTAGTGCCCAACATGCCCAATCTCCATGGCATAACATCAATCATTCTCTGAAATGTCACCTCAGAAGCACATCAAAACATTAATGCCCCTATCCAATCAAGGATAGTCTAGGCAGGCTTCGTGTGTCATGAAACTTCTCCAGCACGCCTCTAAGAGGCTTCTTCGACACACATTCTCCCACCTCTGAGAACTCAGGTATAAATACTTCCCCTTATCGACAAAAAAGGTTTGTCTTCATTCTCCGACAAAAACTATGCTAGAATATTGACCATCTACTAACTTAGGCATTAAGGGCCCTTAGATGGGGCAACCACCCTGACTCCTCGCCTTTAGGGTTCTTTAGCTATATTTTACAGACGTCAAAATCAAAAGGAAATCCACTCAAGAAGAGGAGGACTTTTAGCAGAGAGGAAATATCACATATGACACCACTGTCGCAGATCTCCCCGGAAGAAGGATACCCACATTTAATTGGAATGATCGACACCTCTACTGTGGCAGTTTTTGGCTAAAACAGTTTGCGTCGTCTGTGGGGGTGATTGTAAATCCGTCCTTCACTCTCTCGCAAGGAGAAAATGGGTCTGATATCCTAGGTCGATGAAGTTTGGGATGAAAGGGAAGATCTACCCTTCCCTCCGTCGGAAAAGGTATTCATTACCATCCATATGGATACCCAACAAAGGAGGAAGGACATGGTGGTTATAACTTCTGATACAACCTAGAAAAAGAGGAAAGGTGTATCGGCCACCACTCAAGTCATGGCGGTCTTTTGCACGGAGATGATCACCCCCTAGGGAAGTCAGGGCCACACCGAAATCTGATTTCAAAAGGCCGAGTACCCTTTTTTGGCCACCAATAATTTTGCAAAACCCCAGCACAGGTGAAGAAAGACCGCATTGCACGGGTAAATGGGCCTGGGAACACCCCCACCATAGGTGCAATGCGAATCTGGGCTAACCAGCTCTAGCTCCTACGTTCCACCTCAGAGGGATGGTAGGCCCCACCAAAATTGGTATACAGGCCTGCAGGCCAAACCTAATTTGGCTCCCCAATTAAGAAACGAGGATGATCAAGACTTTTTACACTAGCCTCCAAGGGGACCACACTCTTGACACTTGAGGCATGCCTACGTAGTCCCCCCCTTACGCGTCCAAATGAGGCAAATGAGCCAACGGAGAGGAAGGATCTGGTGAATGGTCAACTGCCCGGAAGATGGTCTAAAGAAAAACTTGGAAGACCAGCGTGATCAAAGATTTATCCTGCTAGAAACACTGGAAAGAAGGATCGGGACAAACACATACCTCTACACGAGGAAAATACAGGGCTCGGAAGGTCCTTCCATCGATGCGAATATGACTTCAGAAGGAAGAATGTACCAGGCTCAGCAAGGGATGAAACAACAACATGGGAAATGAGAAGCCCGACTTCTTTCAGAGGCATATTGCAATGTACACCCGCTAGATCACATAACTAATTCAGATTCTGAGATGCTCCGGTAGCAATGGAAGCACCAAGACCATAAGGTATGAATTTAATAAATGCACATAAATTGCGTAGGATTTATTTTCAAACAGGTTTCTTTATTAGAACGATCAACACCCAAGAGTTACAGAAGACAAGGATTGTACACCCGGCCACATTTATCGAATGAAAGGAAGCATGCAACTTTTCTATGACGTACAATGGAAGAACAAAAAGTGATGACTGACAAGGCGTTTTAGCCAGCCAATCGAGAATAAAGAAAAAGTGATGACTGGCAAGGCATTTTAGCCGGCCAGTCGAGATTAAATAAAAAGTGATGACTGACAAGGTGTTTTAGTCGGCCAATCAGGAATAAACAAAAAGTGATGAGTGGCAGGGTGCTTTAGTCGGCCAGTCTGTATTAAAGAAAAAGTAATGAATGGTAAAGCGTTTTAGCCAGTCAGTCGAGATTAAACAAAAGATATGACTGGTGAGGTGCTCCATGCCACTAGTAAGAATTAAAATGATGTCTGACAAACACCCACGCACACAGACGGGATCAAGGATCTAGTCAGAGTAGACATGTCTGGCTAGATATCGATAAGTGATATTTGTCAAGCAATCATGTTCACAAGATGGGATCAAAGATCTAGCCATAGCAGACACGTATGGATAGATATAAATAAGTGATGTATGTTGAGCACTCATGCTTGTAAAAGGGATCAATGTTCTAGTCAGAGCAGACAGGCCTGGCTAGATATCGACAAATGATGTTTGCTGAGTGCTCACACTCACAGACAGGATGAAGGATCTAGCCAGAGTAGACATGCCTGGATAGATATTGACAAGGGATGTCTGCTGAACACTCATGCTGACAAACGGGATTCAAGGATCTAGACAGAGCGGAAACGCTTTGCTAGACGTCAAAGAATATTTTTGATTGTTTTTGTGTTCTTCGTTCTTCGTAGAACTCAAATCAGCCTTCACACCAACAACCACTCATATGATTCAAAAGTATATCTCAATCAGATGTTGTTCAGGAATTAAGCGTAGGCTTTCAAAATAACTAGAGAAGAAAAATCAGATTTTTCCTTCCCCTCTATGTATTTCGGCAGCAACTAGGGGGAGGGAGAGAAACTGTGTTTTCTGTGTTATGTGTAATCACACACTGTGTTAGGGTTTGAGATGCAACCAATTTGTCATCCCTTATATAATAATTACATAAATAACATATATACTCATATATGTTAAATTAATGAAAATTCATCGCCTAATATTTGCTATTGTAGAAAATTACATATCTCCCTAGAGCCAAATTGAACATTAATTACTTACTCTTCACTAGTTAAGTGACAACACCCATCACATATGGGTTCGAGAAATATACATTGGTCTAAAATACGTTATTGGTCCAACTGGTGTTGTTTTTCATTACTATCTTTATGAGCTACTTTTGAGACCGAATGGACTCACATGAATAAAGCTATAGGATTCAAATAATCAACAAATTTAACTCCATAAATTTCTGACATATTTAATCTTGACATCGTACAACTCCACTACATGTCTGATGCCGAATCAACTCTCGATTCATGCGCGCTACAGTTTCTATTGGTGCAAATAAACTCTTATATTTCACGGTCCACAAAATATTTTAAATTATTATTACCCTTCGTGAATATCAGTAACAAGAGAGATATAAAATGACTATTTTACCCCTCTAGTTATTATTTCCTTAACTTTCTTATTGACTGTGAATAAGAAAAACATAACAGTGAATTGTCTCGTACAGTTCACCATGTCGTATTCAATGATTTATTTCATCGAATACGTAGCCAAGTTAATTTATTCACACTCTCACAAATAAAGCATAATGTGGTATTGTTGCATTTGTAATCTCACCACGAATTTTCATATCTGTGAACCACGTAACTCCAATATAGTTGAATCACGATCCCAACAGTCGATGTATTGTTCGGTAATTAAAACTCACACCTTTGGCATAACAAATATTGTAACTAACTAAATCAAGTTTCATATTCACATCATGATTATGGTAATTATGAAAACACCCTTATAGGTGTTATAAATAGATTTAGAGCTAGATAAACAACTTTTCTCTAAACTAATTGGTTACTGGTCTATTCAACATGTTCCACAACATGTCTAGGTCAACCGTTAGAATCTCCACTCCCATGCCCCAAGACCGGCATCTTTTGGTTCTACCTAACAGTCGTAATCGCACTCGATTGCCCAGTCTATACTAAACGTGCGAATAAAATTCTGAATTATTTCAGAAGAGTTTGTCTCAAAAACCCCTATGTCTTTACTCTTCTTATATTGAAAATAGTTCAAAGACTTGAGTAAATAATAAACACACTTTAATTAATAGAAAAACTTTCATTCATTCATTAAATTTAGTAATACAAAATGTCAGAGAAATAACTGAATAATCATAAATAGTTATTACACCCTACTTTATGGATATAATTCCAACAATCTACCACTTGGACTAAAATAGGCGTGTACAATCTCATATCCCCATGCCCTTCAGATGACCATCAAAGACTTTACTGCTTAAAGTCTTCGTGAATGGATCTGCCAGGTTGTTGATCATCGATATGTGTGTTATTACAACACCTTCACGCTGAACAATCTCTTTAATCAGGTGA
This sequence comes from Datisca glomerata, assembly GCA_003255025.1. NCBI lineage: Eukaryota > Viridiplantae > Streptophyta > Magnoliopsida > Cucurbitales > Datiscaceae > Datisca > Datisca glomerata. The sequence continues at coordinate 832,650 of QANY01001431.1, read as the reverse complement.
TACTTACGTTCTATGTGTTTGGATCTTTTGTGGCTCCTTGGTCCTTTTGAATTCACTACAGTCCTGTTGTTATCGCAATAAAGTATCATGGGCTTCTCCACTTCTAGAACAACTTTCAGAGTCTTCAAGAACTTTTTAAGCCATACAGGCTCCTTTGTAGCTTCACAAGCTGCCACATACTCAGCTTCCATGATAGAATTAGCAATGTAAGATTACTTGATACTTCTTCATACAACTGCCGCGTCGTTCAAGATGAACACTGATCCTGAAGTGGACTTCCTAGAATCCTTATCTACTTGAAAATCAGAATCAGTATACCCCATCATATTCAAGTCAATACATGAATATAAAAATGTATGTAGTTCATTTTACTCCTAAGATACTTAAGGATATGCTTGACGGCATTCCAATGCTTGATTCCAGCATTAGATTGGAAATGACACACTATGCTCACGTCGTAGTAAATATCTGGCCTAGTGCAAAGCATCATATACATGAGACTTCCTACGGCTGAGGCATATAGATTCTTTTTCACGTCTTTCTCTTTTTAAGGAGTCTTGGGAGACTGCTCCTTAGAGAGGTTGACTCCATGCCTGAAAGGAAGATATCCCTTCTTGGAGTATTGCATACTGAAGTGATCTATCATCTTATCAATATAAGATGCTTGAGACAGTGCCAATTGTCTGTTCTTCCGATCCTGAAAAATCTGAATACCTAGCACAAATGTAACTTCAAGATTATTCATATCAAATTACTTTGCAAACTTAACTTTGACATCAGATAATTTTCCTATATCATTCCAAATGAGTATAATATCATCCACGTACAAAACTAGAAACTACTGCATGTTTGCTTAATTACTACTGCATGGTTCTTGCACCTGCTGTGGATCAAATATGATATTCCATGATCGGGACGCTTGCTTAAGTCCATAATTGGACTTCAGCAGTTCATAAACCTTGCTCCCTTAGCCTTTCTCCATGAACTCGTCTAGTTGAGCCATATAAATGCGCTCTTCAAGATTACTATTCAGAAAAACAATCTTGACATCCATCTGCCATATTTCATAATCGAAGTCAACATCAATGGACATGAAGATTCTGATGGATTTAAGCATGGCCACAGCGAGAAGGTATCATCATAGTCAATACATTCCTTTTGGGTATAACCCTTGACTACTAGCCTAGCTTTGAATGTCTCCACATTCCCATTCGGGCCTCTTTTTTCCTTACAAATCTATTTACACTGTATGGGTTTTACCCATTCAGGAGGATCTATAAGTTTCCAGACTCCGTTCGAGTACATTGATTGTATCTTAACGTTCATGACTTCTTACCATAGATTTGCTTCAGGACCAGTCATGGCCTATCAGTAGGAGACAAGTTCATCATGATCCTTATCTGAGACTGCTATTATGGCATCTCCATAAGACATGTACCTTTTAGGTTGTCTCACAATCCTCCCACTATGTCGAGGCTCCATAGGCTCTTACTCTTGCTGTGGATCTTCTATTATTGAATCAGAATCACTTCCTGATTGGGTAGTCGGTGTCCTCCTACGCAATAATAACTCTAGCACAAGAGTGCTTCTCGACTACACACTTCTTATGTAGTCCTCTTCAAGAAAACGTGCATTCGTGGTCATGAATGTTTTCTTGTCGGTTGGACTATAAAAGATATATCCATCCATTCCCTTATGATATCCTATAAACAGACATAATTTTGATCGACATGCCAACTTGCCTGTCTTCGGTTTCAAAACATGTGTTGGGAATCTCCATATTCTACGGTGGTTTACAGATGAATTTCATCCATTCCATATTTCATATAGCGTACCAGGCACCGTCTATGATGGAACTTTGTTCAGAATGTATGCTGCTGTTTTCAAGGCATATCTCTTGAATGAACCTGGGAGGGATGAGTAAATCATCATGGATCTAACCATATCCAACAGAGTTCGATTCCTTCTATCTGACAGACCATTCTGTTTAGAGTGCCAGGTGTTGTAACTGAGAAAGAATATCTTCTTTCCTAAGAAAGTCATCGAACTCTCCTAGCAAGTACTCTCCACCACGATCAGATTGTAGCGTTTTGATTTGTTTCTCTAATTGTTTTCGACCATAGCCTTGTACTCTTTGAACTTTTCAAATGTTTCAGACTTTTGGTGTTCGAGGCATTGGGTGGCTCTTTCACTATTCGCTGAAAGTGGTCTCCTGGTCATTTTACCTTCTATACAGGATTCACATGTGGGTAGTGAGCCCACACTTAAAGTTTGCAACGGACCATCTCTTGCAAATCTTTTAATCATGTCTAGGCTAATGTGTCGAAGACGTAAGTACCACAAATATGATAGATAAGTTGAGTGAGACTTCAACATTTTACTATCCATTTATAAATTAGTATTTCCTTCAGTGTCACATATCATTGGAACTACTGGTTTTACGTAAAATAGTTTATTTATCAAACACGCAGTAGTAATTAAGTAATCATTTCTAAAAATAGCAATATCTTTATCAATGAAATTCAAACTAAATTCTTGCTCAATTAAACTAGCTAGTGAAATAAGATTCTTCCAAAAAACCAGGATATAATAAACATCACGTAGAATTATAAAACTATTATCGAATGATAATTTAATAGTTTCAACAGATACAGTTAATACTAGTGCTCCATTTCCCCCGACGGAAGCTGAACTCGCCCTCGTCAAGCCTTTTGATTTTCCTGAACCCTTGCAGGGAATAACATATATGGTTTGTGACTGCAGAGTCTACAATTCACGAAAAAGTAGAGTCAGCCATATAACATGCCTCACTAATAATTACTATACCTTTAGATCTCGACTCCTTGAGATAGTCTGGGTAGTTGTGTTTCTAATGGCCAGCGGCTCCACAATACCTTTTGCATCTTACAAGTTCTTCTTCTTAGCCTTCTTTGAACATCTCTTGTGTTTTTGTTTTGTGCCAGAGGTGGAAGGCTTGCTTACAGTAAAATTTTTCTATCTAGTCTTCCTCTTTCCTTTCAGAAATAGAGTCTCAGCAGCTTGGAGTTCCTTCATCAGTTCAAGAAGTGAGTACCTCAACTTATTCATCGAATAATTAAGTTTGAAGTTCTCTAAAGTGTCATATAGAGTCTCAAGGATCATATCAACTTGTGTATCACCATTTACCTAGCACATGTGATCTCCATCTCATTGAGATAACAAATTATCAGCATTATATGTTCTCTGACAGGAGTTCCAGGTTTCATCCTACAGTTCATGAAGTTTCACACGTCAGCTTATTTGGTTTGACAATCCTGATCTCGAACATTTCAGTAATGTTCAACATCATATCATCGGTAGTTTTCACATTCTGATGTTGTTGTTGTAACACATTGCTAACAGAAGCCAAGATGTAACATCTTGCGAGCTCATCAAAACACATCCAAGAAGTATAAGCATTATTTTCCTCTTTAGTTGATTCAGCAATAGGCTCAAGGGAATAAGGGGTGGTGAGCACGAACTTGTGCTTTTCTACCGTCAGCACGATATCAAGATTATGTTTCCAATCCATGTAATTTTCACCGGTAAGTTTATTTGCGTTTAAGATAGTTGAGAATGAGGATAACGACGTGATTACTGAAAATAATAAATAAAGCGGTGTAAATAAATAATCAATCATTTAGGAAAGTATGATGCATGATGTAAATACTTAAATATTTAAAAATCCAATAAAAATATTTCTTTCATGATGTTACAATCAACAACGATAACTTGTCTCATCAAAGGACAGGTCTAAGTTACCTCCTATCGCAACGAGACTCCTCTTGTTTAGTTAACGCTTCTCAAGATGTCACTACATCTAGCTTTACCAATCACCAATGGTTTTGGTCACCTTAGCCCCATTGACTAACCCATATGTGGAATTCAAATGTGTTTCGGTCTAAGTGTTTAACCAACGCATCGGCTTTAAAGGTTACCATGAACTAATAGTACGTCCAGGAACGGTCCTACTGAAGCAACATGATTTTCAAGTTTCTCCCACTGAAAAGAACACCGCTAAGGCGGCTCTAAACCATTCCTCATGCCACAATCAAGTTTGCGTTGAAGACATTGAGAACGTTTCAACGATCAAGGTTGCCACTTAGTTTTTTGAAAATGATTTTTTCGTTATTTTTTCAAAAAATATAACTCTTTATTTATTAAAAAAACAAGTTTCAATAAAAATTATAAATTTAAAAAAAAAATGAAATCCCAAATTTAAATTATAACTCATTATAAATTTAAACTACAACGATGCATGTACATGATACATGGCATTTTAATATTGACATATCTCTATTTCTATAAGACATTTTATATGGTGATGCGAGATTAATAATAAAATATCTATTCAAAATTTATCTACATATTGGCTCATTTCTAATTACAACTCATAAAAAGAATAATAAATAAATTAAAATAATTTGGTTACTTGTCTTTCAAAAGTCCCACCAATTTTATAACTCTTTACAACAGTGAAGGCACATTTTCAAGTTTTGATCAAATATTCTTTTTAAAATTCAAAAGATAAAAAGATAAAATAGATAATTATCTTTTTGAATTCAAAATTCAAAAGATAAAAAGATAAAATTGATAATTATATTTTGAATTTTAATTATTTTGATCTGTTTAAAATTCAAAATTTAAAAGATAAAAGATAGGATAAGGGTTTTCGCGAAACATCACATGGTTTCCTAAACCATAATTATTATCGCCTAGGGTTTCACCAACCCTAGTCACCATGCAGGGTCACAATGAAAAGTAATGGGACAGGAGGGGAAGCGGCACGGCGGCGGGTGGCGGCAGCAGCGACGGCAGCGACGGTGATGTTCGGTGACGGCGGCGATGATGATAACGATGACGGATTTCGATGGCGACTTTCCAAGGCTAAAACAAATTTAGAAAAAATATAACTTTTGCAAGAAAATAAATTACATAAAATCCGATACCTCAATTTTAGCGTACATCAATTCAAAAATTTAAAAATAAAACGTCTAGAGCCAATAAATCGAGATCCATTTATAAAACACATTCAAAACTATTTTGAATCTACCATACAAAATAATATGTCAATATCACAACATCCAACGATACATACATTTAAAAACTAAATATGCTCAATCAAGAACTCAAGGCTCTGATACTAATTGTTGGATCGAGATTTAAAATTTGAGGAAAAATCAATGAACTACGAACAATTCTTGGGCGGAAAATTAAAATTTGTTTACATTAATCATTTAATCATATTAAATATTAAAACCATACTTACAATTATACATATTTAGTCAAACGTATTCAATAGAGATAGAAATAATTTATACCTTATGTTGTATCAGAGAATTTCTGACTAGGTGAAATCCTGCTGATTGTCTTTGTGTTCTTCGTTCTTCGTAAAACTCGGATCAGTCTTGACACCAACAACTACTCGTAGTATTTGAAAGTATATTTTAATCAGATGTTGATCAGGAATTGAGTGTGTGCTCTCAAAATAACTGGAGAAGAAAAATCAATTTTTTCCTTCTACTTCGTGTATTTCGGCGTGAACTAGGGGGAGGGAGAGAAACTGTATTTTTCTTTACTCTGTGTAATTACATTGTGATAGAGTTACGGTTGCAACCCTATTGTCATACCTTATATAATAATTACGGAATTTGCACATATACTCCTATATGTTAAATCACCAAAAATTCAACCCCTAATATTTGCTATTGTCAAAATTTGCATATCTCTCTAGAGTCAATGTTGTGTCCAACTTCATCAATCCAAATTGATAAATTAAATTGATCTTCATCAATTAATTAATTAAGTTCTTTTATTTACTAATTATACAATAATTAAAAAATAACTAATTAAAATTATTTGAACATTAATTACTTACTCTTCACTAATGAAGTGACAACACCAATCACATATGAGTTCGGGAAATATAACTTGGTCCAAAACTATTTTTGGTCTAACTTGTGTTGTTTTTCATTCACGTCCTTATGAGCTACTCCTGATACCGAATGGACCCACATGAATAAAGATATAGGATTTAAATACTTGACGAATTTAAGTCCATAAATTCCTGACCTATTAAATCATGATACGTACGACTCCACTATAGGTCTGATGCCGTATCAACTCTCGATTCATGCACGCTACATTTTCTGTTGGTGCAAATAAACTCTTATATTTCACGGTCTACAGAATATTTTATCATATTACTCTTTTTGAATATCAGTAACAAGAGTGAGTTGTAAAATACCATTTTATCCCTCTAGTTATTATTTCCTTAACTCTTTTATTGATTATGAATAAGAAAAACATAACCGTGAATTGTCTCATACAGTTTACAATGTCTTATTCAATGGTTCATTTCATCGAATACTTGGCTAAGTTAATTTATTCACACACTCATCAATAAAGCATAATGTGATATTATTGCATTTGTAATCTCGTCACGAATTTCTATATTTGTGAATCACGCAACTCCAACATAGTTGAAACATGATCTCAACAGCCTAGGTATTGTCCGACAATTCGAACTCATCCTTTGGCATATCAAAGATTGTAATTAACTAAGTCAAGTTTCGTATTCATCTCAGGATTAAGGTAATTATGAAAATACCGTTATAGGTGTAAAAATTAGATTTAGAGCTAGATAAACGGTTTTTCTCTAAACTCATTGGTTCTTGGTCTATTCAACGTGTTTCATAATATGTCTAGGTCAATCGTTAGAGTCTCCACTCCCATGCTCAAGATCGGCATCCTTTGGTTCAACCTAACAGCCGTAATCAGACTCGATTACCCAGTCGATCCTAAGACTATGAATAATATTCCGAACTATTTCAGAAGGGTTTATGTGGAAGATCCCTCTATCTTTACTCTTCTTATGTTGGCAATAGTTCTAGGACTTGAGTAAATTATAAACACACTTTAATTAATAGAAAAAACTTTCATTCATTCATTAAATTCAGTTATACAAAATTTCAGAGAAAAAAATTAAATAATCATAAATAGTTATTACACTCTACTTTATGGAAATAATTTCAATAATAAGACCCCTGACCTGCAAATGGGTCAACCTGTTCGACAAGATCAAGTCCACTAAAAAAGATCAAGGCCTTTTAAGGTCTATTCCAACTCAGGATCACAAGCTCGAGTCAATAAAAGTTCGTAGGATGCGACAATCGCCATAATAGTCGAAACAACTACACAACACAAGATAAGGTCTTGTCTAGACTAAGTTAAAGCTCGATTGAGGAAAAAGAAACTCTACCTACTTGAGGTATGTTCGTAATAAGAAATAGGCAAATACAAAGATAAATAAAGGAGCCAAAGATAAATGAAGTTTATTTTTATTAATAAACAGAGGATTACAAGTACAAGCAAATGTACAAAAATCCCATTGGTTAAGGGAGCGACCACTCATAGGCCAACTTAAAAATAAAAGACCCCCCTCACGTCAGGGCCGGTGATTACAAGATCTCCAAGGCTTGTGAATTCTTCTTAGGCCTCCGGTAGCTCTGCCCTTGAGGACCGCGCCGAGACAGGATGAAAGTGGATTCAAACCACAGGCAACAACAAGTTTTCGAGCTGAGACGAAAAGACCCCAACTACTCCCATAAGGTGAACAAGGAAGGGGGACACTACCCCATGGTTTGAGATGATCCCGAAGGACATGATTGCAAGGACTATCTTACCCACTCCTAATGCCTGCTGCAGTAAGCGGTTGGAGGTCTGAAAGGATAGAGGTGATAAAAGATGGGAGTGGGTCACAACCAGTAAAGTTGCTTCATTATGGATCAGGGATTACGACTATCAGCCAGATTACAGGTTCCTGTTAAGGGTAAAGTTTTTATCGTCGGGGGCGAGTCGCTAACACGGACAAAGGATTCACCGAACTGGCTTATCGATGACAGGAAAAATCATTGTGAATAGGACATCAACGACTTCGAGGCACGACATTTAAAAGATGACGGAAAGAGAAGCGACAGTCATAAAAAAGGAGAAGGATCTTGAAGGGAAACCTCCAGAGCGGAGGAAGCCCCCAAAAATGGGAAAGATTGTTGTATTTATGAGAATAAGAGTCAAGGGCAAGAGCAATGATTGACAAGAGTTTTGATTTTATGAAGAAAGCGAGGATGAAGGAAATGAGAAGGAAGTCACTTATTTATAACGCTAGAGAAGGGAAATTGCCTGTTTAATGGGCATTAAAGAGGGCCATGATGGTGACCGTTGAGGCTACAATCAATGAGCGTACGTAGGAAGACCAAACATCATCCAATCAACTTCAAGGATGAAGCGACGCATCAGGAATAAAACAACACATCGTCAAGTCATGATTCATCGTTAACGACCCTCGCCGTCCTTTACGTGCACCCATACGCCACTAATGCTTCCACTCATTATGGGGTAATGGTCCCTGTAGCATAGGAAATGTAATCTTATCTGAGGAGTAGACTTTGAGCACAAACATAAGGTACTCAGGACATGCCCTTAGTCTATCACCATACTGAGATAGCTCGAACGATGTCGTCCTCAGACCCGGATGAATAAAGCCACCTGAGTCCTCGACTAGGGGCAACTATTATAGGTACTTTGTTAACCACAAGTAACACAATGACACATGTCACGTTAAAGTGGGGAACTACCGACCTCAGGGAAGGAATAGGACTGACCTTGGTCCCTATTAATCCCGAGCATAAAGTCATCATCACCCGTCGAAAGTAGCGCCCAACACGCCTAATTGCCATGGTAGAACATCAATCGGTCTCTAAAATGTCACCTCAGAAGCACATCAACCATTTATGCCCCTGTCCAATCAAGGACAATTTAGGCAGGCTTCGTGTCTCACGGAGTTTCTCCAACACGCCTCCAAGAGGCTTCTTCAACACGCTTTCTCCCACCTCTGAGGACTCAGCTATAAATACTTCCCCTAATCAACAAAAGAGATATGTCTTCTCTCCCCAACAAAAACTATGTCGGCATATCAACTATTTACTGACTTAGGCATCGGAGGTCATTAGGCGGGGCAATCACCCCTGGCTCATCGCATTTAGGGTCTTTTGTCTGTGTTTTACAGACGTCGAAGTCGCAAGGAGATCCACTCAGGAGGAGGACGCTTAGCAGAAAGAAAAAATAGCGTATAACACCACTGTCGCAGATCCCCCTAAATGAAGGATCCTCACATTTAATAGGAAAGATCAACACCTGAACTATGAAGGTTTTGGACTAAAAAAATCCTAAAATATTAAAAAATCTCTATCTCATAATCAAAGGTATATTTAAAAAGTAATAAATGCATATTTTATGTCATACTATTTTTCATATATACCAAACAAACTGGTCTTAAATTTTCTAACATCTAATTTTCTTAATATCATATTTCGATAATCTTATTATATAATTTTTTCAATCTCATACCAGATGAAATTTAGTAATATAGTTGTACAAGTTTTTCCAATAAAAATATCATTACCCTGTTTAAAAAAATATCATTACCCTACCAAATATATATCCTGATAAAATCACAATAAATGACTTGACGTGGCAACTTGTGAGAATGTCATCTTGTGTGGGGGTCCATTTGATAATTTCAGTCTTTTTGAAGCAATTGGAGTCAGATATGAAAATGAGATAACACTGTTCTCTCCTCTCTTTTTTTTTAACAGGAAGAGAAAGCACTTAATTATTTCTACTAATGATGATTAGTTTGGGACTTAGGGAGAGATTCTCGATTCTAATTTTTCATTTAAACTTCTGGATTCTAATTAAGCTAACAACAGTACTTATCAAACAGTACCTTTCCTTCTCCAAAGATCTAGAAGTCGTCAATTTCATCATAATGGCGTCGAGGTGATGCTTAAACACGCAAGTCTTAGCTACTTTGTCTTAGAATTTAAGATGATTATTTTGACTAACTATTATTACCAAAAATGTTATATTATTATTTTCATTTAATCAGATGTTTCAATTTGATTCGTGATTAATCAGTTTTTAAATAAGTAAAAAATAAGTCTGAGCAAATTTGTTTAAATATTTTAAACAACTAGTAGAAATTATGTGCATTGCACGTGATAAGTTTGATTTTTTTGTTAATTTCACTATTTCATAAAAAATATTTTCTTTCTTCATTGTACAATAAGATTTAATGTACTGATTTTTAGTATTTATGAATTTAAATTTATATTGGACATTGAATTAAATAACGTACAAATCACGCTCCCCTACTTAAATAACATAAGACCATGCTTTACACGTTATAAATAAAATTAATTATGTATTGACTCAATAGAAAATAAAAAAATAAATTTTAGATTTTATATATATTAGAAGTTTTAATGCTCGAATATAGTATACAAAAAGATAGATATGTTAAACTAAAATTAGATGCTTCAAATTACACTATATAGCAAGAAAGCATCCAAGTGGGTACATCACCGCTTTGAGATTATCCAGGAAACTAAGAGAGTCAGAAAATTACACCAAATGTTCATTTTGTCAAGTGATTACATTTAGAGGCTCATTAAGTAGAAGATAAGAATTTTTAAGTGCTATGATGCAACTGCCGCAACTACCATTATGAGCCGGCTATTACCTGATTCCAGATTTTGCGTATCATTAGTATTGGATGAACCATGGGATAGGCTCTTGCTGAAGCATAAACATTCATGCTGCTGGAAGAGTAAGTGAATGAGAATATGTTGGAATTATGTGCATCTTAAGCTTTTTTATTTCTTTAGTAATATTCAGCTGAAGTATTCACAACATGTTGTCCCTACATCTTCACACGGCTTCGTCGCATGTATGACCATGTCATGTTGTCCCTACATCTTCACACGGCTTCGTCGCATGTATGACCATGTCCCCAAAGGACCTAAATCCATAATGTTCGGCACACGACCTTGTGCTTGTACAACCATCACTGACTAATGTCCTAACTCTACAATGTTTGGCACACAGTCTCGTCGCTTATATGAACATCGCCTACTAAAGACCTAACTCAACAAAGTCAGACACATAACCTCGTTGCTTTTACAACCATCTCCCTTTATAGTCTTGACCCAACAAAGTTAAGCACACGACCTACCTCCTCACTTGTATGACCATCGCCCACCAAAGTCCTGACTCCATGAAGTTAAGCACACGACCTCGTCGCTTGTACGAACATTGTCATGAAAAGAACTAATTCCACAATGTTAGACGTACAACCTTGCGGCTCATGATGCCCATTGTCATCAAGGACCTAACTCCACAATGTGAGACATTCGGCCCCATATGCGTTTACGGCCCAGCCGTGACAAAAGTTTTAATTCTTATACATTAAGTATTCGATCCTAGTCACGTTTACGCCTTATACACGTCCCTTCATACGAACGTGACCAAGTGAGATAATGTTATTTCAAGATGATCAGCTGATATGTCAAATGAATTTTTCTAATATCTCTCCACAATGTGGGAGATCTTAAGAAATATATAATAATCATTTGCAATTTTCTTAAGGTGTCAAGATCTTCATTAATGACTGATATAAGGAGCCATTTTCAAATCTTACCTCCTCAATATTCTCATGTTCATTACTGTTAATTACTCTGTCAAAATACTTTTATGACTTGATCATTGAAGTATGATTTTGGCTAGACATCACATCAATATCGAGTTTGATGCATTCATAATCTCTTTTCTCTTTGATCATTTAGTTATTTGCAAGTGACGCGTGATAATATTTGACAGTAGATTTCTGACATGTAAGATATGTAAAAATTGAGATGTTTTAGCATTTAGGCCAAAGACACACACTATAAAGCATAGGAATAATATTGTGGAGACGAGGAATAAAAGCCAAAAGGGGAGGAAATGAAAGTTAAGTAAAATGGTGAAATGAAACCGTCAATGGTTCTAATGTCTAGCAAAAAGGTCAAACATCAATTCCTTCACCCTTCAATAGATACTGATTAGATATATTTTTATTTTAAAATTCATGTTTTTGGAGCCTCAAGAGTTTTGGCACAGTCAATTCAAAAGTAGGTACCTATCTATGTTCTTCCAACAGAAAAAACTTTATGAGATAATTTTATCATTATTCACAAATTTAAATCTGCTATACCAATTATTGATTAGGAGGGGCATACCAAGTAATTAAAAAAGACTCCTGCTCCGCTTAGCATATATATATATATATATTTATATTTTTCTTGTCAAAGTTATAAATTCCATGACAATTGAGAGAATTATGCATTATAACTCAAATAGACGGTTTATTGAGTATTGATATAAGAGCTTAACCATTTCTGTCGATTCATCTTCTTATTTTTTTATTAAGAGGAAAAATAAATCATAAAATTAAATATTCTAAATCTATTATGAGGTAAATAATTTTTGTTTATGTCACGGGATAAATTTAGATGTATAATGCATGAAGATTGGCCACATAGAGATGAAATTAATATATGCGTCCACAAGTAATTAGCAAGTTAGAATATTTTGTTCATCAATTTCTTTTTCTTTTCTTTTTTCAAAATAGTTAAACTTTCTTTTTCGATGGAGCTATAAATGTCTAGTTTAGATTAGCTATTGTCCTCACATGCATTGATCTGAATAAATTTGAGAATTAAAACAGCAATTTCTTTTAAATATTCTTGGTGTAAGTACAATTACAAACTCATCAATCTGAAATTGTTTTAGTTTGTCACGTGAATGATTAGGTACCGTATATAATAAAATCATAGTAGAACGGAGCATTATAATATTGAATAACATTTTCATATCTCATGCACATTTTTATTGTATGGTATTATAACATAGTTACTCTGAGTATTTTCATTCATCGGGAGAATTTATAAATAAATTCATATATTATCTATGTTGAGATGTAGAATAAGATCAATAAATTGTTCCTCATTAATGTCACTATTGACTTATTGGCCTAATAAAGTAATAATAATTAATAAAGAAAACGTCGGTTGATTCGGATCAAACTTAGGTTTTCAAGCCAAAAATAAGCAGTCTGAACGTACTGCTTGACGACAATAAATATTGGTGATTGAAATGGACTTCTAGCTCTTGTTATCATTTTGAACAGTCTATACCAATTCTTTTCCTCAAATTGAATTGTATTGGTTAGATTAAAACCGGCAAACAAATTAGTCCTTTTTCATGATAAGTTTTCTATTGTCAATGTGTTCATTTGAACCATTTATTTCGGTAAAAGCAATAATTTTACGATCAGTTTATTTGAGATTTAAAAATCAATTTTCAAAAATTGTGAAGACAAAAAAATGTTTGGTTTTCAAAAAAAAATTAAAGTAGATTTTGAAATCAATTGAAATTAAAATATATAGTACAACTGTTTTTTATCTTCTACTACACTTGTTTCTGGTTCATTCTCAAATTAAAAAAATATAGGAATACATTTCAATTAAACTCTGCTAGCGATATAAATTCTTGAGTCTCATTTTACACACATATATTTTTTTTTTGTTAAAGTTGCATTACAAAATTTAAGGGAAATAAGAGAATATGACTCGAACTCATGACATCTAGAGCATGAGTGATGAAGCTTAATCAACTACGTCAATTCAACTTGTACGCACACATACACTCTTACTGTTCATTAAAAAAAATAAGAGGAAGTACAATAGAAAGAGCAAGATATATAAAAGTAAACCCTTTTCCTCGCTTTCTTTCGAGGACAAATTACAACTTACAGATTTTTTTTCACCGTTGAGATAAATGTAAAAAAATAATAATTTTAATTTTTTCTCCGAAGTAAAGTTCCAAAGTAAAGGGGTGATTGTGGTAGGTGAGATGCATTATTAAATCTTTTTTTTATCAGAGGCATTATTAAATCATTTGACCTACATGATAAAATCACCATGAAAAATCGTTTCACACACTTTATCAAGGAATAATCTTTCCTCCTCTTTTTAGAGGATACAAAGAGACGGGAGTATCATTGATATTCATACCGACAGTATATCATCGTGAGTGTATGGAGGTGTTTATTCATTTAAAATATATAATAATGATAATTGTCTATTAGTATTAAATGAATCTTTTTATTTATATATAATAATTTTACATCGATCAAATAATTAATTAAATATTAAATTAATTAAATGATGTATTAATTATTTATAAGTTAATGTTGTAAGATTTTGATGAGTATAAAAATAAACTAAATTTTGATGATTCTAGAATTATTTTTTTAGAAAAAAAAATTCAACGTCGGAGTACTTTTGTTAGTGCGTAAAACACTGAAAATTTGTCACATTTTTCAAGGTGGTCCAACTCTTGTAATCAATTAGAAAAAAAAAATATTTTTATGTTGCAAATAGTTATAATAATAATAATAATTTTATGCGTAAATACTATTTCTAAGGCTCAAAAACTTGTATATAAGCAATCTCTTAAATTAGCAACAACATAGGAGTTGCATTTCCATTTCTAACGAAAGCTAATGGATCCTATTATTACAAAAACTCTTCACCCTTTCCCTCTTACCCTTCTCTTTATTTTCCCTTTGCTATTTTTGCTGGGTCTCGTTTTCCGGTTTCGCCGACGTCTACCCTATCCTCCTGGCCCTAAAGGGTTTCCGATTATCGGCAACATGCTCATGATGGATCAGTTGACCCACCGCGGCCTAGCCGAGCTTGCTAAGCACTACGGCGGCATATTTCACCTCCGGATGGGGTTTTTGAACATGGTGGCTGTTTCAAACCCCGACGTGGCTCGCCAAGTTCTTCAAGTGCAAGACAATATCTTCTCGAATCGTCCCGCGACGATAGCGATAAGCTACCTTACGTACGACAGAGCCGACATGGCTTTCGCTCACTATGGCCCGTTTTGGCGCCAGATGCGTAAGCTTTGCGTGATGAAGCTTTTTAGCCGGAAACGTGCTGAGTCGTGGCAGTCAGTGCGAGATGAGGTTGAGGTTGTGGTCCGCAAGGTCGGTAGGAGCACGGGGACAGTGGTGAACGTCGGTGAGTTGGTGTTTGAGTTGACAAGGGATATAATTTACCGAGCAGCCTTTGGGACAAGCTCAGAAGAAGGGCAAGATGAGTTCATAAAGATATTGCAAGAGTTTTCAAAGCTGTTTGGAGCTTTTAATATTGCTGATTTCATTCCTTGGCTTGGTTGGATTGATCCTCAAGGTCTTAATAAACGAGTAGTTAAGGCTCGCCAGTCGCTCGACGGATTCATTGACCATATCATCGATGATCATATGCAGAAGAAGAATACAAATAAAAATGTTAACAAATCTCAAGAAGTCGACACCGATATGGTTGACGATTTGCTAGCGTTTTACAGTGAAGAAGCGAAAGTAGGCGAATCGGATGATCTGCAGAGCACCATGAAACTCACCAGAGATAACATCAAAGCCATCATCATGGTATGATAGAATACACACACGAAAAAAGAGAAACTAAAATACACAACAATTATATGACTAAGATACCATAGCAAGGAGATTCAATATAATTCCATGCATATCTTGAAGTAAAGTGTATGTTTAATTATTTGGTTATACATATTGTTGCACACATGCATACTAAACGTGCAAGTATATAGTTAGTTACCTATGTTAATTAAGAAATATATACAATTATTTAATTAGATGTGTTAGAGAAGTTAGATCTCTAATAATAGAGGATGGAATTTTTTTGAGAAATTAAAAATAATTGACCATGCAATATATACTTTTTTTTATCCTTATTTAGTCTAATCTGTTGACATCTAATCTATATATTAATTCATGGAAAGAAATTTACTATATGCAGTTGTGCCGTGTTGACATAAACAATTTTTCTTTATTAAAATGGAATAACTTTTTATTATTATTAAAAGAGAAGTTATAATTGTTCAGACACGATTCAATTACAAGCAAGTGTTTCAATAGTTAACAATCTTCACAGGGAAAAGTTTTGCAGTCGGTCATGATAAAAAAAACCCTATTTTTGTTTTTTGTTTTTTTATAAACATGCCTATTTGATCTAGACAATTAATATCCAATTTAACATGCTCATATTATTTTAGTAAAATTAGGTACTTCATCAATAATGTCACATAATAAATTTTGATGTTATATGTTGTAGGATGTAATGTTTGGAGGTACAGAGACGGTAGCGTCAGCAATAGAATGGGTCATGTCGGAGTTAATGAAAAGCCCTGATGATCTAAAAAGAGTCCAACAAGAACTCGCAGACGTAGTCGGATTGGATCGGAGAGTAGAAGAGAGTGATCTTGAGAAGTTAACATACTTAAAATGTGCTTTGAAAGAAACTCTTAGACTCCATCCACCCATCCCTCTACTCCTCCATGAGACTTCCGACGACACCGAGGTTGCGGGATATTACATTCCGGCGAAGTCACGCGTCATGATCAATGCATGGGCTATAGGCAGAGACGAGAGCGCGTGGGAGGATCCTGAGACTTTTAAGCCCTCAAGGTTTTTGAAAGAGGGTGTGCCTGATTTTAAAGGAAGCAATTTTGAGTTTATACCGTTCGGGTCGGGACGGAGGTCTTGCCCCGGTATGCAACTCGGACTCTATGCATTGGAAATGGCTGTGGCTCACCTGTTACATTGTTTTAAATGGGAGTTACCAGATGGTATGAAGTCTAGTGAGTTGGATATGAATGACGTGTTCGGACTCACCGCTCCGAGGGCGAGTCGACTCGTCGCAGTACCGACTAAGAGGATTGTTTGTCCTCTTGTTTGAGCAAAGGGATGGGTTGAAGGTATGGTGGTTTTTAATATGAAAGGAGAAAATGGCAAATTGTGAATTGAATTTCTTTGTTTGTTTTTTATTGGGGGTTATAAGATTTGAGAAAGAAAAGGTGAAGTGAAAAAAAAAATGCAAAGGATTTGTGGATAAACTTGGTCCATTTTGATTTATGTGGAAAATTTTCATTTATGTAATTTCTCATTTTGTTTTTCCTTGCCATATATATTTTTCTTTTTCCTTTTGTAGAGTATGCAAAATAATGTTTATCAAAGAAATTTTATTCTCAATTTAACGACAAAAAAACAAATACTAAAAGGATTAAGAAATCTCATCCTACTAGAATATTTTACAACTAAAATTTGACACTGCACCTTTCTACAATACTAAAAGGGAAGAAAATGAGAGGAGTGAAACCATTAGTATAGCCTTTGGAATTTGGGAAGAAACAGTGCAGCATAAAGGAAAGGAAAGGAAAACCAAAAAAAACCAAGAGTTTCTGAAAATGGATAAGAAATGTTTAGACTAATGATATGTATATTTGCTTTACAAAGTACGTAGAGGATGGATTCCATAGAAATGGAAGGCTATATATGCTTGTGTTTTCCTAACCTTCATCCTTTTTTAGCAAAATCATTTGATTATCACATGACAACTTCACTCACCAAAATTTTAAATACGCTTCCCTCGAAAATGAGATATCATTCATGAACGAGCTTGAGAGAACGAGAGGGAGGGAGGGAGGGAGGTAGGGATGCAACAGTGCGGTGGACGTATTGTACCAACAGCAATGGCAATCTAGAACAAGTACTGTTGTGCTATTGAGTTAATATATACGAATTAGGTGAGAATGTGAAAGACATGAGGCCTTTCGGCTTTCCCACATTTTCTTTCAACTTACATATAATGGTAATAATGATTAGGAAGACTAAGTTGCGACTCAAGTCGCTTATCATATAAAATTAAAGCTTAATCTTCTCCTCAATATCAACTACCTAATGATATTATTTATATATATATACGTACACTAAAATTCTAGGTAAGCTCAAAAAATTTGCAAAATCAGCCAGATCACATCAGCCTTAGCTAAGCGAACATGCGTTCATGTGTTTCTAAGGATATCTACTTCACCTACAATACATATGATGCGTTTTAACAATTATTGAGTACAGTGCTAAAACAACACAACTTAACAATAAAAGACATGAGGTTGGATTGTACATCAGATGTAATCTTTTTTTTTCCTTTTTTTCTTTTTGGCTGCTAGTTGTACAACAGAGTTGCTAATGATAATATGGGTAATGGATAATGGCAAAATTCAGAGATTCTCCAACATTTCCACTAAGCTAAACCCATTCCATCTAGTTTTTCTCCATGGAAGAATTGCATACCCAAAATGAAGCTTTTTTAAGCTTTCTTGATCTGGTAAGCATGGAGAATTGTGTTCTTTGCTTTTCATAGATAAAAATATCAAGATGTGAGGTACAGAATACCGTTTCCCATTTTGAATATCAAAATTTCAATTGGCCTAACAGACGAGGGGCAGCAAAAACTTAGTTGAAGGAAGAAATATCATTCAGATTTTTTTGAAAGGAATGTAGAACAGAGACTTGTAATTGAATACACAACAAGAGTTTAAAAAGAATGGAATATTCAATTAACCCTTCAGGGATTTTTGTAACAAAGACATGCCATCTATGTTTACAATAAGATGCGGAGGACGGCAAGGCCAACAGCAGAAATGGAAACAAGGGTACCTATGCAGTATTTTATTACTTCGTATTTTGCAGCTTCTAATTGAGCCCTAAGACCATGAATTTCCTGAAATGTACAAGTAAAGATTAGAATATATGTTTTCTTTTATTTATTTGACGGTACAATATTTTGTTTTCTGAATCAACACGAAATATTCCTCAAGTTTCCGTCTTAACATTACCCGGTCAAGTTTGTTAGTTAAGTTGGTGGTTTCGGCATTCTGATTTGCTAATTCATCACGAATCCTCCTGCAATTGGTGAACCATTGAAAATGTCATTCCATTTCAAACCAGATAATATCAAAAAGGGACGAGACTGGCAGAATTATAGGACCTGCTTCGTAGAGTTTCCAAGAATTCTTTATTATTGAAAACATATGATTGGTAGAGTTGTTTTTGAAAATTATGAAAACTTAATTTTAAAAATATAGGAGATTTAAGAAATCAATAGGAAATTTTCTTTTTGTTGTTCTCTGATTAGTTCACTTTGCTCAGATCTTACAAACCAAGTCAATGATGAGTGAAATTATATGCATTATATAGATTTTTAGATGGGATTTATATAATACCAAAATAAATTAAAATAAATAATTTAAACAGGGAAGTTAAAACTTTAAAATTATGCCTAAAAGTAAACTAAATGTTCAGATTGTATATTCGAGAATCAAGATATTCGAAATTTAGAGTACAATTAAATAATATTTTAAAGCTTTTAATCTAAATCATGTTCGATATACTGCTAGTTATGGCATTGTGATATTAAAAAAAATGGTCAGTTATATTAAAAAATTGAAATCTTGACTCTTGTTTTCAAAGATTTCAAAAACTCATTTTGGAATTAAAAACCAAACGATTTCTAAGAAATTTTCTGTACTCTTACTTACCCCCTTTCAAGATTCAAATCCAATCGCTGCCCAGCCGTTACTTTGTCAATTTCATACCTTCATCACAATCAACATTTTGCAGTATGAGGTTCAAACAGGAACGAACTCCTATTCAAAAGTGGAAGATTAAATTGAAAACAAACCAGACCTCAATTCACTTCGCATCTTCTCAATATCATTCTTGAGCTTCTCAGTCTCATGTCCCAATAAAGAAAAATGATGCCCCTGTATTTATATTATCCAGAGAAAATTACCAGCAAGACCAAAGGCAGAAACTAAGGAACCTATTTAACTATGTCTTTCAAGATAACAACCGTGCATATGCATTTCCTTAAGGAAAGCAGGTAAAGACTAAAGTTTCAACTCTATGTCAAGCACTCGAGGAACATTTGCAGGTGAGGAACTAATATTTCATTTTGGATCCATATCCATTCTTTTAACTACCTAAGTTTTGGCAAGAGATTGTGTGTGACATCATGTTTGTGCCGATCTATGTCACGTGTAAGTGTTTGCGCTTCATAGTTGGATATGCTATAAAGTTAAAACAACGTGGGAATGGCCCTCATTGCAGACGGGGCAACCTGGGGAGAAAGTCACCCAACTCTGAAGATGGGCCTTGAGCGTCGGTTCTGAAAGAGGGTTGAATTGCAGGTTGCAACGGCCCTAATTGAGTCCCACATTGCTAAGTTAATTATTGACATGTGATCTTATAAGCACTTGGACACTTTCCCTTGCAAGCCAGTTATGTGTTTGTAACAACTGTATATAGGAAAAGTAATTTTTTAAGACTCACAAGAAGAAATTAATGTCAAAGAAAGAAAAGCTGGAAGAATATTTTCTTGTCACTGAAGAGTTTGTTCAATAACTTGCACAAACACGACCAACGTGCATAAAAGAGGTCTTAACCACTCAGGTTCAGATTAATCTTAAGCCAACAGTGAAACTACCAGGAAAATCCAGAAGCCTATATATAAATATATAGATAGAGGAAGAACTGAGAAATACCTGTGAACTCTGGACTTCAGATTGGAATTTGGATAAATTGGTTTCTTGAATCATTTCGATCTGCATGCATAAAACATAGTAACATACATCCAAACATCACACCAACAGCAAAGGAAAATGAAATGCTTAAAAAACAACTGCATGCACAGTTCAGTCAAAGCAATTTGGTCATATAATGTCACCATAGAGAATACCATTTAGCAAAGATATACAAGGTAGCAGACATGAGGACTCACTTTCTGCATTTCTGCTTTTGAAACAAACGACTGAGACACATTTTCCAAGCTATCATTCAAAACTTCAATTATGGCAGCAGTTATTGCCTCAGCTTGTTTCGAGGGCACGCCTTGACCCTCCAATTTCCTAACCTAAACAACATCGCGTCCCATTTTCGCAGTTGACCATTAGAGCAAAATAAAACTCTCAACTGTCATTTCAACTTCTTTTCAGATGTAAGCTGCCATTAAAATGCAAAAATTTAAGGAAGAAAAACTTTTGATGTTTAGCTTTGCAGTTGGATACTTTAAGGCGCCTATCCCTTTGCATTTACGCATTTTCATGGCAGACAAAAAAATAGGAGCAGAATATTAAATAAAGTTGCATAAGCAGATGAACGAGTAATTACAAGGGCTAACGTGTCGACGAGAAACAATCTCCTTCCGTTAGATTTCACAAGCTGAGAAATCTGCCTACAATCAAAATGACTTTGCCGAGAAAACAAAGCTAATGAAGCAGATAACCGAATGGTAGAGAGATCGTATATTTCCCTTTCAAACGGAGACGCCAATTTTAAAGCACCGAACCCTCTGAATCCGGCAACGCCAATACTTGAATTTGTTCCCAGCTGCCCCACCCGCTTACAAGCCGCACCTGCGGCCATTAGATTCTGTAGGAGAACCAAAACCGCTTTAAAAAATTTAAGCATAAATTTCATGGGTGTTAAACTACGTATTTGGTTCCCGAGAAAATGTAAAGAACGACCAAACTCCAAAAACAGGCAGAGAACTAACTCCAAACCATCATTTTCACAGCATCCAAACGAACATAATCAAGCAAAACCTACTGTACCTCGGGTGGAGACCTCCACAGTTCAAATCCGAATAACTAACACGGGATAGACTTGTACCCCGTTCTACAAAATCATAATACAATCCTCCTTGTGGCTGATAACAGCAGGAGATCTCCACAGTTGAAATTTCGCAGTTTCTTCTCTACGGAACAAAGAACTTCCCTTTGGCAGGCCAAACAACGTGCAATGTGCGCTCTCTTTGCTCTTTCTACGATTAATTAATGTTAAAGGGGATCTCTTTGTTAATTTAGCTGCCATTTCAGCATTTTGTTGTGTCCACTAGGTATAAATATTATGTGCTATTTATTTATATAATTAACTTAGCTATGTAATAAATTTGAATATATTTATCAAGAATTTTTTCAATATTAACTTAAACAAAAATGAAAAATTACTAGTCGTACTTAATTTTATTGGAATCACTCAATCAAGATATCGATGATTCAAAAATTCATCTAAATTCAAACATTGAACACCGCTAATTAGGAGTAGTAGGACTCGATCTTGTGAGTAAGAGTTTGACTGCGGTGTATGAGTGTAGAATTAACCAATAATATCAATTTATCATGTCACTCTTTTAATAATTTTAATGATTATTAGAAAAAGAGTAATTCTAAAAAGTTCAAGATCTAGATAAGTTATAATTAACAATTTAACAAAGTTATCTATCAAACATTTATATATTGATTTTCATTATAATGATTTATTTATAAATTGATTAAAGTATAAATAATTAATACAAAACTTGATCAGTTAAAAATTAAAAAAAAACGTGTTCAGATTTTTTTATTACTTGATTATTGTAGAACTACTGCTGGAAAAGAACATAAGCTTTAGTATGGAATTAGTAGCTAGAATTTGTAAACATGGATGAACCCATTACTTAAGCCTTCATTTTTTATACTTAATTATAAGTTGATACCAGTTACCAGTTTATATGGATTTGTTTTATGGCATTGGGCAGCTCATGATAAAGCAATAATTGACTCCATAATGGTGAGCAACTCTGTTATCAATTTTGTTTTCCTTTTACTCAGGCCTAAATTTGGATTTAGGTCCGCCAAGTTTGACCTCATTTCAACATTGTCCCTGCATCTATGATTTAAATTATTAGGAAAATGTGTTTGTATTGTTTTATTCCATTGAAATATGGAGTTATTAATGATGTTAAGCTACAAGTTAATTCATTTTTCTCCTTATTTTACTTCATTTTTCTCTCATTCCTAATTATCATGATAAAAAAAATAACCCATAATTACTCTAAAACAAGTACCAGGCGCTAAGTAATCCATGCTATACTCCCAGATAGCGCTGAAGTAACATATAAAAGATACTTGTACCCAAAACCGTCACAGATAAGGAGGTAGAGAATCCCAGAAACACGAGACAACTGTCTCTAAGGACCTTGGCGAAAATAACCTCGTAACTTCAGGAGAAGGGGTGCCTTCTCACAAAGGCGGTCGCTTAGCACACTCTACACACAAACTATCATTTCTGAAGATGACGGTTACCTCCCAGTGGTACTGAACACTGAGGCCTCAGCTTCTGCAATCTGCAGAACACAGGCCTCGCTTCTCTAAACAGCCTGACTATCTTATCTTTTATGCTCTCAGTAAGAATTTGAACATAGCCATACTCTGAATAGATTGCCTAGACAGAGTATGATAAGAATGGTAACAAAAAGTTTAAACTGCAGCAAAATCTCAACATCACATGCACTCGTATTATCAATTTGATCACGAACAGGCAACCAAAGAACTCTTCCAATTATATTTAATTAATTACATAGTAACACTTGAGTTCTCACTATTAACTATTCATCCTTTTGATTCTGCATAAAATTTACATTTGTTTCCAATTATTTCTTTACTCATTATCAGCATTTACTTCATAATTGATCCATCTCCAAGGAAACTGACTTTAATCAGCATGATTGACCCGATTTTGTTCGCAAAAAACAGTAGAGAACTCTAATCATATCTCCAAGGGCGAGAGTGAACCTTTTACCGGTTAAGTGTGATTAATTCCATTCTATTTGTTTCAGGGAGAGTTCCTGAAAACAGGATAATAGGTGTCCAGCTCAAGCTGCTCGAGGATGGTTTGTGTTGCCCATAGATACGAAGAATGGCCTTCTACAAGATCTGTTACGTCAACCTGCATCGTCAAAGAAGTTCATTTTCATTCAGAAAGCTCTAAATTTCGAGTGAAGTGAGTAATAGTACATGTAAAAAATCTTAAATAGAGAGAAAATAACGAACATTACATTCTCAATGCCAGGAACATCGACCGGTTGAATTCCAGCCAATCCTTGAGAAAGTAGACTGCAAAAGGAATTATACAAAAGCTACTTCTTAGTTTCCAAAATCTAGTCAGCAAGATTTTGGGACTCATTATTCAGAATACTATACCAACACTCCATTGCCGTTGAAGATAAAATGCCAAATTAAGCTCTTTTATTGTATTAGAAGTTTTTTCAATTCTCTCATCTGGGACCAGTTGGGTTCCACATTCAAAACTAAGAATGTCTTTGAAAGTAAAGGACCGAAAATTTTGCAGTTCATAAAAGATGCTAAAGATAGGGAGAGATTTCCCCGCTTTCCTTATTCTTTTTCTTGTGGGGTGGAGGTGGGGGTTGTCTGAGAAGGAGTGCGTGAAAGAATATGATATGGCAGGATCTCGCAAGCAGAATCATGACATGGGAACATTTTTCATTCCAATCCGAGGGACGAAAGAAAGAATGAAAGATTTGTTGTCTTGTTCAAAATAGAAAACCCATTTTCCTCTTTCTGAAGTTGGTGCATGCCAATATATGGTGCAATGTGGAAACCGTCTTATTGCATGCAATGGAGAAATGTTGGCCTGGCTAGATGAACCGTATGTATGGATAGGAAAAAAGGATGAGTCCATACTGCAAGAATCTGATAGGGGAACCATATATTGGCCATCCTAATCCACTAACGTTGAATCCCTATCAACTTGATGACAAAAAACTAGTAGACAGTTAAATGGACCGTGTCCCAATCAGGAAATGGTCCACAGGGTATCTAAAGTATGTTCAACCAGGCCAGTAGGCTTCTCCTCAGCGTGTCTCCATCAAACATACCTAGCACGAAAGGCGAGTCCAAGTGTCCAATCATTTGTTGAGTAAGCATTAGCAAATCTTCCAGAAACCATCTGTAGAACAGCAAGTGGTAATAGAAGACTTCAGCAAGAAATATGAGTGAAGAAAATCCACAAAAGGAGAAACAAAAGAGAGGAACACGCTTCATGAACAATTAACAGAGGCCTCCAATCACCTTTCTGGCAGCTTCCCAATTCTGATCTTTAATCGAGATTGGTGCTCCAAGAAGAACCACTCTTTCCACAAGTCCCGCTATAGGTATTTGAAAGAAGTAAATTAGAATCAATCAAGAAATCCAGGAGTAATAATTAATGATTGATGTTTTACCATTTTTTTCACTCTCGGCTAAAAATTGGAGACACTTAAAAACTACTCTTGCACCAAGTGAGTAACCGACAAGTGTCACAGGCCTGAGACTCATGGAAGTTTAAAGTTTAGAAACCCAAGCACACAGAGGTATTAGAAATAGGCTTATGAGTGAAATTACCTGTTACCCTGCAGTCCTTTTAACAGCACCTCAGCAAGCAGTTTTCCCGCTTTGTCTGATCTAGAAAATGTCCAACCAAAAATAGTTAGTCAAAATTGATGCCGATACTTTAATAAGAGTTGTGCTGATTTAAAGGGGGTGGGCTCCAGAATTTAGATGTAAAATGTAATGTCAGCTCATGAATAAAGATTTGGATATCTCTAGTTTCCTGACAAACTCTGCAACATGTTCCTAACTAATTATGAACCGAAGCTATAACAATTCACAAAGCTGTATGAGATCCTTAAAAATTTACCCCAAGAAATTTACCCTTCAGGTGACTTGACCAGATAGATCGACAATCTCCATGCATGCAATTAAGAAAAAAAACTGAAAATAATTGCAGTTCTTGTCCTTTTTGTTTTGACAATAATTCTGGAGTCGAGAGAAAAAAGTTTACCTGTCCACAGCAATTGTCCATTTGCTATCGATAAAGTCGGTAGCCGCAAGTAAGGTCGCTGGCCAAGCCAATGCTACTAAAAGAGAACTCAACACGGTCATCATTGCACCTCGCCTCATCAACTCCATTGCGAGTCCTACAATGAAGCAACGTAAACGTAGTAGATGGAAATAGCGTGACTACTTAAAGATAATATCGGGATTAAGACAATTACTTGAAGTAAGCCAATCCTGAATTGCAGTGCTCACTGCAATTAGATTCTTAGACTCCCACTGCAATGCATACCTACAAATTTGTTAAGGGCATTAAATTGCACTTCTCGGTAGAAATGAATGCCAAGCAATTTGAAATCATGAGCAAACAAGAGAAAGCAGAAGATAGAGCAATAATCTCCAATTTCCTGTTGCACTCCAGGGGCTTAATTCAACGACATTGTCAAATGTTACAGACAATGTTTGAGGAGGCAAACATAGACAGGAGCAGAGGCAAAATGACTCTCTGTGAGGTCTCTCAGAAATGTCAATGTCAAGAAAACAACTGTCACTATGACCATTCATCAATTATACAAACCCGCATGTGACCAGACTTGCAAAATTTCATCTAACCTTTACCCAGAACAAGGTGGAGTTAAATGAAGTGTTCCCGATACCGAAAGGTAAAAAAAAAGGATGTACCTTTCCAAGTTGTCGTTTAGTCCTTCCCATGGCCTTACAAAATCATCCTCATCAAAAACACAACCTGAGACCAATATCTCAACTGCTAGCCTCTGGTGCAAGAGGCTTAATCAGACTGTAATTTTTAAAAATAAGGAGGAGATAAAGTTGGAAAAACTCACTCCCTGATTATGGTTTTGTCCTATGGATTTGAATTCAAATTCATCAACACTTCCAATTCTCCTAGCCATTTTGCTTCCCGTAAGTCCGGCTCCAGCAGCTGTGTTAACACAAAGTACCAATTTTATAGACCAAATGTAAAGCAACTCATTTTGTGATACTTGTTTTAAAGTCCCAACTGCTTATACTCTAAAGTGGTGTTTGGTTGAGATGAATGTAATGTAAGGGAATTGGATGGAAATGAAGATACATTCCATTTTTTTTCCTATTTTCATTTTCATTCTCATTCCTATTTCCTTTTTCATTCCATTCCATTCATTTGAACCGCCATCTAATAGTAAATGAGATACATTCTCTGCTGACGTCCAGATTTTTCATTAAGAATGCAAAAAGTATAAAAGGCTCATATTGTATTTCATAAAACCTAAAAAATAAAAACAGGTTCAAATTGTAACTCTATTAAAAAGCAGCATCATTCCCGCAACCCATGAGGTTCAGCAGGACGATGCCAACTAGAGTAAGCTGATAAGAATATCCATACAAAATCCACGTTTAGGCTTCTTAGACACATGCCAATACAACCACAATATTTCCCAAATTTCATAAATGGATATTGGTGTTCTCACATTCAAATGCAATTGATATAAACACAAGATATATACAGTAACGCCATTCATTGCACCTAAGAACAGAAGAACAGATGAAAAATACTGAGAAGATTATGAAAGATAAACAAATATGTGGAATTTGTACCTCCAAACGATGTGGCGACAGCAACAGAACCCGCAACACTCCCTGCAGCACTTGCAACTGCAGCAAATCCGCTAGCTCCAATAACAGGAATGATGGTACCCAATGTTGGAGCTAGAGCACCAAATCCAGCAGCAATTGCTGGGGCAGCTAACCCTGTCGAATATTAAAAATATATTTAGAAATTAGGAGTCTGCAAAAGATTGTTCTCAATATGAATTCGATATTCTGCTAATTAAAATTCCAACAGGCAACAACAAAGACATTCTACAAGTTACAGTAAACTTGAGACATCAATACCGCCAGTAATTGCCATCAGTGCCCCTCCAGTTATTGCAGCTGCACCAATAATACCACCACGCTTCCATTTAGCCCATTTGCTTTGCTGCACATGGGTTTCTTCTTCCTTTACCTCTTCACTATTGGCTAAAGCCATGGCTGAGTAAGCAACCATTGTCTCAATGGCTTCCTGCAAAGCAGAAAATCCTTTCAACAGGGAGAGTTAAGGTAAATCGTCAAAAGAGAACAAATGCAATTCCGCAGTTAAGCACAATGCTATGCCCTTCAACTGAAAAGGACTGAATTGACTAAATGTCGATTTCAAGTATGTCGATTTCAAGTAGGTACATAGATTATGAAATTCAAATAAGCACACTAAAAATGGACGAAATCATTGAATCCCATCAGGTCTCATGAATATCTAACAGATATAGAATTGATTCAATTTATCCAAGTTTACTATAATAAAAAGAACACTGGGAGGTTGAGTAGGCAGACCATTATTATCCACTTGACATCAAGCCAAGTTGAAAGCAACCGCAGAGCCACACGATGCCGTGCATCATAGCCCTTTCTTTGGCGGGTACATTTTTTGTCATCCTCATGTGTATCTGCCAGACAAGCTGAAAGAAGCTCATAAAGAACTGTCACTTTCCTCTGATAACTAAGCATTCTTTCCTCTTCAATGGGCTGCTCACCCACTTCAGTACTAGGCCCTTCAACTCGATATTTAGCATCATACGTATTACCCTCTCCATTAGGTAGAATTTCCAAATCCATATCAGCTGCTTCAGTATTTGACTTCACCTCAGCTTTTGAAAACTTCTCACGACATTCATTTTCATATTCACGGTGTTTCTCCCTCTTAGACTGGGAAGAATCGGAGTCTGATTCCATACTAAGAGCCATAACATCAACAGCTTTTGATAAAGCAAGTTCCTGATCTGACCTTTCAGAGGAACCATCACTGCATTCTTCAGATAGTAACCTCAAGAACTGTGACAACATCACGACATGAAAACAAAAAACATTAAATAAAGGGCATGCCAAAATAATTGTCAGGTTGTGCGCATCACTAAAATGGTGTTTTCTCTTTGGGATATTTTAAAAACAAACTTCATAAGTAAACTGTAAAACATGTATCATTGATATACGACTGAGGCGGTAGGTGATCATGCATGCATAAAAAATCAGGTTGTGTGCATCTGCCGAAGTAGATGGTCGGATGCAATCACATACTGCTCCAACATGATGCTTGGCTGAAGACGAACCCGCAGTTTCCTCAAGTCCAGACCATGCTACCGAGTCAATCTCTAAGAACCTGTTTGTAAAAGGATAAATAGCGTGATTCAGCAATCACCAGTTCCTTGAACAATTGATTTTAAGGCTACAATCGTCATTGTTGTGACATAATAAGGGGAGAAAATAGTAAATAGAAAGGGACTCTAGTTCTTCATTTCATTTTCTCTTTCAGTTGGGGGTTACCCAACCCAAAACTGAATAACTTCAAGAGCCATACGGATTACCACTAGAAAACGATTTGAAATATCATCAAGCCAACGCTCAAACGATCAAAGACGACGAATTAACCTACTCATGTACCTTCTCTGCCAACAATGTCAGAAGAAGCAAAACTATGAGTCTATGACTGTTTCTCAACACAACAGCTAAGTAAACAGACTGTCGTGAAATACGAAACGAATGGAATAATCAAGGCAAAAAAAATGAATTAATAGCAAACACAATCAAAGCAGAAGTTACCTCAATACAGGACGGAGCAGGCCCGAGCTTTCATGAACCCAAAGCTCCGGGTCTTCCGAGACCGAGTCGCCGCCGCTGCTACTACTACTGGTTCGCTCACCGGACAGGTCTTCGTCAA
Organism: Datisca glomerata; assembly: GCA_003255025.1. Classification (NCBI taxonomy): domain Eukaryota; kingdom Viridiplantae; phylum Streptophyta; class Magnoliopsida; order Cucurbitales; family Datiscaceae; genus Datisca; species Datisca glomerata. Next base: position 803,426 of record QANY01001431.1, on the reverse strand, counting down.
GGGAGAAGCCAAGAGGACGAGTCTGATGGATCTGTGCCTGGTGAAGAGCGAGACCGAACAACGCCCCGGCCGCGTAGCATTGGGTCGGCGTCATCAACGATGTCATCGGCATAATTCAGAACTCGCGAAAAGATCCTAAACAAATCATGTACAAATGGATTCGGGGTTCTTTAACAACACTCCACTGAATCCACTCAAGAATTTCCGAAATGATCAGCCTTAAAGGAACGATGAAATTGATTAAGTCCACATTTCAAATTGGTAAGCTCATTGACACGTTCTTTTCCTCCATACTAAGAAGTCACAGGTGTCGTAATTGATTTAACGGAATCTCACATGGATGTACAATTTGTAACTAAAAGACCGAATCGAATCAAATTTTTAATTCGTTAACTTCAAATAAACTTAAGTTTTTGACTATTTTTTATTTTTATAATCTAATTTATATTGATCTTTTAATTTTATATTGTATTCTTAGTTTTCAACGCATTTTTTTTAATTTTCATACTGTAATTTTATTTGAAAATCATTAATAATGTTGAAAGTTTAAAACCTGTGTTAAAATTTCTAAAAAAAAAAATTTCTCATCACTAAGGCCGAACGGGTAGACTATATTTTGATTCGATTTAATTCGGCGCAATATTACTGAACCGAAAAGTAAAACCCCTAGAATCTCAAACTGTGATAGTCTAATGGTTATTGTCTCAGGAGTCTTTTTTTACTACTAGTAGAATGCACGTGATAAGTTTAGTTATTTTATTTTTTTACAAAAAGAAAACAAAATTAAACATATTTATGTCTTTGCTCCATTACAAAATAAGAGATATTTTACTAATTTTAATATTTATACATTTAAGTTTATATTACTCATTGAATAAAATAAAATATCAATCACACTATCGGGTTAAATAACAGCAAATCTTCACCAAACAATATGCATTGCACATTGTATATAATAATTAGTTATGTTGTAATTCATTAGAAATATAATATATATATATTAGAAGTTTTAGTGTATTAAAATGGGCTCAAAGGGGAGAAACTTTTAATTTTTCATTTTACCCTTTAAGCCACACTAAATATAGCATAAGATTAAGTTTTTTTTGTATTTAATTCATTTATAATTCTATACACTAATTATTCTTCTACTAATACTTTATAAAATTTAGTATTTTATATTATTATGTTATCAAAAATATGACTGATCATGTATAAAATTTTAGAGATCTTTATTTCATAAATATTGTTTCAGTCAACAACAATGAGTTATTGTCTGTATGTAAGATTCTTTTGTTGTTTAATCAAATCACTATTCGAGGCCTCTGGTTTTTTTTAGTTTTATAATAGTTTTCTCTTCTCAAATATTTTTTTTAAATTTCTTTCCATCTTATCTTACGATATAGATTTGTTAGAATTGTGTGTTATTTAATTCAAAAAATCTTGTAGATAATTTATCATCTCAAGATTATGTATGACTTATTCAAATTTTCTTTTATTTGTAATAGTTTTGTTATAAATATATCATCTCCAGGTGATGCACGTTATATTCAAATTTCTTTTTAGTTGTAATAGTTTAATTGTGAATATGATAAAATTACCATTATTATTATTTTTTGTTTTAGATTTACAACATTTTGAAAGCTAATGTATCTATTTCAATGTTAATAATAATTCTAACTTATTGTATAATTTTAAAATTTTTCAACACGTGTGAAGTGCGTGCATTTCGACTAGTAATGTAAAATGTGAAAATTAAAAATTAGATTTTTAAAATTATACAGCATTACTTTTTAAATATTATAGAAAATGACTTCATTTCATCAATTTGTCATATTCATAAGAAATTATTATATCATTAATAGATTACTAGAAAATATATTAATGTCTTCTCTAAATTTATTTATATAAATCTTATTGTTGCTAATAATATAAATATTATATTTATAAATTTTACAAGTTACTAATGATTAATCCTAAAAAAATTGTATGTAAAAAATCTTGAATTTAATCTTAAGTGACATTCATATTTCTAATTACATAATATTGTAAACATATGTAATTACAAAGTATTTGTAGAATTTATTATATAAATAAAGTAAATGAAAAAATAGATGAAACATCTAATTTATATGATATTTTAAAAGGGCTTAAAGGTAAAAGGGAAAATCAAAATAAAAGTAGAGCCTTCCGGTCTTGTCTCCTCACCATGCAATATGTGGATCCCTTAAACTTGTGTGCTTTCACTGAACACAGATTCTCAAAATTCTACGAGATTATAACGTAAGACTGACGGCATATTTTTTCTTTTAAAGCTTGAAACAGAAAAATACAATAATTAAAAAAGACAAACATATGAAATTACGAAATATGAAACAAGAAACAAACATAAAAGAATGAAATAGAATTTTAACACCGGGCTCGAACAAATTATTGAATTAAAGAAAAAGAAGTTAGAGCATAAAGGAAACGTAAAAACTTATTGAAATTTATATCGATAATTTGCATAAAGGAAATGTAAAATGTAAAAAACTAATAATTTACTCCAATTTGTCTCTTAGTTTTTCACACCACATATACTTTCAATTATCAAAATGGTAAATACAATCTTAATAAAGAGAATTGTCAATTAAGAATTTTAGTAGTGAGGGCAATTCTTGTCAAAAAGTATTTCTCTACTCTTAACCTCATTTACGTATACTATAAAATCGGTATCGTTCATGTTACTCAATATAAAACTTTTTCAAATATGAATGAAATATTATATTTTTTATATTAAAGTTTTCCGTTTCATGATAATGTAGATGTATAATACAAGGAGAAAGAAAATGAGAGAGTGGAGATGAGATGTAATTGTTCTTATTTTTCTTTCCCACAATGTTAATGCTATAATAATATATAATATTACTAGTTTTTCGCGCATGAGCTTTCTAAATTGTTATAAAAATAAATAAATGTACATAATTATTATCTAAATATATTTCATATATTTAGAAAAAAAACCCTAAAATCAAATAACACATCTCTACTAAAATCAAATAACACAATCTCAATTATATATCTTACAAGATCTTTACTTTATTATTTATCTTTTGCATATATATAAAAGCCATAGTTTTTTAACTAAGGGTGCATTCATTAAACTCTAATGGATTTCAAAGGAAATTGGAAAAAAATGAAAGGGAAGCATTAAAAAGTGAAATTACTAGATTTGGTTCCTTTGCTCAAATTCGGTGGTTAACTTTAAGACAAACGGTATAAAAGTGATTTAACTCTAAAATAAATTACGTGTATTCAAAATAACAAAGTATTTTAACTTTTAACTAAAAAATGTAGTTTAACTTTAGGCTAAGGGAAAAAAGTAATCGACCTCCTAAATACAAATTTTTTTCAGTCAATAAATATAATTGGGAATCGATATTGATGGCCAGCAGTTTTACACTAAAGTAAGGGCAAAAAGATAATTTAACAAAATCAACAATTAACTTAATTATAAGGTATTAATTTAATTTCAAATATAAACTACGTTTGAGGTTAAAAAACAATCTCACATACTAATGTAATGACAAGATTACAAATTGCTTTTGAGCAGAGCAGTAATTCCAATATTAAAATAGATTTTTTCTTAGAGTAGACCCCTAGAAATACATAATACTTGAAATAAACTCATTTTCTAATTTTTTGTTGATCTAAACTCTAGGCCTAGCATCAATTCAAACTATGAATGTAAAGTTATTATATTGACCATAAGAAAAAACGTAATAAATCAAATCAGTTATAATGTAATGATTATTTTTGAAATTACTATATTGCCCTTGTAAAATTCATCATGAAATCTTCAAGATGACTTGAAGTTGTCTTGAAGTCTATAAGATGATCTTGATGTTGTCTTGAAGCAATCTATAGACTTCAAAAGGGTTTTAAGATGATCTTGAAGTCATATTTAAATAATCTTGTAGATTTCAAGATGGTTTCAAGATCATCTCCAGAAAAAATTTAAAAATGTGTATATCTTGACAGTAAAACTAGTAAATTAACCATAAACTAGTCATGGGCGCTTGGAGGTTTGCTCTCTCCTAGGTTTCACGTTCAAACCAAGCGTGTAACTCCTCTTGTGTCCATCAGCTTGGGGATTATTTCTCTTGAATCACTCATTGTGCACTTGCGAAAAACTTTTAGTTTGACATATGCACCTTAGAGATTAGTCGAAGTTCAGACCTTTGATACTCATTACTAATTCAAAGAGAAAATAACTAGCGGCATTTGTGAAGAAAGATTGGTTATAAAAATTTAAAGTGTAAGGACTAGATTAGAGAATAAATTTTTGTAGGGGTATGATTGTAAAATAGGATCGATATGGATCCATTTATAATAGAAAATATGAAAAAAAAATATTTTCAATCGAAGAATGACATGGCTTGAAATATAAAATAACAACAAAGTAAACCAATAAAACAATATTTAATAAACTTCTAATTAAACTAAACTAACTCAAGTAGCAGTTGAAGAAGTAAGAATGAAATTCGATTAGCTATGAGTGAAGAATTCAATAAATAATATATGGAAACTAAAATGCACGGAATGAACAAATAAAATAATAACGATGCGGAATATTAAAGTGTGGTATAATAAAAGTGTGAGATATTAGATACATAAAGTGCGTGTAAACAGAAGAGCATGGAAGAGAGATTCAATACACGATATTTTTACGTGGTTTAAAATAAACATATCCTTACGTCCACGCTTCAAGGATGCCCAAGATTTTTCTCTCGTGATCTTCTTAAGGGTGAATATCATACATTTATAAACCCCATAGGTTTATGGTGCCAACCAAACCTTGCAATGCAGTTTGGTTGAGATGTTGATCTCTTAAAAATTGCTCACTCTCTCGATGAGTAGTCTCTCATTTTTTTGCTCACAATACTTTCTAGTTTCTCTCTAGATTTTTTTTTCTCAAATCAAAGCTCAAAATACAAGATTCAAACAAATGTAAAACACTACAGAACTTCGTCGGAGAGGAGTGAAGAGATGTCAAGAGGTGATTTGAAGAATATAGAGTCCAAGGATACTTACAGGTGCAAAATGTATTGTACAAATTGGTTCATTGGTTTGAAGAACTGGTGCACAGGTTCCTGAATTAAGGAATAATTACTTGAATATGCTAACCGGTGAACCAGTTAGAACCCACTGAAGGACCGATTGGAAATTAAGGATTTTATTCTTTAATTGCACAAACCAGCATTGGTGGGGAGCCCACCAGTAGGCCGATTTCAGACGGTTCTTCACGCCAAGATTGGGTCAGGTTAGATTTCGAACCAGAGATGAATCGGGCCTTGATAGTCTTACATAATTCTGGTTGGTTATGTTAGTTATGGTCTAGTTCAGGAGCGGTTCAGTCTTATTTTAGATTCCTTGTAACGTCCTAAGTTCAAACAACTTTGATTCAACCCACTTGCAGCTCATTTGGTATACTATGTGCTCTTCATAATACGTTATGTGTATCTCGTAATGTGGTTTCAGTTACCCTTTATTTTTGCATAAACACTTTCAATTAAGTGTTATCAACCTTCTTTTAACTTTTTTAAAGTCTACACATTTGATTAAAAAGTTAGACCACATATTATTGTCCCTTGACTATAGTCAACCATTTTTCCATTTTTTATGATGATAAGTAACTGATTGCAAGCAAAAATATTAATTATGAGCTCCCCCCCTAAGCATGTGCAACAATATTTTCAATTTTTAAATTTTATAAAAATTCTCCTTTTTTACAGCCAATTACATTTCTCTCCCTTTGAAATTATAAAAAAAAATTGTACATGTCTTTTTTTAAATCTTCCCATCAATGTATGCATATTTTAATGTAAAAAAATAAAATTTTCAAAATGTATGCACAGAAAAAGATATTTTATGTGATTTCTCAAAAATCGAGATTATTTTGAAAATTGAGCTTACTAACATTTTCTACACGTGTCATTATGCATAGATGTACATTTTTTGTTTTTTTTAGGTAAATGAAAAGTACTGAGAAGATATTTACACAAACACAAAGGGCATACTCCAGGAAGATATAAAACATATAATATAAAGCATTTACAAACAATAAATCTATAGTCTCAAGTCAACCTAAGTCAACGCCTCGAAAGAAAAGAATAAACGGTCAACAGAGTCAACTCCAAAAAACCAGTCAATAGGTCAACGCAACACCTAACGGCTCAAAAGAAAGTCCATCATGACATGTGAGCCTTTATAGAATATGTCCACATGCTTACATAAAATCTTACTAATTCATCGCATAGCTCACACCTAATCACCTCATGCATGCATGCCGATATATAAAGTTACGACCCCACGCCCATTTGCAGGGTCCCTGATCAACCAATGGTCACCACCAGAAAGGTCAATAGCCAGAGTTCAAAAGTAAAATGGGATAGAGAAGGGGGAATGCCTTTATAAGGCATACCTTAAATTACATGTGATAGCATAAAGCATAGATGAAAAACCTCATATGGTTTTTATAAGTTAGACCCATGGTTACAAGTGACAAATAGGAGAAAACAACATGCAGACAACCTATTACACAAAGATATATGGGTAGAGCTCTCAAGCGGTTACCACCATTAAGCCAATTTGGTCTTGTTTGAAACATTTGGGTCTAGAGAGCCTAGCCCTTACATTTTGAGAGATCAATTTGATGATTACATTCTTATCTCTCAACCTTCCTTCAAACACCCTAAAGTTCCTCGCACTTCACATGTAGTAAATAAAGGATGTGAAAACAATTCTCAGAGGATATGCCCTAAGGCCATTCCCCTTACTCTAGACTAAGAGCCAAGAGATAAGTTGAGTCCATCTATTTGCTCTACAAACTAGCTCACATTTAGCTATGAGGTTATCCCACACAGATTTTGCATATACACATTCAATAAATAGATGGGAGCTAGTCTCTTGGCACCCCCACACAGAAAAGGGAGTCAAAAGGTCCATATGAACTACTATTATTCCATTGTGCAATCATATCTAGTGGCCAGTTTGTCAAGGATGGCCAGCTAAGAGATAAAGCTACACCTTAGAATGTAATGTTTAAACTAGATAAGTCTATCCTTGACAAACTCTAAAGGTCTAAGTCAGAAAGAACCGGAGGGGGTAAAAAAGTGCTCATGATCACCCCAACTTATAGGAGGCCAAGCCCACTAATCAAGGCACCATCTTGTTCCTGACAGAATTCTTTGACCAAATCTGTGTAATAGGATACCCAATGGGTGCCATCTATCAGTTAGAAGGTTAATTGAATCCACAATCCTCACGTAGCAGAGGGGTCAGTACTTCTCTCTAAGTTTGAGAAGCTTTCTCCAAACCCAGGAGGAGTTAGATGGGATCTCTACCAAGAAGATGGAGCTATTTCTGATCAGGTATATCTTGCACCAGTCTTTCCATAAAGACTTCTTTGAAGTACAAACTAGGAACCATACATGTTTTGCCACAGCCACCTCATTGGAGAGCAGTAAGTCTTTGATACTCATGCCACCTTGGTCTTTTTCACAGCACAAGTCAGTACATGCCACATTGGCCCTAGTGCATTCAGTCTCATTCCCATTCCATAAGAAATTCTTGAGGAGGTCTTGGACCTTTTTTTACCACTTTCTTAGGTATAATGAACAGGCCTGCCCAAAATTGAAACATTGCTAGAAGTATAGCTCTAATCAGTTGCAACCTCCCAGCATAAGACAAGTAGTTAGAGTCCTAAGATCTGATTCTAGTAGTGATTCTCTCCACTAGAGAGTCACATTCAGCATTCCCTAGTTTAGTTGTGATTAGGGGCATCCCCAAATACCTTACAGGTAGTTGTCCCCCAGGGAATTGTAGGCTCTCATGAATAGCTTAGGCAGTATCCTCATCAACCTCTGATAAAAAAGTTTGACTCTTATGAATATTAGGTTGTAGGGCAGAAAGGCTTTGAAATATTTCAAGATTGTCTTTGATCACCTAGACATAATCTTTGTCTCCCCTACAAAAGATAAGCATGTCATGTGCAAAACACAGGTTTACGAGCTTCAATTACTCACATGTCTAGTGGTATTAGAAGTCAGTATGCTTAATAGCAAAGCTAATAATCCCAGATAGGACTTCCATGATGATGACAAACAAGTATGAGGAGATAGGGTCCACTTGCCTAATGCATTTATCTCCCTCAAAGTAAGGCATTGGAGGGCTTTCCCAATGAGAGTTCAGTTAACACTGTCATAGGCTTTCTTGAGATCAACCTTAAGGGCACATCTTGGCATACCAAGGATTCTATGATAGCTTCTGAGAAAATCTTGAGACAAGAAGATGTTATCAACTATGCTTCTCCTAGGGATAAAGGCTCTCTAGTTTTGAGAAATGAGGCTTGGGATAGTGATTTTCAGTCTTTTAGTTAGGATCCTTGTAATGCATTTATAGAGCACATTGCAGCATGAGATTGGTCTGAAACCACCCATAGAAGATGGATTTGAAATTTTGGGGATTAAGGAGATAGCTGTAGAGTTCACCTCTTTTAAGAGCATACTAGATTGAAAGAATTCCAGCCCTGCCTTGGTTGCATCTTGTCCCACAATATGCCATGCTTTTTTTAAGAATTCAGTTGAGAACCCATCAGGGCCTCGGGCCTTGTCATCTCTCATGCTAAATATAGCCAATCTAACTTCTTCCTCTAAGACTGGGGCTGAGAGATAGACTTGCATGTTTCTCACTAAGCTTCCTAGGAAGAGCACACTCCACGATGTTCCAATTTAAATCAATGTGAGAGTTTGGGGTACCCAGAAGGTTAGTGTAAAACTGCACAATATGTTTGTCAATATCTTCTGGGTTGGATATGATAGTGCCTTAGTTAACAAAGTGAGTAATCTTGGAGCATATTCTCCTATTCTTCATGCTCTAAAAGAAAAATGAGGTATTTTGATCCCCCCCCCCCAAATTGAGCCACTGAACCCTAGACTTTTGTTTATATAAGTTTCCTCAGCATTTCTAAGCTCAATGAACTTTTTAAAGGCCTCTCTCTCCAAGGATAGAAGAGTTGTGTCTGCTAGATTATTGGCCAGGTCATTCTGGATACTCTCAAGTTTAGATTTGGCAAGTTTAACCCAAGCAAAAATATCACTGCATCTAGAAAGATTAAACTCCTTGAGTGCTAATTTGACTGCTTTTAGCTTCTTGCAGACTTGGGACATGGAAGATCCACTAACTTGGGTACCCCAGGCTTGTTCCAATAAGGGCAAAAAACCCTCAATATCAAACCAAAAGTTGAAGAACTCAAAGCTTATTTTGGGTTTGTGGAGAGGTTTATCAAGTTAAAGTACAATTGGGCTATGATCTGAGATGTCAATGGGTGCAAAATGACACTTATAATTAGGGAATGAATCCACCCATTTTGTATTGGCCAGGGCCATATCCAGCTTGCACATAATGAAAGTGCCATCCTGATGCTTATTTGACCAAGTAAACTGGCATCCAGAGTAGGAAAGATCTACCACTTCAATCAGGAACAAATAATCATTAAATGTACCTTTATGTTCATTTTCAATCGGACTTCTCTTTTATTTAGATTTCTTTTTTGAAGTGTCTCTTTTCTTTTTTAATAGCTTACAAAGCTTCTTTGTGATGTAAATAAGATCTTTGTCTTCTTCTTACTTTCGCTCTCATTATATGTGATTTTGAACAATAGGTTTCCTTTTCTTACATAGTTCACATCTTCTTCAATATACTCCATTTCATGAATCATTAATGATCTCATGAGTTCTTCAGGTAAAAACGTCTTAAGATCATTTGCTTCTTGGATAGCAATTGTCTTGTTCTCCCATGACTTTGATAATAACCTAAAAATTTAAATCACTAATTCACTATCATTAAAGGTCTTATTAAGAGATTTAAGATAATTAACATTATTACTAAAGTATGCAAACATATCATCAATGCTCTCATTCTCTCTCATCTTAAACACTTTATATTCATGCATGAGAATGTCAATTTTAGAGTGTTTAACCTCGGTTGTGCTTTCATGTGTGATTTCTAGTAACATGAAATATATCTTACAGATTCAAACATACAAATACGATTAAATTCATTTATACATAAGGCACAATATAAAATTTATAGATCGAGCATTTAAACACAATTTAATTTTGTTGTTCTTTGACAAATCTCGTGACTTAGGCACGTAAGGACCATTTTCAATAATATTCTCAAATCATAATCAGGTGATTAAATATATATTTTCATTCTAATTTTTCAAATATTGAAATTTATTCTATAAAAAAATAGAGGTTTTGAAATTGATTATCCTTGTTAAAAACTAAAAGGTGATGTCATTGGTCAAGATAATATATTTCAACACCAAGTTCTGATACCAATTGTAGGATCGATAGGACACCATGTTTATTGAAAAAATACTAAAAAGAATATTTTCAAATAAAAAAAATTCTTGAAATATAAAACAACAACAAAGTAAATCAATAAAACAATATCTAATAAATGCACAATTAAATTAAACTACCTCTAGTAGGAATTCAAGAATAAAAAATGAAACTCAATTAGCTGCGAGTTAATAATTCAATAAACAATATGTAAAGCTAAAATGCACGGAATATATAAATAAAGTGATACGATACGGAATATTAAACTGTGAAATAATAAACATGAGAAAAGTAAATATGAAAGTAAAGTCCACGTAAACAAAGTAAGGAACAGAGAGATTCAACACTCGATGTTTCTACATGATTCAGGATAACCTACCCCTACGTCCACTCTTCAAGGATCCCCCTTGAAGTTTTTTTCCTCGCAATCTTTTTATAGTTGAAGATTAAACCTTTACAAACCCTATTGCCTTATTGTGCCAATCAAACTTTGACAACGCAGCTCGTTCGACATTTTGCTCTCTAACCAAATTGCTCTCTCTCAAAGAGTAGATCTCTATTTTTTTTCTCACAATATTTTCTAGCTTCTCTATAGAATCTCTCAAATTAACATTCAAAATACAAGCCTCTAAAAGATATAAAACTCTACAGAACTTTGCCAGAAGGGCGTAGAGATATGCCAAGAGGTGTGTTGAATAATGAAGAGGCGAAGGGTATATAGGTGCAAAATTTATAGTAGAAATCGGTTCACCAATCACTACTACAATTTTGGCATTAGATGACACCCATATATATATTACAATGACAATTATGTAAATTCTGTCAAAGGAAAATAGGCGGTGATGGAAGATTTTTAACTTTTTTAGATAAAATGACAGTTATATATTACATTTACCTATTATGACAGTGATTTACTTATTGACATTTTTTTTGTCGGTCAAAGAAAGAGGCGCTAGTATTTTTTTATTGACATATTACAGATAAATTCTCTATTTATAAAAATGTCATGCCTTTTAACCCTATTCCTTAATCTTAAATCATTTTCTTCATTTCAGATCTAAGGAAGAGGATAGCGGCTCCTTGGAGATTAGGTTTCTCTCTCCCTCTTTCTTTCACTTTTTCGATCTGGAAAATACAGTCTCGCATTTTCAGATCTAGAAGATGCTCTCTCTCTCTCTCTATTTTGACTGAGAAGCCTAAGTCGAGCGATGAAGAAGGTCATCGTCTTCAAGCCAGATGGATAAATCAAAACCGTGACAATGAGGTATCAAGCCAGACGGAAAAATCAATACCGCGACCCAGAGGTAGCTAGCCGCTACCTATGAACGTGAAGGGAAGAGAATCGATCGTTCCCCAGTCTCTTAATCGTCAACTCATCATCGCTAGAAGAAGCTCACGGTCACCATAATCTCCATCTCTCTCCGTAATCCTTTCCAAGTACATTTAGGGTTTTGATTCCCCTTGAAGCCTTTTCTTTTATTTTTAATTTATGGTTTAGGATTTTGATTTATTGACCTTGAGCTTCAGTACATGAAGTAACCTTGTGTGTCCTTGCAGAAAAGATGTTTATTTGTCGGCTATGCCCTTGTTAGAAGTTTATACCTTCGTTAATTGTTATGTATTGCAGCTTTTCTTTTAATGTTGTGAACTTGTTTTGACTTAATGTTTATATGGGTCTTCCTGGTTTTGATTTGATGCCATCTGCTCTGGGTATCATGAGTAATGAGATTATAACTTGGCATTCGCCTCATGAAGATTCGGTACTTTTTTCAGTTTTGCTTACATCTACATACGTTGAAAGAATCACATTTTGCAGATATTGAAGGATTTCTTGCTATAGGTAAAGCATGATCTAAGTCCTCGGGGTACACTCATTTTGTAAGTAATCTAATAGCCAAAATTGGACAGAAGTTCATTTTTTATTATTAAAAGTGCATAGTGCTTCTATATTTTTTAGAGCTCGGTTTGGATTTCTTATCAGTCGAGCCTCTCCTTATAGTTATCTCTTTATATATATAGTTTCTTATAGAAAAATGCATATTACTTATGTTTACCCATTGGGTAGTTTAATTGATTCATAAACTCAACACATAAATGGAGGTCTTCTTTTAGCTCAAATTTCCAAAGACACCTCCCCTAGTATGTCATTAGAGCATTAAGATCGAGGGGTCTACACGGTCCCTTTGGAATACGAAGAGATTTGGATGCTTTGATTTTTCAGTAAAAGGAAAGAAAGAATAACTTCCTTAGAACCTAATATCTACAGAGAAAAATTGTACGGAACTATCCATTGATGGCGTACCATCTCTTTTATTCAATGATGAAAATAGTTTTTTCTTTCTTTCTTTTCTGTAATTAATTCTAGCTCTATTGATGCTGCTAAGTTCACATTGTTGTAGTAGAATCAAGTATTCCATTTGGTTGTCTGGATGTTCCTTTCTGCTCACACACCTAGGATCGCTCTAAGTTTTAACTGAAGACTTTTAACACGTTGCTCTGAATATGTAAGGATGTTGCATATATTCCTCTAACTGTGTTAACACTTCCAACTTTAGTACTCATGGTAATTTTTAGAGCAATGACTTTTCATCTATTTTAATCAGTGAAGTAATACACATTTAATGGTGCTTCAGTAATCTAGAAAGATGTGAATGTTAGTAAAAGTTGACACTCTGTGAAGGTTATTAGAATACGTCATACTTGCATGATGTACCAAATTGATAAGCTAATATTTGGATTGGAGAGAAATTACCTTAGCTTACCATTTGTGTATGTCTTTTTTTTGTTGATGTGCATTCCATCTTGGAGGCGTGTATCTATTTGTGCTACCTTTAGGATTTATTGTCGACTCCATCGGTGCTACACTAGGTGCTACAGCTGCATTTATTCTTGGAAGAACAATAAGTTTGTTTAAGCATTTATGTCGGTACAAGAAGTAACCTTCTGTGTCCTTACATGTGAATCTGAAGATATTGCCTTTAGCAAAATTTTAGCAATGTAAGCATGATTTAAGGGAAAACCTAAAGATTAGCTCTTTAGTAAACTCTTCATAGATGTGAGAGGATAATGCCCAGTAGTTGATTATCCTAATGATTATAACTTTGGTTCTCTTAATACAGTTAGTTCTCTTTATGTTTTTATCACCCACAACTATCCCTCTTTAGTTTATGGGATTGCGGTGATTCCATCTAATTTTCTTCCTTAATATTTGTTCTCTCCTGATCTTCTTCCCTATTTTGCTTCAAAATGACTGTAAGGCGTTCTGCATTGTCCATTATGTATTTCTTATCCTAATATATGTAGGGGACCCATTCAGAATGGTTCTTCTTCTTCTTCCACTTTTCCCCTTCTTGTTATTGCTTCAGGTTGGCATGGCCACCAATATTCCTCTTCATAATCTTGGGGAGTTGGTAGATATTCTCTGCATTCTAACTCATAATCCTGAAGCTACAGTGAGAACTCTAATTTTCAGATCTTGTGTAGATTAACCTTTTTTTTATTTCTAGTGGATTTTAATGAGCAACATGTCATGTACCATTATTAGTGATGCTATAGATTTAAATTCGAAGTCCAGAAAACTTAATGTTGTTGTTTTTTTTACCTGTTTGGGCCACCAACCTAATAAATTGGCTAGATAAATTTCTTTTATCATAATTCTAAAAGAATGTAGTTCTAAATTCTACTTTTAAGACAATAGAAGACTTTTGAGGGAACTTCATACTGTTTCATAAAGTCTCTATTATTAGAAGTCAAGCTTAGTTGATTCCTGTTGTTGTTTTGTAGTTACTTCATTTTGAATGGGCTTGAGAGAGTTGTTCGACTTCTAATAATATCAAATATAAATTATGTAAGTGATAACTTTTATGGTTACTAATCTAGGTAGTATTGCTAGATTTGCACCTTGATGATGAAAGCTCATACTACATATCTATCCATTTTACTTTGTTATTATACCCTTCGTTCATTTTACTTTGTTATTAGCTCTTCGTTCATTTTACTTTGTTAGGATCAATTTTTTGAGCATTCAAATCTTAGTTCATTGTCTTAAATATATATTTTCCTTATGTAAGATAGAGTTACGTATATATTTTCCTTATGCCTTTTTAAGCTGTCATAAAAAGGCATTTGGTTTGCCTATCTATGACTTTTTTTAAAAATACTTTTATATAATCTATTTAATAAAAGCTCTGTCTGATATTTTTCACCATAAATGTTTATAATTGCTAGGTAAAGATTATTCGTGTGTAAATGTGTCATGGGAAGGTAGTTTTTGCCTTTTCATGACATTTTTTTAAATTTTGTTTGCCTTTTCATGAGATGGTGTTTTCTTTTGGCGTAGTTATCTTTTAGTTTGGATCCGTTATCCATATGCCTTTCTATCTATGAAGGAATATAGCTTTGGGGCTACCATCATGAATTTGTCTACGTTGAGTAACTTTAGATGACGGGCAATCCCCATCATCTATATATTTTTTGCGGTGACTAAGATGACGGGGATTCCCTGTCATCTATCTACTTTCCGTGGTACCTACGATGACGGAAATTTCCCATCATTATATCCCTTATAATGATGGTTTTTTAAATGTATAAAGATGATAGTCCGGTAGATGATAGTCCGATAGATGACAGTCGATCAGCAGTCAATATAGGTTATAATGACGGGTTTTATCCATCATCTAACCTCCTTTTGTAGTAGTGGGTTTGGAGGACTAGTGCATCAGATCTTAAATTAAAAAATAATTCCTGCCAACCGGTGCATTGATTGAAGCCCATTGGTGGACAGGTTGTCAATTAAGGATTTTATTCCTTAATTGCACAATGTGGACATATAGTTCTTCACGTTAAAATTGAGCCGGTTTGGATGCCAAACTGGAGGTGAACCATGCCTTGATATTTGAACACATTTCTTGCTTGTTTTATCTACTATTCAGAGCGGTTTGGCCTGGTTCTGAATTTCTTGTAATGTTCTAGTTTAGACAACTTTAATTTAATCCATTTAGCATTCGTTTGATATATTTTATACTCTTCACAATACGTCACATGTATCTTTATTTGTGCATAAACACTTATAATTAAATACTTTCAACATTCTCGTAACTTTATTTAGAGCATACATACTTTATTAAAATCTTAGTCCACATATTATTGATAATCAAAATTGTCCCTTAATGAGGTTTAATAACCTCAAATTATGATATCGATGACTTAATCACTGTGTTAGTTCATATTATTCTCCGGAGTACAACAATTTTGAGTACTCCCTCCTATTAAATTGTATTAAATTATAACAAGTGGCAATAAATAGCCACATCACTAGCTCCACTAACATTTCCTAACACCGTTTATAATTTCTTACTTCCTCTCATTTATTTTATTTTACCGATTTGAGGTGGGGTCCATACTTATTAGTTTTTTTTTTCATTTTTCTAGTAAAATTGGGGTCCATTTATTATTCTTTTTAACTTTTATCCAAGCGATATCAAATTTTTTTAGTTAAAAATTACATTATAAATTTTAACGATAAATGAATAAAAATGATTTGAACTCACGACATTTAAGATATGTATATGATTTTTAAGTGTATATACAATATAGTTGCTAACTAGATTAATGTGAGCAACAATTATTATTAGAAAAATGAATATTTTTATTAAAAACAAGTTTAGAGAAAATTATTTAACGTAAATGCCCTGAAAAATCGGTAATAAAACATCAAAATTGAAATGTAATTATTCAAAAATTTCTGAGTCTTTTCCAACAAAATGGGAAAAGTTCTTGCACTGTCGCTCTATATGATTATCAAAATTCATCGTTTTAATTTTATTGTCTTCAGAATTTTGTTAATTGTTGTACATGACTAATTGTTATAACTATATGCAATTTTGTATCAATTGCTTGCAGCAGAGAAGTTGTTTAGTTCAAAACTCTGAATTCTAAAGCATCTTAGACTTTAAGTTGTTTCTAGGGACATCTAAGAATTTATAAGAACGCTTTTTTTTTTTTATAAAAAACAGAGTATTATTATTAAAAAGAAAGGTTTATATCAAGGTGGTTTAAAACCACCTAAAGAAAGTAATTTGTCTCTAGCAACTAAAAGATAAATTGATACAAACTTTAGCGTCGATTTAAAATGAAATTCGATAACAATAATGGTTCAATAACTCAACGAGCGATTATAAAGAAGAAATCCCGATCCATTTTTTATGACACAAAGATAACCTTGGGTATAAGATCTAAGACTCAAATTGATACTTCGAAAAGAACCAAATGTATGTTTCAGACGCTACACTCAAGAACAAGAAGAAAAAAGTGAGTGATAAGTCTAGGTTTTAGACATCACAATAATATTTTTGATAAGTCCGAAAATTCTATAAAGAACTAAAGAGAAAACTCTCACAAAGAAATTATATTGATTAAAGATTGTTGAATACATTTTAAAATCATGCTTAAATAAAAAAACTAGAAGCCTAGAGAATCCTAAAGTGTTCAAAGAACCTAGACTAAATTTAAAATATAAACAAATACTACTTGCAACAAATAAGAAAAAAGACTCATATTGGCAAAAGACTCCTATGTGTTGTCAAATACTATTTGCAACAAATGAAAAACTTGTAATCATCCCAAAAGATTCCTACTCGCAAAAGACTCATATTGGCTGTCAAACACTATTTGCAATATATAAGAAACTTGTAATTATCCAAAAGACTCATACCTGATGTTCACTTCTAGGTTATGATTGTCAAGTTGTCTTGCTTACTTGTCATCATTTAAAATGACAAATCATGCTCCATGTAGGCTTCCATATAAGACGCCACGTCATGCTTAATATAGGTTGTCATACTCCATGTTATGCTCCACGTCATACTCTCATTTAGTGCTTCAACCATAATCTTTTCTATAGCACTTGTGATTTGGCCGCTTGGTACTTGAAGTGGATCCATCATTAAGCTTATGTAACCGGATCATTATCATAAAAATTAAGTACAACTTGTAGGGGGTCATTAAAAAATACAACTCTGATCTATGCTTAATTTTGTTAAAGTACATTCCGTAATGAAATAGAGCTTTGATCATTTTTTGCAATCACATGACGATGACAAAGTTTCATAAGAACCCATTTTTACCGTATGTGAAATTTTAATCCCACAATTGTAGAAGCATAACAGTAAAACGCAGGCATGAGAAAAAAGTGTCTAAAAAAGAAAGTAAAATATGAAGATTAATCGACAAGTTGGTTTGATACAGTTGGTTAAGCTCTCACACTCATACCTTAGAGGTTATGGGTTGAGTCATATACCCACATTTCTCTTAGAGTTTGTAACGTAATTTTGATTAAAAAAAGATTAATCCATTTGTATCCCGCCTTCAAAGACATGAAAATGTGTCAGAAATATTGTGTGAACCCTACTTCTTCACTCTGTAGGAGTAGAGGTATTCAACGGTCGGTCCGGTTAGATTTTTGTAAGAAAATGAGTCCAGACCAAAAATTACAGTCCTCCTATATGGAGGACCGAACCGACCAGACCAAACTTCAACGGTCGATTCAGACGAATTTTACGGTCTAAGTAAGCATTTTATACGCATGATAAATACACGTGATTTTCATATTAAAAGTTTAATACACGATTAATACATTGAACGTATTGTACGCGTGATAAATACGCCTTATTTGAAGGTATGCTTTGATAACACATACATGTGGACGTCTTACTTCATCATGAGGAGGTACATGTAATACTTTTATAACTCATTCTCACATTAGCTCTCTATTTCCCTTCCGATGTGAGAATGGAGAAAAATCACTTTTTACTTGAAAATCATTTTATATATATATTATACGGTCGGTCCAGTTCAAAATTGGTTAAAATTCTGGACCAGACTAAGCCGACCAAATATGAGAAAAAATCGTCCAGACCGATCAATTTCGATTCAGTCCGGATCAGATTATACGATCTGGATGGTTTTTAAACACCTATATGTAAAGTGTAAAAATGTGTTAAAAATAATATGTGGTCCCATCTCAAAATCTGTAAAAAGAAAGGGACAAAAAATTAGAAACCATGTTAGTGAATATTAGTGGGGTTAGTGACGTGGCTATGTATTACCACTTGTTATAATTTGATGAGGGACTAATCAAAATTGTGGTACCACAATTTTTTCCCAATATCCGAATTTGGATTCGATTTCGATTATGGGATGTCAGATTTAGACTTAACGTGGGATTGACACATTTTTTAGATTCACCTCGGATTACAAATCGGGGATTGGGCTCGAAAATGGGATTGGAAAGGGAAATACAAAAAATTCTCCTTATATATATAAAAATTTCCAGAAAATGCGTGGCAAGTATTTTTTTAATTATATTTCTTTAATTGTGTAACTAAAAATATCTGTTTAATAATTTTTGTTTTTATTTATTTATGTTTAAATTTTAGTTATGTTTTATTTGTAATTAATCTATGATAAAAAAATTAATTATTTATTTCCAGATGTTTTTTGTATTTAGTTAATAATCTTTATTTTGTGTAATTTTTAAGAATCACATGTGCCACTTACAATATTTAAATATTACAGAAAATTACAACTTATTTTAATAGAATCATTCATTGAATTTAATCTAAATGCTAAACACAATTAATAAACACAACATCTAAATCTAATACATGGATCTGGTTAGTAAGATGAAAATTTAAATACTGAAACAAAATCTCAATCAGAATATCATATGCGTTGTACATGTTAAACTGATTTTGAATATGAATTATCTAAAAATCAAAATTCCTCTACACGTAATAGTAATCTTAATACTATATAATGTTATTCATCTAATTGGTCATTCTCTTACATACTCTAATGTAATTTTTCTATTAGATCTGATTTTTTATTATTCAGTTTTTTAATTTTGATTTATGGTTCATGCAATCGTCATGTGTGTTGATATTTTATGAATATTTTAATATACAAAAGTCATTCTCTTACATTGGTTGAATTTGATTTGATATGTAGTCATGTGAATGTGAGTGCAACTTCAGTTTTATTTGAGTTATATTTAATCTCTTAATTTTGTTTTGTTTAACGTTCTCATTTGTTTTTTATGAAAACTTAAAAGCGGTTGTTAGATTGAGTTAACTATTGAATTTACGAATTGTGTCTCTGTTGTATTTTTCTTTACTTATATCTCTTTTGTTCTCACATTATATATTTAGAGTAGTGCTACGAGAAAGTAATAAAAAATGATANGCTATAAGAAACTTTATGCAAGTTCTAATTCACATGATACATGTAAAAAAGATGCATTCAGTTCTGATGTCGCGATGCTATACAATTTATATATATATATTATTTCTAGAGGAAGTTAACTCATATGCTATAAGAAACTTTATGCAAGTTCTAATTCACACGATACACGTAGAAAAGATGCATTCAGCTCTGATGTCGCGATGCTATACAATTTATAAGCAATATTTATAAATCATGCGGCATTCAAAAAATGCATTGCACCTTTTCAAAAATAATTAATGATCTAATTTAATTAACTGATTCCCTAGATTACATTAATCTTGGTCATTAAGTCTCATTACTTATGTAATCTTGCTTAATTCATGAATCTCTCCACATCAGAATTAATTCATTATGAGATATGAATAATATAAGTTCATGCTTAAATTTTAAGCAATTATAAGGTAAGATGCATTGCACACACATATACAAATTATAGTACTTTTATGCTATGATACAAAACTGTAACACTCCGATCCTCGAAGATTAAATATGCATGTAATTTCACAATTCAAAATTTGTCAATTCACTTAAAAATCCTAAATTGAGAAATTTTCCCAAATTGAAAACCCTATTTAACCCTAATTTTAACATTAAATAGCCAGAGCCAAAAATTATATAAAATTTATTTATTCCATGAACTGTAATAAATGATAAATTAATCTACAATAAAGCCAATGTGATAAATTCATAAGACGTGACAATTCAGTTACATAATTTGTAAAATAAAACATGAAAACCCCATATTTTTGCTGATGTCATATAAACATAATTAGTGAAAATCTCATAAGACTCATGAAAACCCAGGACTCATGAGAAGCGTCGAGAAAGCAGAAATGGATGGCTGGCAGAAGTATTGAGACACCTAAAAAATGAGAAGTCATCGCCCCAGAATGAGAACCGACATCTTGAGAATGGGAGACCATTGCCTCTAGAACGGGAACCAACATCATGAGAACGAGTAAACTGTCATGATTGATTGGGTAAGCTGCATCACTTGACCAAGACAGATTGGTAAATCACTTTGTGGTTCTGACTAATTGGCTCGAAAACCACAAGAAATTGTCATGTGATAGCGATTGATGGGTGGCTGAGTGTGACAAATGTAAGATAAAGAAGAAATGAGATCACACGAATGAGTGTTATTCTAGGTCTGACCTCATCTGATATTTTGATGATTATTTGGTTATTTTTAATTAAACTCATGCAAGGAAGAGAACTAAGCAAACATCAACTAAAGGCACTGCCATTCCTCTCTTCTCTCATTAACAACTATGTAAAATCCTTTACATAAGTGAATATCAACAATCTTTCCGTGATTTTTCTTCCCTTTAAGGGGTTGTCATGTAAACGATAGTGTCTTTATTCTCTCATTCTCTCTTTAAATTATGATCTTTATTATTTTTTCGTAGAGGATTCTCTATACTGAAAAATCCTTTGCATTTTGATGCTTTCATTGAGAGCAAGAAGAAACCTCAAAGATACCCTTCAGAAAACCAAACAATGCCCCGAACCATATCGAACATCGCCCTTAACAAAGAAGATGGGAACAGGGATGACAAGCCAATCACCATGCTCTCCCAGTTGAAATACTTCAGGCTATCCTAAGCCGAATGCAAGAGATAGAGCAGAAAAATGCTGAAATGCTGTACAACAGCTGGCAGACGATACAGGAACATATTGCTACATTGCAACGGGACCTTGCACAAACACGTGTAAAAGTTCAGTCCAAGGAAAACAAAAAGGAGAAGGCGGGCTAGATGCCCAAGCCCTTGAGAGCGGGAAAAATGTTCTCTCTAAAATGTTAAAAAAGGCCGGTGGCCTAGATGTCTAAACTCTTGAGAGCGAGAAAACCCTTCACTCCAAAATGTGAAAAAAAGGTCAGCGGCCTAGATGCTCAAGCCCTTGAGAGCAGAAAAAATCCTCTCTCTAAAAAGTGGAAAATAAACAAAAAAAGGCCAAGGAGAAAAACACGCAATGGATGAAACAAAATGTAAGAAGGAAAATTAAATGTCTTCAGAACGAAAAAAGGAAATGTCTTCAGAATGGGAAAGTCCAGAGAACGGAAAAAAGAAATGTGTTCAGAACGGAAAATGAAATGTCTTCAGAACGGAAAAAAGAAATTGTGTTCAGAACGGAGAAAAGGAATGTCTTCATAACGAAAAATGAAATTTCTTCAGAATGGAAAAAGGGTGTTCAGAACGGAAAAATGAAATGTCTTCATAATGGGAATGACTGGAGAACAGAAAAAGAAATGTCTTTAGAATGGAAAAATGAAATGTCTTTAGAACGGAAAAATGAAATGTCTTCAGAATGGGAAAGTCTTCAAAACAGAAAAGAAAAAAAGTTGAGGAAAGACTTTCAGTTAAATAAAGAAACGCTGAGAAAAGAAGAGCTGAGTAAAGAAGGGCAGAAAATAAGAGCTAAAGAACGGAGCTGAGCAAAAGACGACCAGGAGTAAAGGAAAAGAGAAAAAGAATGAAAAATTTGAAAGCAGAAAAAGAGAATAAGGAAACGGGAGAAACTCTACCAATAAGTTCGTAGCAAGGAAAACAGAAAAAATCCTTTACATTCTGGTGCTTTCAACACCTGTCTAATTTTGGTAGGTTTGATTCTCTTCTTTTTTATAGAGTATTTGGTCTAAATCCTGTCATGTGTCATGTGAGATTTTACATATTCATTATGAGAGAAATACTTTAGGTTCAAATAAAGAACCACGGTCCCGTTTTGACCTTGAGTTTCCGGATCATTCGCCGAGTTTCAAGAAATATTTCATCTTTGCTTTCTCCAGTTGTTGCCATCATGAATGATTTGACCAACGTTTGATCCATTTGAACAAGGATATTTCTGTTTTGAAGTTTTTGTGGACGCTCCCAAGGGCTTAGACTCCTTCCATGGAGTCATGACCCCGTTTAGATTTCCTACGGGCTCATCGATAGAGTTTCCTCTGTTTCTTCATTTTTCATTTTCCTTCTCTCGTACGATGAGATATGTGACATGAATATTTTACAAGACTAATATAATAATTTATTGAAATGAGTAAGGAGCGAGTGTACCATTTCATAATTTCATTGTAGGATCTTGGGATCTTCATTACACCTCCTTTGCAGAAGGAACGTCCCCATAGAAGTTCTGAAAAAACCAAGCATCTTGCTCCCTTTAACCAACGTGATCGATATAGAAATTGAATGGGAGCCCAGGACAACATAATCCACTTGCTCAAAAATAGAACGCTTCCTGAAGATAAACTACTTGCCAAAAAGACACGACAATGAAGTATTAGGTACACAATGGTTAATGAGGTACTATATAAGAAAATGTTTGCAGGACCATACCCGAATTGCCTACGATAAAAAGAAGCACAGTATGTACTAGCAGAAATTCATGAGGGCATGTGCGAAAACCACACTGGAGGCAGATCACTAGCCCATAAAGTCACGAATGAAGGATACTACTAGCCTCAAATGCATTAAGACGCCAAACAATATGCAAAAAAATGTGACAAGTGTCAGCATTTCATGCCCATGGCAAAAATGGCTCCCGGGAAACTCAAAATAGTGGTTAGTCCTTGGTCATTCATACAATGAGCCCTAGATATTGTTGGACCATTCCTCATGGCGTTGCTAAAAAATGCTTCTTGTTAGTTGCAACAGACTATTTCACTAACTGGATCAAGGCCAAAGCCTTCGCCATAATTCGTGAGGAAGAGGTAAAATGGTTCCTATGAAAGAACTTGGCAACAGACTTTAGTTTACCGAGAGCTTGGTAAGAAAATTTTATAAAGATATGAAAATCATGAATGGCTTCTCCACGCCTTACTATCCACAGGGGATCGGACAAGCGAAAAGATCAAATTGAGTCATACTTGATAACTTGAAGAAGCATCTCGAATCCGCAAAAAGAAAATGGTTAGAAGAGATACCCGCAGTATTATGGGCATACAGAATGATCCCGAGAGAAACAACGGGAGTGACCCCATTTGCATTATCATACGGAGCAGAAGCGGTCATCCCCGTAGAAATGGGAAGTCGTACCATCAGGTCCGAACTAAATGAAGCAACGCATAGAGAATGAAAAAAATAAAGCCCACGCACACGCGTGTCATAATGGGATAAAACAAAATTAAGAATAATGAAATTTCCAAGGAACGTATCAGTAACCCCAAAAACGAGGCAATGATAGTACATTATCTCATTATCTAAAAATATTTATGACATTTCTTGCACAACACTTAATGTTTTGTAGAATAAAAAAAGATCTTGAGTTGATGAAAGTAGATCAAGAATAGCCGTTCTCCAAAAAACGGGGCGTGTGCTAAGAGTATTCATTGCACATCGACGAACATCGTTGAAATGCAATGTGGGCGATTGAACAGGTAAAAAATACTTCACTGCCACGAGGAACAAAATGGACTCACCTAGGACTCATGAAAAGCGTCGAGAAAGCATAAATGGATGACTGGCTGAAGTCGTGAGACATCTCGAGAACGGGAGATCATCGCCCCTGAACAGGAATCGATATCTCGAGAATGGGAGACCATCACCTCTAGAATGAGAACCGACATCTCAAGAACATGAGATCATCGCCTCTAGAATGATAATCGACATCTCGAGAATGAGAGATCATCACCTTCAGAACGGGAACTAACATCTCGAGAATGGAGAATCATTACCTCCTGGACGGGACAAACATAAGAACAGAAATGAGGGTTCAAACTGCAGTCAAGTGGGCGTGATTGATTGGGTAAGCTGCATCACTTGGACAAGACAGATTGATAAGTCACTAAGTGGTTCTGTCTAATTGGCTCGGAACCACAGGGAACTGCCATGTGATAGTGATTAATGGGCGGCTGAGTGTGACAAATGTAAGATAAAGAATAAAGGAGATCCCACAAATGGGTGTTATCCTAGGTCTGACCTCATCTGATATTTTGATGATTATTTAGTTATTTTTAATTAAACACATACAAATGGAGAGACCTAAGCAAACTTCAAGTAAAGGCACTGCCCTTCCTCTTTTATCTCATCAACAAGTATGTAAAATCCTTTACATAAGTGAATATCAACATTCCCGTGGTTTTTCTTCCCTTTAAGGATTTTTCACATATATGATGATGTGTTTATTCTCTCATTCTCTCTTTAAATTATGATCTTTATTATTTATTTGTAGATTGTTCTTCATACCGAAAAAATCATTTACAATCATATATCAATATACAAAAAAATTTCGCAGATATACAATATCTCATTGTTATTGATTAAAAGAATATTCATTATATAAATGTCTCTAAATTCATGTCATGATCTTTCATATTCCTAAAAATATAATAATATAAATTACTAAAATTAGAAAGTATTAGGGAATGAATAATTAGTGAATAGAAATATAAATGTATTAAATATAAAAAATTAATATATAGTATATCTAATAGGGGTTTAAAAGGTAAAAAGAGAATTTAAAAGTTTCTCTCATCTAAGTCTATTTTAATATAGTAGAGATATATATATTTAATGAGACTTAAAAGATAAACAGAGAAATCAAAAGTTTCACCCTTGAGCCCTCTTTTAATATATATATATATAATTATATTAGAGATTAAAGATTAGATATTAGAGATATTAAACATGACCTAAGATTAGGAATATCATCCGCTGGGTTTTGTACACTTTAGTTTAACAATTGATGAGAAACTTACTACTGTAAAGCATACTTAGAGATTTTCTCATAAAAAAAATACGAATCATTCAAACTTACTTATATTGTTATGACGGAGTAAACGTAACAAAACTCAAGTGTGGTTGTAAGTTTGAATCACTATATTTGTAGCTTATGATAAAATTAATTTTAAATTTACATTGATTGCTAGAATAGAATGGCGATGAAATCTTTGAACCTTATCATCGAAAATGTCATCGAAAGTTCACATTTGATGGCATTGCAGAGCACGAATGTTTAACAACCTAGTTTTTGTAGAAATGAAGCCATTATTATATTCACCAATTTAGATACATATTTTATTTCAAACTTACAAATTAAGTTATTATGACTAGAATTCACAATCTCATAATATAGATGCGGGCATTAGGACCTTTGTGCCAAACTTCTAGTCCATCTCATCAATTAGGTACGTATGGAGTAGATAAAAACTAAAACAAATTAGGAAGCCATTGATGGCCATTTATAAAAGAGAGTGAGGTAAAAGGCTCAGCCTCTTGGTCAGTAAGCTCCCTTGACCATGACACCCTCGCCCCATATTCCGCTCCTGGTCCTGAACACCTGTATTGTCCATAAAACACAGTCCTGCCACATCCCCACCGCCCACATTAGTTATTTCACACAACGTAAATAAGAGTAAATATCATTTTACAACCCTTAATTTTTAATTTTGAAAAAGAGCTCTACGTTTTAGTATTAACTTTTTAATAGTTGTAATGAAAATTTGACCATTTGAAACATAAAACAAACGAGTAAAACGTTTATTGTGCTATTCATGTTAGGTATAGCCGCACAATTGTTTAATGATCAAACAGTTAAAAGTCGATTAGATAGGATGTTTTTATCAATTTTAAGTAATTTTTAGAAACTATCAAGACTTCAGGTTGTTAATTGAAGTGTCAAACAACCAAGTAACTTGAACACTTCAAGTACAGATGGGTAAAATGTCTTTTCACATTTTGGGTATATTTTTTCGGGTTTCCTTTTTTTTTGTTGGCGAGAAATTGATAGAGAGAGAGAGAGAGAGTACATACATTTCTCTATTTTTATCTCCCCAATTGTACCATCCTCGTGGGGTGATGATCCTGTCCATATACGTATAAGCATATACCACTCTAGAGAAACTTCCCCAAGCCCTGCCCAAGTAGAGGGCACCTGACCCTGTAATCTTGCAGTTGACAAAAGAGAAGCCAGTTTCTTCAAGCATGCTCTCTCTCTTTTGTGCTGTCAAAGCTCCATAGCTGTTGGTTACAGCATGTAAATGGCAATCTTTGTAGAGTGACAGTCCATCTCCAAACACAAAGTCAACAGAGCCTTCAATGTAGCAATTCTTGAAATAGTGTCTCCCTTTGTGGTCATAAAGTGTGTCTTGTGCTCCTATAAACTTGCATCCTATAAAGGCGGCTGTGTCGGCTGAGATCCGTAGCGCCACTGCTTGCTTCCCTAGCGCTCCTGACGGCGGCAACGGTGCTTTATTCTGTAGTGTACTGCAGCATATCAGTAGCGGAATGAGACTCTCTCTGTCGTTCTGGAGAGAACAACAGAGAGCAATCGGTCCATCTGGACCATCAGTTCGTATTTTGTTGGTCCAGCTTAAACCAGATGAAAAAATGAAATGATGCACTTGAAAATTTTAGCTACTGACCTTGAAGGTGATGTTCTTTGCAATGAAGTAAGGAGAATTAACAGCGAAAGTTGCAGAAGCAAAAGTTCCCAATGGACGTCCACCGAGTCCCATCCGGTCGGCAGTGTCGTCCCATTCTATTATGGTCTTGTCCGCACCAGCACCTTGTAGAGTAAGGTAAGCCATAGTTTCAGGAATCTCAACCTTTTCTCTGCATTTTCCATTAGAATTTAAACTGTCATTCTCTTCACTCTCTTATCAGTCATGGAAAAGTCTATGTATCAGTACATTATTGGGAGAGAGAAACAGAGCGAGGAGAGATAAAAAGGAAACAATGTATACCCAATTTGCATATCATATATTACCTGTAAGTTCCAGCAGCAACAGAAATGAGAACCCGGCAATGGTTAACCAATGGCAAAGAATTGATAGCTTTCTGAACCTTGTCAAACTCTCCCTTTTTGGGCTTTCTCCTTACTTTGATGGTAACGCAAGGCTTTAACTTGTTTTTCACTTTCTTTGACAGTGAATGCCTGAAAGAACCCATCTCTTTTACCCATTTAACATACTCTTCTTCAATCTTATTCAATCTACTAGACCCATTTTCCTCAGATGAATTGATTATGCTTTGGGTCAGCAGAATCAGAAAGAATAGCCAAAATATCATCGTGTTGAAGCTTTTCATATGCTTCATCTACAATGAGAGTGAGAGTAGGAGTGGATAAGCTAGTGAGAATGAGAGGTTTGAATTTATAGTAGGATGAGAGGCGTTGAGGAAAGAAAGGGGAAGAGGAATTGTGAAACAGGGTGTGGCTTCTGTAGAGCTGTGTGTTTGTTGTCTCTTACTAGTCACACCCATAACAATTTCAAACCCATCCGTGACTTTGCAGTGAGTTGTGTTTCTTTCCTTCTTTGTCTTTTCTTTTGTTCATGAAGCGCGTTAACTCTTCAAAATTGGGAGTTTTGCCATTTTTTTTACTTCAACAGTCTTTAACTTCTTTTAATTTCAGCTATTTTTTTATTATGTTTTGTTTACTATTTTATTAATTTTTCATAAAATGATGGGATGAGTTACACAATGAGATCCTAAAGAGAAGAAATCTAACTTAGATGTCATGATGTTTGTTTCATTTTACTAGTAATATTATCAAATGTTGACTATTTTATTAATTTTTAATAAAATATTGGGTTAGATTAAATTATGAGGATCCTAAAAATGAATAGTCTAAATGAGATGTCTTATGAAGGAACCGATCTAGCGAATAGAGTATGATCATCGGTGAAGACGACACTTTTACCTTGATACGGCAAGGATGAGACAAATGCAACTAGATTGCTCGTCAGGGTAACCCCAATGTCAATGTATCTAAATGTTCATGTCGATTCTTGCAGGGTCTAAGCTGTTTGCAATGTTCAATGAATGGGCTGGTTGTTGTGTGCAAATAGTTGGTTTGCCAATTCAGGTATACAGGGATAGTAATGTCCTTTCACAAGCAAAACTTTATTAAAAAAAACCATCTTTAACTTTTTTCTCTCAAAGGATAGAAGACTACACTACATTGATTATTAATAAGTTTGTACTTGTCTAAAATTGATAATAATTTGGCCAAAGGGAGGGGGAAGAAATTGAACCCTTGACCTTTAGCTGAGCAAGGGACGCCGCTGCCCACTAGGCTAACCCAATGGATTTATCCATCTTTAAATTGGAGTAACTTAGTGGGCCCAATGGATTTTTATCCATCTATGAACTGGAGTATCTAAATGTTCATGTCGATTCTTGTAGTGTCTAAGTTGTTGGCAATGTTCAATGAATGGGCTAGTTATTTGTGTGCAAGTAGTTGGTTTGTCGATTCAGGTATAGAGGGACAATAATGTCCTTTCAAAATCAAAACGTTATAAAACACCATCGTTTCTTTTTCTCAAAAGGATAGAAGACTATATCTACATTGATTACTAATTGCTAAGTTGGTAAGTGTATGAAATTGATAATATTTTTGGCCAAAAGTGGAGGGGGAACAGGTCGAACGCTGATCTCTAATTAAGCAAGGGACGACCATGCTCACTAGGCTAACCAAATGAATTTATCCATATTTAATCAGAGTATCTAAATGTTCATGCCCATTCTTGCGGTGTCTAAGTTGTTTGCACTATTCAATAAATGGGCTAGTTGTTGTGTGCAAGTAGTTGGTTTGCCAGTTCAGGTATAGAGGGACAGCAATGTCCTTTCACAATCAAAACATACCAAAATTTCAAGTTTTGAAATTTTGGACCAAATTTACGAGATCACTTTTCAGATGGACCATTAATCTGAAGAACTCAATAACGTTTACTTCTATTCTAGAAAGTTCCATTATTACGGCGTGACAAATATGAAGCGAGACTAAAATGTAAGAAGAGAGATAAATTTTAGTCTATAATCTTTTCGGCTTTATTTTTATTTATGGCCCATGAACGAACACATTTTGACAAATTTTCAGGGAAGACCTTTTAGAAGTTAATTAATGATATTAAGACCTCATTTTTTTAAGTATTGTTGATTTTTTTAGTAGAAAAAATATATTATTATCCTTTGTATTTAGAGATGGACCCACCATAAAACTCTCACTCATTGTCAGGTTACTAGACTACGATCTATCCAGAATAATATGCTAGACCGTGCTCTAGCAGTGTTATGTTAAAATTAACACTTATTAATCTATTTGAAATACTCTGTTAGACTATGGTCTATTAAAACTAACAAAGACAGAATAATATGAGATTCCCCATACTTTTTTTTTGCATGCCAGTTCGCTAGACCACAGTCTACCAAGAATATTATGCTAGACCATAGTCTAGCAGTATTATATTAAAATTAACACTCACTAGACTATGGTCTAGCAGAATTAACAGAGATAGAACAAATACAATATCACTAACAACAAGAGAGAGAGGTCACTGGTTTAACGCTGCTTTTTATGAAGGTCAGTAACAGATGGGGAGAGTGACCAGTATATATATATATATATATATATATATAGAGAGAGANATATATATATATATATATATATATATATATAGAGAGAGAGAGAGAGAGAGAGAGAGAGAGAGAGACGACAAGAGACGTCACTAGGTTGAAGAAAATTAAGGGTTTCAAATTGGCTTTATGGGCTTGCTCTTAACATATAGGTTTCATGTTTGGATCTACGAGAGTATTGAAATTTTCTTGAAATCTGTTTGAATATGAATGGGTGAGATGGATGAGGGTTTATGTCAATGAAGGGAGAGAGATTGAGGAAAGGGTATGTAAATGTAGAAAAAAATGGAATGGATGTTTTATGTACCGAAAACTTCAGCAGTGAATGTTTACGTAAACTCTTTCAGAATGAGAATCTGCAAAACACAGATAAAGAACCCTCAAGACAGAGAACCGGGGATGGTTTCCTCGTCTAAGAGCCTTTGATGCCTAAGTCAGTATACTGGAGTAATTTTGGCAGAGTTTTCCTTAAGGGAAACTTGTTTACCTTGCATTGTTGTAGATGAAGTATTTATAACTAAAATCTTGGAGAAGGATGCGTGTCGAGGAAGCTTGGGTGAAGTGATGACATTTTCTTTGATTTGACGAGTTAAGGGTGGCTTTTAATGTTTTGGTCTTCCAAGCTGACATAAAAGAGTGTGCATTTAATATCAATATGCCCCTAACCATGCCGGGCGTGGTTGATGTGACAGCTTGGGAGCTGACTCAACGCTTCATCATGGCGATTGACTTGAACATGCACTTATCTCAAATAGGAAGATACCGTGATGGTGCCTATCATAGGACTACCTGCGCCATTGGATCAGGCTTCCTTCACTTCATTTTTAGTCTGCACTGGTCAATATGGCCCAAGCTCTTAGGAGACCGACCTCACTAAGTTAGCTTCTTCCCCTTGGAGGGCTCGAGCCTCTGACCTCCCTTTCCTAATGTAAAAACCTTCCATGTGGCATGTCAAGTGGCACCCTATGGTTGGTAGTTAGTAAATTCCCATAACAGTTACCCCCAATGAAGATTGGGTGGGTCTTAACTACCCAGGTCTGAAGCCTCATTTATCCAGGGTTTATTCGAATTACCCTTTGGTAGTCATTTGTCGTGTGTACACGCGTGGCCTTGCCTTTCTTGAATCTTTACTCAGTTATTCTTTGGAGTAGCAGTGATGGCGGCGTCTGGGTGCGTGAAGGGGAGGGTGAGCGACGTGACGTCTGACGCTTCGATGTGTAACCTAGCGTTCCCTTAATTTTATGATTTGAGCGCCTGAGCTCATTTTATTAGCCCATGAGTGGACGCTACCTGGACCTTCAGATCGCTTTTTTCCTTTCTTTTTTTGATTATACTACCTCTTCAATCTCGTTCAGAGTTTGGTCGTGTGGCCCGCTGGTTGGTTCTCGCATTCTCTCCTTCCGTTGTTTTGGGAGACATTCTGGAGGTTGCTTGTTTCTACGTAGATGCTCGCTTCTCTCTGTCGATTTACCATGGTAAGTTGCCTTCCTTCCGATTTTTTCCTTTATCCCTATTTTCTCAATTCCTTCGAAGTTCTATCATGCTTAAGGATTCTAGGGGGTGCATTGACTGAATGGATTGTGTTGTTACGTCGATTGAAGCTATCTACTTTCATCCTGACTCGGGGGCCTATGCTGGCCCGTATGAAGATGTCGATCGTTGAAGGGCTGACGAGTTTCCTTCCTCCTAGTCCAAAGATGACTTGGGCAAGATTCAGATGGCTTACCACATCCCAGATTATGCTCAACAATGGCTGCCTGAGGTGGACGAGAAGATAAGTGCTCCGCGGCATAGGGGAACTGGATTATATTTGGCCTCGCTGAAGCGTAGACTGAAATTTCCTTTACACCCCTTCCTGAGATAGTGGTTCTCCTCAATGGGTATTACTCTGGCCCAAATCTTGTCGAACTCGTGGTGGACTTTGATTGGTTGCTGGGTGCTCTATAGGTTTCATCTCAGCAAGGACCTTACTTTAGATGAGCTCGACTTTATGTTTTAGTTAAAGTCTCCTCCCAAGAATAAGGTAATAGGGATGCCCCTCGTGGCTTGGGCTGGTATTATCTCAGCAACCGTATTGGAGAAGCGAAAGGGATCGTTAGTGGGATCTCATCCTGGTATAAGGCCTGGAAGGACAACTGGTTCATGATTTCTTGGTTCTGGGATGACCTTCCTTTGGATTTAGAGTATGTTCCCCCAATCCCTCAGATATTCAGGATCGTAGGTGAACTCGCGCCTTTATAGAGGAGAAAGCCTGCCTATGCTTACCTCGGTCTCTAATCTTCCTTGTTTCTCTTACAATGACTAAGAGGAGGCCAGAAAAACTTCCCGTCTACCTTCTACTTTTTGGGAGAAGGATCACCTCCAGCCTATGCTTACGACGCCCTTCTCAGGCCTAAATTTTTGTTTCAAGCGAACTTGTATTTGGATCCTCCGGAGGGCGTTTCAAGCTAACATTTTGCACGAGTGTGATCCTTAGCCGTTCTCATGCTTTTGTCACACTATTATTATCTTACCTCTTGTAATCACAATTCCACCCTTGTAGCAATGGCTGGAGGTGATCCTTCTCCCAAAAAGTAGAGGAAAGAACTTGATGCCTCTAAGATTCAGAAAATGGTGGAGCTACGAGCCGAGAAATTGGAACAGTCAAAAGGGAAGTTGATTCCTTTCGCGCCTCCTCATCTTGTTCCTCAACCTAAGATGTCAGGGACGCTAACACTAACTCCACCTCTTTCTAAGTCCGTTGGGGGTGTCACGGACAGGCTTGTTCCTCATTCCTCAGGGTAAGGTCCACGATAGACCAGTGGAGCTCATGAGACATTCAAAAGCTCCTCTCGGTCACCTCAACCTCCTATTCCACCTCGGGTGGTGACTGTTTGGGAGCCTAAGATGTATTTTCCTCAAGCTCGGGGTTCTGTTGCGTCAGGCTCTTGCCAGCAGGTGTCTCAAATTAGCCAGAAGCGCAAGGCCTGATGTCTTCGGAGGGGGCCGACCAGTCTGACACTCATGCCCGGGATCAAAATGAAGTGGCAAAGGGTTGGACTGGTGGTCCAAGCATGTCAATCCTCAAAGGGGGATTAGTCTCCTCGAGGAATCCAAGGCAGAGCTTTCTGAAAACTTCATGGAACACACCCTTGGCAGTTCCACCTCTTGCTTAACGTTTTGTTCATATCGCCATATCTAATTTGCGACCTGATTTCTCTTCTTTTTGTAGATCCTGACCTATAATGCGACAATGTTAGCGTATCTTGGTCGCTGTGAGGACCAAGTACTGGAGGTTGCCCATACATCCTCTCGGGTGGAGGTTGCGCTTGCTGAGAGGACTAAGGACTTCAACTCTCTCCGCGATGCTTATGACAAGATCCAAGTGGAGGCTGATAAATTTAGGGGCCTCAAGGGGGAGTTCACCCATCTCGAGAGGAAATTAGGCCAGGCTAATGTGCATTTAATGTCGATATGCCCCCAGTCATGCCAAACGTGGTTAATGCGACCGCTTGAGGGCTGACTCGACGCTTCATTATCACGATCGACCTTGACTGCCGTGTGGAAAGATATTTTCGGTGGAGTGATGATGGTGCCTATCATAGGACTAGCTACGCCTTTGCATCATGTCTCCTCACTTCATTTTTAGTCTACACTAGTCGGTGTGGCCCTAGCTCTTGAGAGACCGAAGATAAATAGTAAACCACATAAAAATAATATTCAAAATTAACTATTGAAGAACGAAAAGAAAGAATTCAATACTCTATTGATTCATGAAAGAAAATGAAGGTTACAGAAAGTAGTTCTTCAAATACCAAATCAAATATTGATTGGACAGTAAAAGAAAGACGACCAACCTACCAAAAACAAGGTCAGTTAAAGAAGTATATAAGTTACAAAATATATCACCATGCTATTTTCAAGAGTAATGAGTTGATACTTTCTAATTATATTGTGTGGATCTCTCATCATGGGAATTAATGTTTGACCCAGCTTCCACATCATGGCATGAGCTTAAATATTCTGCACCATTTACTCATTACAATGCTAAGAAATTTGAGTACGAACCACCACCTACATTTTGTTGTTATAATGGTCAAATCCGTCTTGTTGACATTGGAGTACCCAATAAGTATTCAATTCAATAAGTATGGCAACAAAATAAAAATATTCAATTCATGTTTTATGATATAAGATTTAATACTTACTCAATTATTTTTAGAGTGAGGACGAGTAAGTGCAAAGATATATAGAATAATCAATCGACCTTAAACTAAAAAAAAGTATCTTTTCATAATTATTTATGCTCATATTTTGCGTTACAAAAATTTTAGGTTTAGAAACAGAATAACATTAACATATTCGCACATGAAATTTTATAAACCTCCTCGCTTTCTGATTGGCGATCTGCACGCGCCACCTACTACGCTGCCTCTGACCCTCGCGACACTGTTGGTGGTGCTTGCGGCTACGGTGACCTTGTCAAGGCTGGGTATGGTATGGCCACAGTGGGCCTTAGTGAGGTTCTGTTTGAGCGGGGACAGATCTCGGCGCCTGCTTCCACCTCAAATGCGTCGAGGATCTCTGGTGGTGTATTCCTGCAAATGGGAGAATGTTTCTTCATAATCGACCCCTCATTTTGTGTATAGCTCGTGGCTATTAACCGTGCCTTGAAAGTCTTTACTTTCTGATCTACACCTCTATTCTTTTTTAAGATCAATTTACATCTAATGGGTCTGACATCTTCAGGTGGTTCATCTACAAGTTCCCAAATAGAATTAGAATACATAGATTTCATTTTCTGGTTCATTTCATACTTATAAATCCACTTATAACGCACGTGTTCAAAATCTAATATCTTAAAAAGAGGCTTAGAGATGGATAGATAAACTTTTGAAATCCAATTTTTCCCTTTCAGAACTACACATGACATAATATTATTTGTTGACTAAATCTTCAAAACTGCACATGCACAATTATGTTCAAACATTCATGATTTTAATCTAGATTTTATGTTCTACCATGAATTCTAGCTGAAAGTCGAAAGTTAATAAAAAAAAATGCAGCATGCCTATCTTTAACTTTGAATTTGGTATTTGAACCTTT
This sequence comes from Datisca glomerata, assembly GCA_003255025.1. Lineage (NCBI taxonomy): Eukaryota > Viridiplantae > Streptophyta > Magnoliopsida > Cucurbitales > Datiscaceae > Datisca > Datisca glomerata. Next base: position 768,322 of record QANY01001431.1, on the reverse strand, counting down.
TATTATCGGAAATGTACTAAATATAAATTCTTTGTATTGAATGTTTTTTGAGAAGGTAGTGTCATTATTGGTAGAGTTTGAAACTTCATTAACCATCTACACTTCAATAAGACTAATTAGATTGTAGTGTTGCATGTCATTAACGGTTCTTAATTAATGACAATTTAAATAGAGATTCATTTGAGATGCAATGTATTATTTTGAAGGAGATGTCTATAAAAACGACTGAATGCACAAATGCAACTATCTAATCTTGAACTAAAATATTCCTCTTCAGACAATGTTCTAGATTTTGGTTTATATGTAAACTCTACATGGCATCATTGAGATAGGATAAAAAGAAAATTGCTTGCATATATGTACTTTCTCCCATTTTCACTTTTTGAAAGAATATGCTTCTCTGTAATCAAAGCATAATTATTAGTGCTAATAAGTTGATGAAAATATCAACTATCTTTTATGGTTAATATTTTATTACCTTTATTTATTTTAATCTAAGGCTAATACAACCACATATCACAACATTTTCCTTCTCCTAACATCATGTTCCTTAAAATACTTGATCAACTCATGTTATATCTAATATAAAAATATATCATACCTTATACTGATTAATAGTCTTAATTAGTGACTAAATAAATACACATAATTACATTTTACATGGTCTATAGTTGGAATTGAACGCTGGTTTTCTTATTTTCAATGCATGATAGATAACTTTAATTATTTTGTGTTGAAAAGATTTGTTTGGTATTTTTTTTGAAACATGGACATATTTTCAATTTTCTTTCTCTCAAAAATATTTATTCTATGTGATTCATATAGTTTGATATTATAAATAAAATTATAATTATACTAATTAAAGTTATTCATACAGAGATAAATACTAATTATACAATCCACGTGTGAGACACGTGCTATGCATCTATTTTAGCAAACATGTCTTAAGATGAAAACTCAGTTTAATTAAGACAGTAAAATAGTATTTGAAGTTTTTCATTTATTACCACAAGCATAAAATTAAGAAAAAATCACACTGATCTCACATGTAGTTGACTAAATTATACAATACTCCATCTATATTCAATAATTACACAAACATTATCTCTGTTAGAATTTTTACTCACTTCTGTTAGTTTTTTTATTGAAAACCCGAAAATAATCCCTTTCAATACAAAACAACCACACCCACGAAGGAAGCTCTCCATTCATCCCCACACTCGAGCTCTCCAACACCAAAATTCAGAAGCTCACGACTGACAATCTACGAGCCATTGGCTCTCTCCGTCGACAGGCTCTTCTTCTATGCAACCATACGAAAATGATAGAGAGAAAGCAGACTGGCAAACATGGTCTTCTTCTACGATGGCCGATCTTCTTCTTCGTGAATTTTAACTAAGGTGAAAGTTTTTTGTTCAAGGAAATCATGCATTCTGTGTAATCTGGAATAAATTTTGCATACTAAAATTATTTCTGCTTTCTCTCTGTCGTCTTCGAGACTGACAATCTACGAGCCACTGGCTCTCTCCATCGACAGGTTCTCCTTCTATACAACCACACAAAGATGACTGAGAGAAAGCAGACTGAGGCGAAAATGGTCTTCTTCTACGACGGCCGATCTTCTTCTTCGTGAACTCGAACTTAGGTGAAAGTTTTTTGTTCAAGAGAATCATGCATTCTATTTAATCTGAAACAATTTTTGCATACTGAAATTTTGTAAGAAAATTATTTGTGTAATTTTATACAGTTTCCACAACTTTTCCCCTTCTCTCCTCTCTCTGCGCTTGTATATGGACTGTTAGAAAACACTCCCTAGGTTCTGAAATTTTACAGAAAATTGTTTGTGTAATATGAAATTTCTGAGCTGCCAATTTCCGCATACAGAAATTCTACGAGAAAAATTGTAGTGACCATGAAGAGAGTTTCTTCAATTTGGATTTTTAATTGTCCGTTTCAAACATCAAACTTAAGTTTCTTAATCTCAAAGTTTTAACAGACATTCTTTTTGACACTCAAGTTAAAGGGAGAATTACAAAAATGGTCAATTTCTTAGCTCAAGTTGTAAAAAAGTCCAGAAAAGCAAAAATGACCGAAATATGATAAATAATTTATTCACCACTCTGTAATTTTGGTAAAAAATTATTTACCACGGTCATCATCGCCCATTTGCAAATAAAAAATTTCTTGGCCATTTTTGCAACTCCACACCGAAACCTGCTTTTTCCTACTATTTTCTCCAAATTTAATTTAATTGTTCATAATCATTTGTAAGATTCTTATCAATGATTGACTTGGGATATGGGTATTTTGGACATTTTAATGTCCCTTTAACTATTGTTACAAATTTGGTTAAAAATTAGACATATTGGTTATAGAATGTAAAATATATGAGATGTCTGTGTAATTATCGAAAATAGATAGAGTGTCTGTGTAATTTAGACAAATCACAGAGTTATCGGTGTAATTTCTCTAAAATTAAATTTTGTTAACTATACATATTATAAGAAAATTGAGATATTATCTGGGCGTTGAAATCTCAGTTTAACAAGACTGTTAATCAACCCATATTGTCGTATACAATTACTGGAAGAGGCAATGTTCTTCCACGTGTAAACACGTACGCACGGATCAACTATCTACGACCTTCCCTGGGGCCCGAGTCCGACAGAGGAAAAAAGCAGTACAGCCTTTGGGGGGGTTTGGTTCTCCGCTCTAAGCAGGGTTAGTGTATTCCCAGCTGAGCGTCTACTTTATCCAACGGAGGATTCACTGTATCTCTATGTGGTAGATTTTTCAATTTATTCCACAATTTTCATGTACTTGCATTGACGTTTTAAAGTTCTGAGTTAGGTTCTGGATAGGACCGTGCCGCACTTCGATTATTGTATATACATTTCCATTTTCATTTTCATTTCTCAGTAGCGGACGAAGATGGAGTAGCTTTATGGAGAACTAAATAAGCAAAATTGAATGCAGGGGCAGTGTTAATTTGTGAAAGATAGTGTTTTCGTTCATTTCCGGAGGTGAAAGTTGCGACTGAAAATACTATTACGGATTTAATTTTGACAAGCAATATAACATGATTCCATCTTCTTCTTCTTTTTGTTAATTGATGCCTAGGCTATTATAAAATAAAGTGCATAATTATTCAATTGGATTTGACAGCATTTATGCAAACAATTATAGTATAATTGTATCTTCACCCAATTTTATGTAGTTTCAGGCATTTTTCGATATGTCTAACTTGCAATAAATACCGTTTTCACGTGAAGAAAGATTAATAATCTTACTTATATTGATTTTAGACATTTCAAGTAGCTGTAGAGCTTGTTAACCTTATGTGAGAGTTTTTTTTGTCTATTGCAGCTAGTGATTTGTGAATCACAATAAGAGAGCAGCTCGATAGTTACTACAGACATTCCTTAAAATGATTGTGTCCGGATTGAGTGGTAGTCCGTCTAGGTCTTGTTTGTTGACTCCTCTACACAGGTCCAGAATTCTGTGTAGCCCAGTTTCAGCTTTCCACTTTGGCAGGAAATCAAAAAAAGATATCAACTTACTCCAAATTGAAAGGTAATGCATGCTTATGATTGATTAGAATTTATTTATCATTGAATACCATCTTTTGTTGTTTCAACTGTTGTGTCAATGCAGAGGTTATGGGGGTGGTTCCGCTTCAAGATACAATGCTTCGAGTTGGATGATCAAGTGTGCGATGGATGCCTCCTTTGGAGATATGACAGATGATCCAGCTGGTAGTATCTATATCTGTGCTTAGATAAGTGCTATATGTTCTGTTCCTCTGAAATTTTCTTCTTTTTGAGGATGATGAATAAAGGTCATTGCTGTTCGATTTTTTAGGTCATTGTTGCCTACTTTTTTCAGAATTTTTTCTAATACTACTTGCTTACCAGCTTTCATTCTTACGTAGAATTCTTTATTATCAAAAGAAGAAGAGAAAGTAGCAGAACAGAAGGTTATTGGCAATCTTAAATGTTCCTGAGGGATGATTAGCGGGGTAAAACATTACGGTTCATGTCTTCTGTAGGTTTGGGGGCTTACGAATGACACTAATATAGCCTGTAGTATGGTTTACTAGCTGAACCTGACAATTAGAATGTCTTTCTAACCGTATGATATAACTGAGTGGTATCGACCTTGTGGATTTTATAGGTTTGGAGAATAATATCCCTAGGCTTATCTTTTGATGACTAATTTGTGGCATTGGTCAGCAGATTAACATTTCAATCTAACTTGCACATGTAATGTCCTAACTTGATGAAATAAAGAAAAAAACTTCAGCCAATATACTCTCAGAACCATAGTGTAAGACTTACAATTGACTCCTTGTCATAAAAGGAAAAAGACATAATTTCTTTATCAGTTTTAGATTCTCTACTGCTGCATAATATTCTAGAAGTTGTATTTCACAGTTATACGTTCCCGTTAAGTATTGATTAAGAATTGCCATCATTGACTCTTTGAAACTTCTCCGCAGCTATCTTTCCTAGGATCAATGTGAGAGATCCTTACAAACGGCTAGGGATAAGTAAGGAGGCTTCTGAGGATGAAATTCAATCTGCAAGGAACTTCCTTGTAAATAAGTATTCAGGCCATAAACCAAGTCTTGATGCAATTGAATCAGCTCATGACAAAATAATCATGGAGAAGTTCTATGAAAGAAAGAATCCAAAAATCGACATCAAGAAAAAGGTCAGGGAAGTCAGTCAGTCCCGAGTCATGCAGGTTATCAGAAGCAGGTTCCAAACTCCGTCAACAAAGATCATTATCAAAACATCCGTCACATTTTTAGTTCTTGGACTCCTCACAATTCTCTTTCCAACTGAAGAAGGCCCAACCCTTCAGGTGGCTTTATCGCTCATTGCTACCATATATCTCATATATGATCGGCTGAAGAGCAAACTCCGAGCTTTTCTTTACGGGTATGTAGATGATCTGTTCAAATTTGTTATAAAATGCTGATCGGTCCTTAACATATATATAAAAAGAATGTGATAAAATGATTGCTTCTGGTACTCATTTGAACTCCCGTTTATAGTGAAGTAAACGTTGTCATTATTTTCAGGGCTGGAGCTTTCGCATTCTCGTGGCTGTTGGGAACCTTTTTGATGGTGTCTGTGATACCTCCTGTGCTAAGAGGAGCAAGGGGCTTTGAAGTGACCACTTCATTGATAACATACGTGTTATTATGGGTGTCATCCACTTATCTTAAGTAGCACAGTGGTTATCTTATTGTAGGATACCAATTTTGTTGCAGTGGATAACCTAATTCCTTTGTTTCTGGTTCATTATTTTTGTGATTCATTTTCTGAAAAGATGTGCCAAATTTTTGTTCAAGAAGGCTCTTAGTTTAGGAAGCACAGGTCTTTCCGAGTCGGAAAATTTCCTGGAGAAGGATGTAATGTTAAGCTATAAAAGGATAGAAGTAATGATCAGCTTGTTAGAGTGTCCCCTTTGTTCCTTTCTGTTCTCATTAACTATATAACCTTGTTTCATGTCTAATCTCGGGTACCGGAGGATCTTCCCCGACCAATTCGCTATTGGGGTCGATAGAGCTCCCACCATGTATGCCCTTTTGGTTGAATTATTGTCTCTTTGTTCATCATTTTTCCAAGATTACATGGGGAAATCACATTGCTAGATCTTTTGGTGTATTGATTCACTCTGTTTCTGAGCTAAAATCATGTCCCTCCATGGTTTAAATTCCAAATCCTTAAGTTTAGGCCCATCAGAGGTTTCCAAACAGAGTATGAAACCGTCCGATAATCATTAGACTAAGAAATTTTTTTATATTTTATTTTCACGCATCCAAACATAATATGAAGAAATTTTTTGTATTCACTTACAATAAATTCAAGAAAATTACACTGGCCTTCTTCCTATTATGCATCAATCACAGGCTCTATATTAAAAAGCCAAGCATACCTTCTTTAAGATTTATTGTAATCCTACAATTAAATCCAATCGTTCTATATAAGTTAGTACGAAACTTACATATTAAACTCTCGCGATGTTAAATAATCTAGATTAGTTTGCATACCAAAACACTAAACCGTACTAATTACATCAATCCAGTCTCCTTTTAGTCTTTGCAACACAATGGGAATTGGGACCATGGTTGTTGCTGATTGTTAAGCCTGACATCTTGCGAGATGGGATCTCAAACGTGCTCCAAACCCCGGCACGTATCAGGTTCATTGTCGTTCAAACTAACACCACTAAACTCAGCAAACATTTAATTTGGCACCCGTGCCAACATGCTTTAGTTCATCAGTTATTACAAAAGAAAGATTCTATTTCTTTCAAGAAGCAATTACATATGCGTGGTGAAGATAATACATATAAATGTGATCAGCTATACAAAGGTATTGCAGAGTTCTCAGACGGAGCTTCTACTACCGTCTTGACACTCGGACAACCAAAGGTCGATCTGTTCGATAATCTGTTGCCTAACCTTGTGAACAGCATCTGGAGAGCTGCACTTCTCTGCATTACCTGCAAAGAATAATGATAAAAGTTAGAAAATACGATATGGAATTAAAATGGGTATAGGAGATTCAAAAGATATAAGACGATGTGAACCAGACATATACCTTCAGGGCTTAGAGGAGCTTGAGGACAGCCTCGTAAATCCGTTCCGTGCCCGCAATTGTGACAAGTGATTATGTATGATGGCACTGGAAATTTTGAAAACAAGCAGATTAAGCAAAATATAAGGAATAAAACAACTGTTTATGCTTTGTTGAAGCCACCAAATAATCATCGGTTCATGTTTTTTACTATTTAATACCAAAAAAAAAATTCTTTGTTTTCACACGCAACACATATTTACCGAAGCAACTTCTGACGCTGGTAAAATCCACATGAGACTTCAGGAAAGATGAACAAGAATTTAATACTGGAAACTCACTGTCGGGAGAGGGTATCTGCTTAGAAGCATGACGCCATGGGTCCTGCGAGCCGTTTGTGAAAACTATCTTGGAGCCTGCCACGCAAATTCCGAGTAACGTAACATTAAATGACGTCAATGATAATAATATCAATCACGTATCTGCTACTAAAACAAATTCTCCATCCCAATAGTATATGGCAGAAGAAAATGGTAATTTTATGAGTTTAAACTCATAACAGATATAATTTTGTACAATTATAGAGAAATGGATTACAAGATAAAGGAAAATGTTTCACCTGCAATTTTCGTGCCTCCATAGTATATATTGGTTGAAGAAACATCAGGATAGATGCCCTCTCCGAAAACGTTTTTGCAAAGATCCAAGTGATATCTGTTATATGTAAGCAACCGATTTGTGAAAGCGAACAATGAAAAGTCTTTCTTTTACACTTCCGATATACATGTATATAAACAACGTTAAGGTTAATTAAGACATACTTTGTGTCAACTTTTGAGGAGCGAATACTATCATTTGCTGGAGCCACCTGAAAATATGCAACTTCTGTACAAACTTGGAACCACCACAACCGATCCTCGCTGTCTATATTGTTTTTTAAGTGTTTCTGATCATATGATTGTACGCCAACGCCAAAGCTTTCAAGGTAATACTCTTTGACATATTTGGCATAAGTATCCTACAAAAAATTATAAGCATTTCAAATTTCACTATAACTAGAAAAAAATGACAGATATATCAGTCAAAAATAAAATTATGGTGGTGATCACATAAATAACATAGCTTACAAATAAAGTATATAGAATTGCATATCAACGTCCGTCTGATTTAACATTTCATGGAATTTCAAATTCCAAAAGGAGATTAAAGCCTAGACTTCTTAAGAACTCACATAGATAGACACTTCGAAATTGCAGGGAATAAATACAAAGAATTTGGAGAACAGACATAGTGAACTGCGATAAGCATATGAGAGTGTTAGCCACGAAAACGAAATGCAGTTGAGTTTACCGATAGCCACAAAAACGAAATGCAGTTGAGTTTACCGCCTCTTCAGTCTTCGCACATTTACCATGTCCTTAAGTTTCTACTTAAAACGTTGCACTTTTGAGCATATTCTTTCAAATATCCATCCACATTGACTTTTCCGTAGATCTAAATCTAATATCAAAATATTTCCATCGATACAGATACTTTCATCCAAAGGAACAAGTCAAAGGTAAACAATTATAAAATATGATCTTAAAACTATTTTTATTCATTACTTTTTAAGTTTCTATTAACTAACTATATTTATTACATCATGATTGCATATTATTTACTTATATTTTTTTATATAGTCGTTTATATTTTTTATTTGGGTAATAAGGGTCAGAGCAAATAAAGAACTATCCGAGGAGTGCGAAGGTTAAATTCCTGAGCATGAATTATTATGTTGTTATTGATGATTATATGATAAATATTGAATGGGGTTTTTAATATATAAAAGGGAAAAACGTGTTTGGAAGAGGATGCCCGAGCAGAATCCAATGGATGACTACAAAGACAAGCATAATTCTACTGATTGACGACGAGAAAGGAAGAAATAAGCATACCACTAAATCATCACCGGCCTTCTTTGCTTCAATAAGAGGAGAGCATAGCCTATCTGGATTTCCATACTGAAACTGCAAAATTTAAACAAACAGAGATGAATACTTTTCAAAATCAAAGTTTAAAAATTGAACTGACAAACGTAAATAAATAAAGGAAAAACATTTACCGCTGTGACAGCAGCATCTGCCAGGAAATACAAGAAATCGCCATCAATTTCAAGCTGCAAACACCAACACCAACTAAAAGTCAACACCCAAACCTACATAAGTTCACAAGTTCCAAATTCGGAGTATTTATTAATAGATTTTATGAAAGAACTAAAGTCCAACCTCGGATGCACCAAACAATGTCTTTACTACTTTTTTATTTGTTGAAATCCTTTTTTCAACAAGTTGATTAATCTCCTGTAATGCAGCTTTGCATTCTGGACCGGCAGAAACACCTATCTGTATTTTTAAAACCCAGAAGCCTACTCTTAGCGAATGAACTGAAGAGATAAGATTTAAATTATTTGTTTTTACCTGCTGGTCAAATTCAGTGAAATTGTAGACAGCAAGAACAACTGCAGAACTCGCTAGACTTCCACATGTTAAGTGAGGAAATTTGAGACGAAACCATGCACTAAGCGCTCCAGAATATGAGATACCAATTACAAACCATGGATTTTCGGACTTTGTTTTGTTGAGTTTCAGATTCAAGGAATCCTGTAAAGAACGAAAGGCAGCCAACAAAACGCATAGAAAACGAAGAAAATATTATATGTATATGGTACTATATACTGTGTCAAGCATTCCCACACCACCAAGAAATGGAATAGTCAAATTCACTTGACGATATCTTGTGGGAGAATAAATTATAAATACGACATCGTTTGAGATATAAGCAATTAAATATTAGAAGAATCATAATGATTGCTCTTACTCGGTCCTAAGATCCTCAACCTCTCTCACAATAATGTAAAGATATTATATTCCATGAAATTGGTATATTTCGAGATAGATTACCTGGTAATACTGACGGAAAACAGCTAAATCAAAAAGAGCCTGCTTAGATGAAAGGTATCTCAAGTTTTCCGTCTTCAATGATTTAAAGGGGGAACTTTGTCCATAATAACGATGTTCAAGAGAAACTACGGCTGCTCCAAACTTCTTCGCCAAAACCTGCACCAAATAACAAGGATTCAGAATTTCCTTCGGAAATCAAACATAGTCAAGGCATCTCAGCATTTTGAATTTTCTTTTCGTTGAAAAATGAGCCTTAAAGACTTGGATACTCACTAGATTAAGATTATTTGGAACAGAAAAGCAACAAACTAGACCATGAAATGCAGAAGAAGGGCCATCCACTTTGCATGATAGGTGATATGAGAATAAATGCTGCCTATGACCAGCTTTGCAACTAAGAGGCCGATTTCAAACCCAGCCAAGTTAAATCTTTAAAGAAGATAGTTTATCTCCCACTAGACTGCCGCGGTGGCACTCCTTTATTCATGCACAAAGATGAATCCAATTAAAAGTCCCACTCCAGCTCGTCTATGATACCGTATATTGTCAATCATTGGATATAACTAATATAAAAAATCCTTACTTCCAGGCAAGCAAACTTTGTGTCGAACTTCCACCGGAAACAACACAATCCCTACTCCAATAACTACAATCAGAGTTGGAGAAATCATCCAAACTTCTTATGCAGCAACAACCAAAATTCTTTGAAGCCTCAAAGCATTCAACCTCAAGAGAAGAATGTCAATTTGAAGGAAGCTCTTGCTAAACTCATAGCTAACACCTATAAATTCATGGTGGGAGCAAGTAACACTTTCAAAACTAAGCAACTTCAATCCGCAATCTTGAAATTCAAATGGGCCAAATAGCTAGGTTTCTCTCGGGAAGGCCTCAAAGAGTATTGCCAAGAAGCAGTGAGACCAATCCCAAAGAACAGGTTAAGGCAATCACATTAAGGAGCGGAAAACATGTAGAGACGCTCCAAGACACCACAAAGAAGCTGTGGACAGCCAAGATACAACAAGGAAGATGGAAGAGATGATTGAGGTAGCAACACAACAGCCCCATGGACTCAAGAGAACTTCATTGGCTGCCAAACATCCCCAATCAACCACCTCTCCACCGCCTTATGTCCAACCAATTCCTTTTCCTCGACGTCTTAGGAAAAGTAAACTAGACCAGAAATTTTCTAAGTTTTTTTTATAAATAATTTTTTCTAAGTTTCTTGATATTTTTAAAAATTTATGTATTAACATTACTTTTGCAGATGCGTTAGAACAAATGCCAAGCTAAGTTCATGAAATAAATCTTGTCAAACAATTAAAACTTTAACTACGCCTTAAAGTAGGGGATATAAGTCCTAACATACACTTATATAATCGTTGGCTATCCCAGTACATGAAGCTTCACCACAAATTTTCAAGAAAATTGGTCCATCCGGGATTCGGAAGTAATCAAGGAATTCATAGTAGCGTTGTTTAAATTTGCGGTGATCCTGCAAATACCAGCAGAAACAGGGTCAGCATTATGTCCATCACACAATACAATATGAACACAGAATTCACTTAAAATTAATATTAAAAAAGTATTGACCTAAAACCTCTAATCTAAGGTATAACTCACTCTGAAGTCTGACCAACTTCATGAACCCAACATCGATTATTAAGTATATGATTATCATTCTTCATCTAAATTGATTAGACTCTTTAAAGTTTCTTCCAGATCCTCAAATCATCAAATTCGCCACTCTCATCATACCACAAATAAAAGAAACACCCACAAATGTTTTTCCTTATTTCTTTCAGAAAAACAAATCCTTTTACAGTTCTAACGCTAAATCCACTGCCACAACATATGAAAAAATTCGAAATTTTCTAAACCTGAAGTTACCAAGAATTTGAACAGATGATCCCTTTTACTTCCAATTAAACTAGAATCAACAAAAATCAGAAATAGAACCAGTTTTGTGCAGAATTCACCAATCAATTGGCCTGAATTAAATTCGAAATCCAGAAAAGTTATCTCAATGGATAGTAAACAGATGAGAGAAAGAGAGAGAGAGAGTACAGAGGGAGAGAAATGGTCGAGGGTTTGATTAAACCAGAGCTCTTTCTGGGTCAAGTAATTGCTGCTTCCAGACAAGCGATGAAGCCTAGTGCGAGGTGTGATATAGCCATGGGTGAAGGTTGAAGACACCACCAACAACCACAGACATAACTGACTCACCATCACCACCTTCCGCATCATAGTTCCCATTGCCCAACTCCTTTCCCCCCTCCTTCAACTGAATAAACAATGTATCGCTAACTCCCAGGTTTAACTATAATGTGTGTGTATGTTTTTCAACCCTGATATTTATGTTATGTCGGGTTCCGGAATATAATAAAGGAGTCATATTTTATATTCATAGAAATAATTTTCATAAATATTAAATATACTCATATTTTATGATCCCACGTATTAGAAGTATTCTTCTTCTTCTAATATCATTCTATAAAATATTTAATGGTTGTTTGGTATAAAATTATCAGTACAAATTTTTAGAATAAGATTGCTACAATATGATTGTGGGAAAGTATATATCCAAAAAATTAAAAAAAATTGTTTGTTACATAAGAATGTTATGATTTAATGATGGAAATGTTAAATTATTTTATTTGTTTTGATAGAATATGGAAATGAATGTTATAAGTATAATTATAAATTTTTTATTTTATCCTTAGACTGAATTATGTTTATGTATGACTTGTTAATTAATTTATTTTTGTTCATTATTTATTACTTAATTTATAAAAAGATAAAATATAATTATTAATATATTTCTTTGGTAAAATAATAGAAAGAGGTGTATATAAAGTATCTTAGATACATATAATACATAAATATATATGACATTTATAATAATATAAATTATATACAATATATAACAAGTACTTTTAATTAGTGTATATAAAATGGGTGTGCTGGTGTAATATATATATATATATATATAGAGTTAATATCATAGGGTTCTTGTGCATTTTGCTTCATTATCAAATTACCCATCTAAACTATTTTTCCTTTCTAATTAGCCATCCAACTTTCTCAATCCATCAACTTATCTCCGACCATCAAATCATTGTTAAATAATCACATGCACAGCACATGACTATTTTTTCTCAATTTTATCCATTTTTTCAACTTTATAAGATATCATCTCCCATGTTTTTTCATCCAAAAATCAATCACAAATTGCATCTCCTCTCCTCTTCAATAATCTCATCCTTCAGCTCGCGAAGCAAGGAATGTTGATTCTCGATTATTCGTTCCCCATCACCTAGTACACGTTCAACCCCCAAATTCTCCACACGAACTTTGCTCCTTTGATCCAACTCTGAAGTATAGAATTCTCTTCCCATGGCTTTTTGAATTTCTCAATTCTCAAACTCAAGATCCAGAATCTTTTCATTGATCAGGGGTGCATAACCTGCCAATTCATCATTTTTTTCAACCTTAATTTTGCGGTCATCCACATATTTTGCTTCCTCCATAGCCTTCTCTACAAGATCACTTCTCTTTCCCATGAGTCGGTCAACTGCAAATGTCACATTTCCCTCGACAAAAGTTGCATTCGCCGAAACACCAGTTCTCAATGAAGCTACATCATGAGAAACCTTCTCTTCCTTTTCAATTTCAGGTATGTTGGGTTGTCCAAAACTCAGAAGAGTCCCAAGCAGAACAGCTGTATAAACCAAAACAGGGGATGCAGAGAGCCAGAGAGAAAACAGTAGAGGACATGACTTTTGAATAAGTATCAAGAAACAATAATCCCACGAGAAATGGATGGTGGCAAACTGATCTATAACATGTTCTGATCGAAAATGATTATGATCTTCCTGATTTCGATTCCAATTTCCATTACTAATTCCGCTCTCTTTTCTTTTCTTTTTTTTTAAATCAACAACTTTGAAAAAATTAAAAAAATGAAGTGATCCACAGTAGCTTCTAAGACAACTAACAGAATCAAAAGGAAGTTAGATTTAGTGCATTGCTCTACTAGAACAAGTAGGAAAGTCTACAAATGGCAATCTATATAATAAAACCCAAACGATGCCAAAGCCTTGCAACCTACAAAGCACCTTGTCATTTCCAATTTCACTTACTTCTCGGACGAGTTAGGCCCTCTCTTCTTGCCGAATCCAACAACAGTGGTGACGAATCAACGATTGCATTGCATGCGCTTGTGAGCCCGTCCACGGGGCTTATTCTTCTTGTCCTGTTTCGCCACTTTGCGCGTTTGGCCTCTCACCTTACTAGCACGAGCCAGAGATCCGTGTACCTTACTCATGTCGTTAGATTGCTTAGACTCCTTTGGCTACTGAGTTGCTTTCCTCTCTGTTTCTCTTCGGCTGTGATAATCCAGGTGCTACCCCGCCGTCTTTTCTCTGATAGATTCCCTACTCTATCTTTCTAGATATTAAATACTCTATACAATTCCGATCTGCCAAGAGCGAAAATCAAAAGATAAAAATCGCGATGGAGGGGGGAAGGGCTTCGCAAGGAAGAAGGGGGCGGAAGTGCTTCGCGAGGAGATTGGGGAAGGGGTGGATGATTTTTAGCAGTGGTATTTTTTATCGATTGTTGGGTGGTTAAATTGATGGATGAAAAAACAGTTGGAAAACGAATTAAAAATAAAAAGTAATTGAAAAAATAAATGTATGGGTCATATGTATATAAATATTCTAGAAGAATAAAAGCGAACCCTGATCGGTTGTATTTACTATCAAAGCCAATTTGAAGCTAATTTTTATTTTAATATTTAAATTATATACAATTTCGCTAGTCTCTGTATAATTTCAGAGTGTATATATATTTATTTAATTAATCTGCATAATTATTATTTTTCACCATCTTTATGACTGGTTATTGCTCTTGTTGTTTATCTTATATACTTGAATAGTTACTTTTATTTAATCTCATTATCCGCCCAAATGAATGATTATTTTTATAATTGATTATTTCTCTATAATATTTATTTATCTAATATTTGAATCTGTTTTATCATAGGCTGACATATCAACTTATATTTGGTTAGTTTCAGGTATCTCAGTAAGACCTCTTCGAGGCGTAAATCTCGAGGATAGGGTAGTTGTAGAGGCAGATTGGAGATGAGTGAACCTAATAGGAGGTTGTAGAAGTCACAACAGATTAGTAACCAAAACACAATATGAAATTTTCAATCATAAGAATAATTTAGTTATTTTTTAACAATGAGTATATTATTTAGAACTAATTCTTCTAGTAGCAATAGATCTACAATAACCTCAATTTCAGACATAATAAATGAAGAACATTTAGAATACCCAGCAGATGATCAAGTAGATCATAGGGTATGGAATATACCCAAAATCTCTAATAAAAATATTTACAAATCAACATGGTATGTTGTTTCTTTCAAGTTTCAACATCATGTAAAAATAATTAAAAATATATATGCTCTTGGGAAAGAGCATGAAACTTGTCAATTACTTTCCCTCAATTCAATAAAACATCACATTGAAAAATGATATAATTTTCTTCATTTTAGTTTAGTCCAAATTGGAGTTTAACCACTCACAAAGAGAGACCTAAATACATATATCTTGTTAGCACTGTGAGATGCAAGATTTACAAATTTTAATGATAATATTTTAAGATTAATCGAATCATCATTTTGTAATGGTCCAATCCATTTTGATTATTTTTCAGATTTGTCTGTTAGTCTAACATGCCCCCATATTCTAAAATTTTTAACATTATATATTGAAACTAGTGGTTAACAAATCCTAGAAGGTACCCAATCTCTATCTTTAATTTCTACTTCATTACAAAGTCACCAAAACTAATATGAATTTTCAAGCCATCAATAGGAGTCCCAGAAATCAAACTCTATTGATTCAATCTAGCCAAAGTAATGCCAATATTATAGTCTCTAAAATAATTAGGTGGTCTGATATTAATTTGCCTTCAAATTGACTTTTAACCAATGAAAGCTAACTCACTCCAATACAATGACCAATTGAAGATGTAAATTACATCCAGCAGTACATGGGATGGTACTGTTAAAATTAATTTTCAATCTTCTAGTTCTAATCCTCAAATTAGGGAGTACGGCCAGTCTAGTACCCCTAAGAATTCCTTTTTTGGATCATGTGTTAATAATGTTCAAGATTTTAGGATTCGACAATTAGAACAAGAATTAAAAAAGCTAATAGTTAAAAATTAAGGCTAAAAGCATAGCCACAAATTCTCAACTTAGTCGGCCAGTTTTCGATAATAAGTCTGAACAAATTGATGAACCCGGAGTCCCCACTGAATCAGATTTTCAAGGAACCCTTTATCTTGTTAATCCTCAACTCTTAGTGTGAAGTTTAGGCACCGTGAGCCAAGAATGCAGGCCAGATTGGGAAGGTCTAACCCAACATAATAATGACTCAGCCAATCTTAATAGACGAAATAGGTTAAGAGATTCATATGATATGGATCAAAGAAAAACCATATTTGTGGAATGGAAGAAGTTTATGCAAAAATTTAGAGTTGACATATTTTTCCTTGATTAGATCGAGAATATATATGAGAAAAATATTAAAGTGATTTCTAAATGTAAATGGATCAAGGAAGACTCCAGTATAGTATCTGCTAGTTATCTTCCTCCTGAGAAAATTATAATTAACCATAAGAATTCTTTGATCACTGCTTCTCATTTCAAAATTTCAAAAGAAGAAGAACCCAATAAAAAGGTAGTTGAACAACTCAATTACACAAATCAAAGTCTAATCACAATAATAAACAAATTAGATAAAATTGAGTGGTCGGTGATCTTCATGAACTTAAATCTAATGAAACCCTGAAAGAAATTTTTAATAAATCTTTCAAATACAATCACTTTAAATATTATTCTCCTTAATAAACAGATTGATAAAATGCTTCAAGATTTGAAGAATAAAATTGTTGACTCATCTTCTTTTGTTAAGGTTATCAACCAAGACAATAGTTTAGAATCAGAAAACCATAGGTCAGAATCCACCTATAAGTCATCCAGAATAAGTGAATCTTCAAATATTAGTAATATTGAATATACATTTAAAAATTTTGAAATTAATAAATTAGAAAGAAAGTGGCATAGAAAGTTTATTCCTCTTGATATTCAAATTAGTTAATCATCTTTAGTTAACCAATTTTCTGTGTGTACAAAGAAATTATAAGAATGGAATATTGATGGACTTTCTGAGCATGAAGTTCTCAATAAATTGTAGCACAAAGCAATGACAAGTAACAGTTACATAACCACACATAGTTTGCCTCACAATGAGGTCATCCGACTTTTAGTCACACGATTCACAGGAATGCTTCATTCCTGATGGGAAAAATATCTCATAGAAAAATCTAAAAATATCATTCTTTCAGCAGTTAAGATTGATGCTGAAGAAACCCTAATTATTGGTAAAGATAAGGAAACAATGCCTTATGCCATCAATACACTTCTCTATACAATAATCGAACGTTTCATAGGAACGTCCAGTAATATTACTTCACGTATCCATGATCAATTAACCAATATTAGCTGTCCAATCTTAAATGATTTTCACTGGTACAAAAATATATTTTTGTCCAGAGTAATGACAATGGATGATGGTAATCAACCTTTTGAAAATAAAAATTCATTAATGGATTACCCAATTTGTTCACGCACAAAATTAGAACAACCTTTAGTAATAACCTAGGTAATATAAACTATAATAGTCTCACCTAAGGTACAATAATCACTACAATACAAAAAGAAAGGTTAAAAACGTGCATTGATATGAAAATCAATAAACGAATCAAAAAAGAAAATAAAATCACCAAATATGAATTAGGCCGTTTCTGCAAGCAGTATGGTTTACCCGTTATTGCTCATTCTCATACAAATAAGAAAAAAATCAATTTAAGCCTTAGAAGGTCTCACAAGCCTCATAAGAGACAATACCATAAAATAGGCATACAAATTTTGACCAATACTTTTTAAAGAATAAAAAATTTGACAAACGTTTATCTAAGAATAAAAATTATTCTAGAAGAAAATTCAGTAAAAAATTTATTGAGAAAAGTAAACTTAAATGTTTTAAATATGATCAGAATGGTTATTTTTTAAAAACTTGTCAAGTCAAAAATAAAATTAATCAATTAAAAATCTATGATAAAGATAAACAAGAATTGTTTAGAATCATAGAGTCAATATAATATTATGAGAGTAGTAATGAAGATTTAGGAGAATATGAATCCTTTGAGTCCTTTGAATTTAACTCTTCGAATTCTGACAATGATTATTCTAACAACTCTATGGGGTGTAGAGATAGTTGTTGTCAAAAAATTAATATCTTAAATAAAAATGAAGAACAAGAAAATTTCTGATTAGATCTAATTAGTAAAATTAAAAATTCAGAATTAAAACAAAAGTATCTGGAAAGACTAAAGAAAGTAATGTAGAAAAAAGAGAATACTAAGTCTAATAATAACAATACTGTAAGGCTTACACAAACTCTTAAAAAATTCAATAAGGTCAAAGGAAGGAAAAATAAGTTACCTTACAGGGACTTCATAAAAAAAATTAAAAAAATTAAAATTGAAATAAAAAAAATTAAAAAATTCTAACTCGGAAATAACCAAAGAATTAAACCTTTTAAAAATAAAAAGTTTATAAGAATCTAGTAAATTTCTAATTTCTGATAAGCTGTTGAAGAACTTATTATCAACAATCACGATGATAATAAGTTCATCTAAATTCTTAATCATATCAAAATAAGAAATGACACATAATGTTCAGAATAATTATTCAAAATTTTAATTTTCTAACAATGACTCTTGTTGATTCAGGAGTTGATTTAAATTGTATGTATGAATGATTTATTCCTCTCAAGTACTTCAAAAAGATAAAATAATCTTTATCTTCTATCAATAGTACTAGAATGCATATTAATTATGAAATTCCCAAAGTTCATATTTGCGAAGATAATGTATGTTTTAAAACATAATTTATCTTAGTGACAAATATGACTGATAAAATAATTTTGGGTTTACCATTTATTTCTTTGCTGTATCCATTTACAATAGAGTGTGATGAGATAATTATTCATTCCATGGATGAACCCGTTAAATTCAAATTTATTTCTTTCTTTCATAATGAGAAGTTGAAACCTTAAAAACAAAATTCTGTTTTCAATCGATAAATTAATTTCATGTGAAGAAAAACAATTGTGTTTTGTACAAGATGAATTCAAAAGGATTGAAGAACCCGCTCTTCAAAAAATCTTTAAAAAACTGTGTACTAACATTTCTAATACATTCTGGTAAGTCCAGACAATATAAAATTACATTTGATCGTTTTAAATGAAAAGTAATGTCATTTGATCTTGAATTTGCTTCAAGTAAATTTTAGAATATAATGATTAAATTTTTTAATCAAATTACTAAATTCTCAATTGTTTACATTAGTAATGTTCTTATTTTCTCTAAATTTATTAAACAATACTAGAATTTTTTTAAATTATTTAACAAGGTAATAAAACAAAATTTGTTTCAATCAAATGATAGATTTCGAGAACTTGTTTATTTCATTATTAAGGCAATAAATCAAATTATATAATTTACTTTATTAAATAATTTTTTTGAAAATACTTCCAAAACTAGTTTTGCTATGTAGCATTTTATTTTTAATATTTAATTAATTTGAGATATTATTAATTAAATTTCTGACTTTGTTTTCCATCAATTTATGTAGGAAATCATTTTAAGATTCTACAATGGAGGAATTTAAGGAATCTGACTTACTAGAATATGAAAAGGTAGAAACTAGAATACTCAATAAAAAATCTTTCAAAATAAAAAAGCTCAATGATAGGACAACCCCTTTTTGCTCAAAACTTCCATCCATTAATTATGGTCGTAACATATTTGAATATCGAAAAAATGATTGGATTAATGAATTGGACGAAATTTTAGAAGATGTTGGGTTAAAACATGACTTCAATGCAGCACTAATTCAATGGTACAAAAAAGGTGAAAAAATAGGTTTTCACAAAGATAATGAAATTTGTTTTGATAAGAGAAGAATTTTAACCGTGAACCTTTTGGGATAAGTAATTTTAAAATTATATTTTCAAATAAAACAATCAAAAAATTTTTTATACTGAAAAAGGTTTTCTTCGTCTTAACGGATTTCAAAAATGTCATAGGCATGATGTAGAAGCCTTAACAAAATGAATCAGTATCACTTTCAGAAATCACGTGAGGATGATGAATGGTTCAATAATAGAAGATTTTTCGACTCAACAATTGACTCTTAAGGCCCAAATCAAAGAGGAGTCTTCTACTCTTAATCAAGCTCAATCAACAATACTTGGGTCCACCAGATCCAATCACCAATCAACCATGGTAAGCCAATTTGACCCAATTACTCAACATTTTAATGACAATTATTCAATCAACTAATCACGAAATACAAAAAATCATCTCAATATTTCAAAAAAATATCCAGTGAAAATCTCTTTCACTGGATATTTGAAGTACTCTGCTCAAATTGTCAAAGCTCATTTCATTCTTAAATTCTATTATGTTTCTAGACACAATAGCAAAAATTTCAATTTCTACAGAAACATTCTCTTAGAAACAGATAAAAATTAGCCAAATCAGAAATTCTGAGGAAATAATCATTTACCATTCTTTCTCTATCCTTAGAATCATAATTATGGAGGATTGAAGAATCCATAATTCAAGTTCCAAAATACTTTTAAATAAAAGACAATATAATTATTTTGACTATATTGATACATGACACGTGATTTTCTTGTATTAAAGTAATGATTTTTCTCATTTTTTATTTTTAAATTTTGATAACAATTTCAAAATTGGTTCTTAAAATGATGGTCAATTCATAGTCTTACCTTAGATTTTTTTTAATTGACTTACAACAATATTTCAATTTATTTTTAAATGTTTACAAGCCTTCACCAATTGAAGTCTCCTTTCTCCAAATACTTTATTTTTCTATAAAATACAAAACATCTTAGATTTTGAAATGACAATACTCGGTTGAAAATGGAATCCTCATCAGAGAGTATTATGTTAAATGGTGGGATAAGTTGAATAACTAGAAAATTATTGCATCCATCAATTATGAATTTGCATTCCCATAATGAGACTAGCAAATCATTTTATTTAAACTCCATTAAAAATTAAGGGAAAACTACAAATCAATCTCTCGAACTATTAAGTTGCTATAATTTATAATCCTGAACTATTATTTCTGTCATTACCTTCAACTTTTTATTTGCCGTCAAAATTAACCTTCAATCCATTAACCTATATATTTATTAATTTAGTGTAAAACAACATAATTTTAAAATATTAAAATTATAAATTCACCCCTATCCAAACTACGTGGTTTTGAGTCCTACTTCTCAAACCTATCTTCCAAATTCCAAATTCGCGAACTCACCCCCTCCAACCCCTTTCTTCGTGAACCCCTACCCCTCTCAATAACTGCGCCGCTCTTCTTCCCTTACAGGTCCGTAGCTTGTCTTCTTCAACTTGAAGGTTAAGTTTCAGATCTCCCTAACACAGGTCCGTAGCTCGTCTTCTTCAGCTCGAAGGTGAAGTTTCAGATTTCTCACCATTGGAGCAAAAAACAGAGAGGAAGAAGACGAGCTGCGGACCCGTGAACGCTTGGCTAATTAAATTAAGGAAAATAATATCTAACCCGTCTAATGTTACTTCAAATACGCCTAATCCGATATCCATAAACAAATTGATTTTTGGGTTTCGGCCTTCAAAATTTCTAGTGTAATATCCAAGATTCTCCATTTAGGTCAAACACGAAATTTCTAGTGTAATAAGTGATTTCGTAGCTTTTGCTTTGAAAAATGGGAATGCTTTGCGGATTCTTGCTTGACCCCTAAAGTGATAATGGTGATTTTGATCCAAAACCACTACTCTGCTTTACATTTTCCCAACTTTAAGCTTTGGAAATATCGAGAATAGTTTGCAATTGCATGTACTACGAGCGAAACTTATCTACCTGTCGGCTTTTGCTCAAGCTTCGTACTGGGATTTCCTCCTCTGTTTTTTGCTCTAATGGTGAGAAATATTGAGCAAAAACGTTCACACGAGATGCACACAGAAACTTCACCTTCGAGCTAAAGAAGACGAAGACGAGCTGCGGACCTGTGTTAGGGAGATCTGAAACTTAACCACGAGCTGAAGAAGACGAGCTGCACCTGTAAGGAAGAGAAGCTAGGTTTGAGAAAACTAGGACCCACAACGATGTGGTTTTTTTGATGGGTGAGTTTATAATTTTAATATTTTAAAACTATCTTGTTTTATATTAAACTAATATATATATAGATGGAAGATTATTTTTTACAGCAAATGAAAAGTTAGAAAGTTATAAATGATAAAAATAATAGTTCAGAATTATAAACGATAGCAAATTGATAGTTTAATGAGCTCATTAATAGTTCAATGAACTGATTTATAATTTTCTCAAAAAATAATGAACTCATTAACCTAAACCACAAAATAAACCATCCTGTTCAAATCCATCCAAAGGAATCAAACTCGAATCCAAACCCTCTTCGAAGGAAAAAATTAAAGACCATCAAGCTTAGATCAAAATTGAAGTCATGAATTAATCTAAAAGATGCTTCTTATTTTGGAAGACAATAATAAATCTAACTCTAAATTCATCTGCAGAGTTAAATCATCCAATTAAGCCAAAAATCTAAAAACAACAATCATCCAGAAAGATTACCCTTCAACAATTGAAGAACCTATTTAATAATATCAATTTAAGTCCCTTGACAAAATGCCAATGTCTGAATAGAATAAAAAACCAATTAATCGATGTATCATAACGACACCGCAGTACAATGCAATGATCATGATGATATTCAAGATAAGCAATAAATGGCTTATCCACGATCAACAATAAACGCATAATAATCAAATTTAACAATTATCAAGGAATCTAATGTACAACAATAGTCGCGATGACAGCAATCATGACAGAACAATTATGAAGACACGAAAACTCAGATAACAATTATCAAGGAAATCTTTGTAATTGTCTCTTTCTGTAATTATTATACAACTTATCAAATAATTAGGCAACTATTCATGCCTTTTACTGTTTTTAGTCAAAAGTGGAAATATTTTTTACTAAAATATTTTTATTTTTGTATAATAGAATAGTATAAGTAAGTGATGAGTTCTCGATGAACTCCACTTTATTTGGCTATAAATAGCCAGCCCTCTCCCATTTGTTCGACAAAACTTATTTTCAGCTCTTAACTATTTGAGAGCAAAACTTATTTTGGTAACAAAGCTTTCTTACTCTCTTCTTTTGTAATCTATTCTTCTTTCTTCTCAACATTAAATACTGAGCGGGAGTACTATTTAATTATTACAAATTAATTTTCGACAATCATGTAAGTTTTGAATCTTACATCTTTAATACCATTTTACTGTTTGTGTTGTTTAATTCTTGTATGTCAATACCTAATTTTTAAATACTTAAATTATACATAATTTCGTAGTCTTGGTATCAAAGTCAAACCTGGTAGAATCAAAATTATTCTAGAAGAAAATTAAGTAAGTATAAAATGATTATACGCAATTTTGCTAGTCTTCGTATAATTTCGAAGCCAAACCTGGTAGGGTATATTTACAATTTACTTAATTAATCTGCATAATTTGAAACCAAAATAATTAGGTGGTCTGATATTATATATATTATGTTATGTTATGTAAAATATATATCACATATTTTTTATGTGTGTTTATAACGTGTTCGGGTGTATATATTTTACATAATTTGAAGAGAAGGGTGAGAACAAAAAATCTCATATTAACAATAACAAAAATTCACATAAAAACAAATTTTTTGAAAGAGAATCTATGAGAATAAAATTGCTATAAGATTAAACTAATTATCAGCTTTCTCAAATAAAGTTATGAACAAAATTATTAATTAAAATCGAAAATGAAACGCATATTATTATCAGTAATAATTTCAGTAATATTTAAAATTGAGAAAAAGAATATTAAATGAAAAGTTTTGAAAAAGCTCAAGAATCAAATTAAAAGAAGTGTCGAGGTTCAATCTTTAATAAGTGTAGTTCTCCTCTCTTTGACAGTAGATGTTCAATCTTCAATAAATGTAGTTCTCCTGTCTTTTTTAACAAAAAATATGGAATGAACCACAAATGCTTAGAATCTAATTAAATTAAAATGTGGGCAAATTAGAGATCACATGAAAATATGGATGATTAGGAGATGGACGGTGTGAGATAATAAAAAGGCTGAGTGTGGGATTAAATGAGGTAAATAAATTGAAACAAAAGAGAAGAGAAAGGTGAAGAGGAATAATATTGAGGAGTTGATTGGTTTTATATAGTGTGTAGGTAATTGGTAATAGTCGATAAACGATCATTTAATGTCCGAGTAAAAATAAGAAGGTTCGTGTAGACAAGTTAATTAGGAATCAACGTACAAAGTTCGAATAATGATTAAAAAATACATAATAAAAACTGCAAAATATGAAATACAATTCTTGTAAATTCAATAAATTTGATATTTTAAAAAATATTATTCATGAACCACACGAAGATGTAGAAAACATATTTGAATTAATAATGATTTTTGAAGCCATAAGAAATATTTTGATCCATCAATATTTTTATGAACATTGTAAATAAAAATGTATAACTTATTTTAATTAATAATAATTTTTAAAACCAGAAGAAAAAATTTTATTCATGCATATTCTGAATATATGTTGAACCAATACGATGAATAACAACTTCGGGAAAAAGTATAAAGCGAAAAATAATTCTTACATAAATGTAAAATGTTCATGTAGCGTCTTCTAATGTAATATAATATTATAATAATATGACATGAAGTTGTACTTGTGTAATGTACATGAACTTTACAAATATATCAGTTTAATTTATTTTAGTTAATATAAATTTATTAGAACAATTTTCGAAGATGAAAACTTAGGTGATCAAAGACAAACAGTGCAATGCCAATTATGCAAAAAACTGAAATTATATAAAGAACTATAGCAAATTGTACGTCTTCCAAGCTCTAGATTGTTGTGTGTAGTGATAGAACAAGATACTTTCATTAACCAACGATTACAAAGAAATATGGAACGATTACAACGTAATTGCAACAGAAATGATTACAACAAAATTTATCAGATCTAATAAACAAAAACGATTACAGCAAAATCAGGACAGAAAAGACGATGTAGATCGAGAATTGTTCGAAAGTAATGTCCTAAAAACAATAATCGTCCTGACCCTCACAACCGATTACTCTGACCCTCACAGAACTCCTTTTGTATTTTTCTCTCAATATGCAGTATGCTTGGTGATTGGGTGTTGTTGCAATCTCTTAGAAACGAAGCTAATGATGCCCTATTCTAATATATAACGTTCAAGGCTTGAAGAGCAAGCCAAACGTGTAGATAAATTAGAATCAGTTTTTAATGATATTGTGAGATAGTGGAGAGATTTTGTGGGATAATGGAGATATTTTAATTATCTTCTGCAGATAATTACATATTCTGTTTGGATATATTTTCTTCCTCTCCAAATAAATAAAAAAAAAATTATCCAATAATAAATCTTTTGACCGTACCGAATCGAGTCGGCAGGCCGGACGACGGCGGCGGCGCTCGTGAAGGAAAGACTATGTGCCATCTAGGTCATCTCTTCCCCACAAAATGTGGGGCGCCCTTTGGGGCTTACCCCAATGCATGAGTGTTGGGTTTAAAAACCCAACATTCTATCTTTGAGTTTCCAATGTGGGACAAATTCACACTCTATTTCACATCACACACTTTCATTCACTTTTCATTATTTCTTTGATTTTTCTTCTCTTCTTCTTTTCTCTCCAACAATCCCCCACATGAATGAAATATGTCCTAACTAGACAACAATATGAGAGAGAACATATGAGATATGCATCAAGAGAGGTGTCTTTTGGACTTGAACCTTCCGTAGTGAGAATTCATCGGATTTATTCGGAAGAACAGTGAACTACGTCCTTGAACTGAACTTCCTCTAAGATAAATCGAGACAATAAATTCCACATATATCTCATCTTAATACATCTGAGTTCATACGATTTTGTTCATTTTGGTCCTGAACATATCCTGCTTTTCATAAGAGCTTTAGAGAGGTTAAGCCATTCAGACCTCTCATAGAAGTGACCCCACTTCTACTCTCATATAGGTGACAACGATTAAGAGTATTTTGTCACTACTCCTCTGGCAAGCAGAACATCAATGTGATCAAATACTTACGTATACCCTTTTACGTCGACAGACAACACACTAACTTCATATCATAGGAACAGGAAGAAACCATAGGTTTCTCGGTGTTTCAATTTGAATCATCCCTGCCAGTTTGCCTATTGAACTTAGATCTTGGGATCTCCAGTCAACTAGGTTAGGTTATCACCTGAATGATTCATTGAATAGGCTTTAGCCTCATCCCACTCGATGTTTGTTTTATTAGTTCCCTTGACAATCCTTTTGTCAGAGGATCAGCAAGATTCTCCTTGACCTTATAAAGTCTAAGGAAATCATCCCATTGGACAACAACTGCTTAATGGTATTATGTCTTCGTCTAATATGTCTAGACTTACCATTATACACATTATTTTTCGGTCTAAAGGTTGTAGCCATATTGTCACAGTGGACACATATAGCTGACACTGGTTTTGGCCACACCAGAATATCTTCCAGAAAATTCCTGAGCCATTCTGCTTCTTCACAAGCCTTGTCCAATGCTATGAATTCTGATTTCATAGTTGAATGAGCTATACAGGTCTGCTTAGTAGACCTCCGCGAGATAGCTCCACCACCTAGGGTAAACACATATCCACTAGTAGATTTAGTCTCTAAACTGTCTGATATCCAGTAAGCATCACTAAATCCTTCTATCACTGGTGGATAGGTTGAGTAATGCAGTCCGTAGTTCATTGTGAATTTTAAGTACCTTAGTACTCTCACCAATGCACTCCAGTGATCACGTCCAGGATTACTCGTATATCTTGCCAGCCTTCCAACTGAATAGGCTATATCAGGCCTGGTGCAATTCATGATATACATTAAACTTCCAATTATTTGTGAGTACTCCAATTGAGATACTTCAACTCCATTATTCTTCCTTAACTTACAATTTGGGTCGAAAGGAGTTACAGCAGGTTTGCTTTCATATTGCCCAAACATTTTCAAAATCTTTTTTACATAGTGAGACTGGGTAATGATATATTCATTTTCAGTTCGCTTTACTTGAATTCCAAGAATGACATCTACTTGACCTAAGTCTTTCATGTCAAATTTAGAATTCAACATCCTCTTGGTGGATGATATTATATCCTT
The DNA here is from genome assembly GCA_003255025.1 of Datisca glomerata. Lineage (NCBI taxonomy): Eukaryota > Viridiplantae > Streptophyta > Magnoliopsida > Cucurbitales > Datiscaceae > Datisca > Datisca glomerata. The sequence continues at coordinate 741,344 of QANY01001431.1, read as the reverse complement.
GTTTGATCACACTATAAGCATGTCATCTACATACAAGCATACTATGACGAACAGATCATTAGTGCCTTTAATGTAGACACATTTATCACACTCATTTTATTTTGAATCCATCAGATAACATTGTATGATCAAACTTCTCATGCCATTGCTTCGGTGCTTGTTTTAATCCATAAAGTGATTTAACAAGTTTACAAACCTTTCGTTCTTGGCCTTTAACCATGAACCCTTCAGGTTGTTCCATATATATTTCTTCGTCCAATTCTCCATTTCATAAAGCAGTCTTTACATCCATTTGATGAATTTTCAAAGTATGAAAAGTTGCCAGTGCAATCAGCATCCTAATAGATGTGATTCTCGTCACTGGAGAATAGGTATTGAAAAATTCTATACCTTCCTTTTGTCGGTATCCTTTAGCTATCAACCGAGCTTTGTACTTTTTAATAGTACCATCAGCTCTCAGCTTTCTTTTGAAGATCCATTTACAGTCTATTGGTTTATTCCCATGAGGGAGATCAACCAACATCCATGTATTATTTTGCATTATAGAATCTATCTCATTATCGACTGCTTCCTTCCAAAAAAGAGCCTCAGGGTTGGACATTGCCTCCTTATAGGTTTGAGGTTCGGCCTCCGTCAGGTATGTTAGAAACTTTGGGCCAAATGAGGTACTCGTTTTAGCTCTTTTACTTCTTCTAAACTCAGGTTCAGATTTTTCATCAATCTGAGCTCTAGAAAAACTTTCTTCTAATCCTCGTTTGACATTTTGACTGTGTCTTCCTTCCTTAAAAGGAAACACATTCTCAAAGAATTCTGCATTGACAGACTCCATAATAGAGTTGGTACTTATGTCAGAAATTTCTGACCTAATAACCAAAAATCTATATGCAGCACTGTTCAATACATATCCAATGAAAACACAGTCTATTGTCTTAAGTCCAAGCTTTCCTCTCTTTGGCAATGGTACTTGTACCTTTGCGAGACACCCCCATACTTTTAAAATTTTATAGGAAGGTAACTTCCCTTTCCACTCTTCATAAAGAGACTTGTTGGTCTTCTTATGTGGAATCCTGTTAAGTATGATGTTTGCTGTAAGTAATGCCTCCCCCCACAAATTTTGGGGTAATCCAGAACTGTTCAACATATAGTTCACCATATCTTTCAGAGTTCTATTTTTCCTTTCAGCCACCCCATTCTGTTGAGGCGTGTAAGGTGTTGTAGTCTGATACACAATTCCATATAGAGCACAGAATTCAGACAGCATAGTGGAGCCATATTCTCCATCCCGGCCAGATCTAAGCACTTTGATATGTTTAACAAGTTATTTTTCAATTTCAGACTTGTATGTCTTAAATATATCCAAAGTCTCATCTTTTGAATGAAGCAGTCATACATGGCAATATTTACTGAAATCATCAATAAATGTAATAAAATATATTCTATCTCCCCAACTAGGAGTTAATTTTAAATCACATAAATCATTATATATTAAATCAAGTAGGCCATTCGTTCTCTCTACAGATTTAAATGATTTTCTTACAAATTTAGATTCTACGCGTATTTCACATTTATTTCATTTTCCTAGGTTAAATCTAGGTAGAAGTTCTAAATTAATCATACGTTGTAAGGAACAAAAATTAACATGACCTAATCTAGCATACCAAATATTAGAAAGTTCAGCGATATAAACGTAAGAAGTAGTAGAATTATTATTAATAATTGCAGGGGTTATAGCAGACACATTAAGTTTAAAAAGACCATCAAAACTATAACCATTCCCAACAAACATCCATCCCTTAATCAGAATAAACTTGCCAGCTTCAAAGACAAGCTTAAATCCACTTTTACATAAAAGAGATCCTGAAACCAAATTTTTACGAATTTCAGGCACATGCAGGACGTCTAGGAGAGTAAGTTATTTTCCGGATGTGAATTTCAGTACAACCTTTCCATTTCCCTTAACAGCAGCTTCTGAGGCATTCCCCATATAGATAACCTCATCTTTATCAACCTCATCATAAGTTGAAAAGATGGTTCGGTCACTGCACATGTGCTTCGTTGCACCAGTGTCGACCCACCATTCCTTGGCGTTAGTGACCATAGAGATATCAGAAATCATTGTACAGAGATCATCTATCTCTATCGTATTTGCTTGGTTCATTTTCCCGTTGTTACGGGTTTGGTTACAATCGTTCTAATCTTTCTTAAACCAGCAGTCTTTTACCCTGTGTCTGGATTTACTGCACACCCAGTAACTGCCCTTAATGCGTTTCTCTGAATGACCTTTTTGAGCATTGCTCAACGATGTCTTCCTTTTCTTGCCCGGTGGATTGGATTTGTTTCCTTCTACCACATTAGCTTTCATTCCGTAGGTTACCCACATTGCTTTCTTTTCATTTTTCCTGTTGTCCTCCTCTATCCTCAGCCGAACAATCGGATCCTCCATACTGAGCTCCTTACGTTTGTGCTTTAGATAATTCTTGAAGTCCTTCCATGACGGCGACAGCTTCTCGATGATGGACGCGACTTGGAACGGTTCATTCACGATCATCCCCTCAACCTTCATGTTGTTGAAGATGATCTGCAACTCCTCCACTTGACTGATTACCGTGTTTCTTATCATCCATCTCGTATTTCAATAATTTTTCGACGATAAATTTTTTCATCCCGGCATCCTCCATTTTGTATTTCTTTTCCAAGGCTTGCCACAGTTCCTTTGCCATCTTGAATGACGAGTAGACGTTATAGAGGGTGTCTACCAAGCCGTTCAAGATATAGTTTCGGTAAAGGAAATCTGAATGGATCCAGGCTTCCCGTGCAAATGCTAGTTCCTTCGATTGTCCTTCCATCGGTGTATGAGGAATATCGCCTGTCAGCAGATGTGCTAGATTGAGAGTGGTCAGATAGAAGACCATCTTCTGTTGCCATTGTTTGAAGTTGTCCCCTTTGAATTTTTCCGGTCTCTCAGCGTGCAGATTTTTTATTCCAACAGATTATTCCATGATTATTGTTTTTAGATTGTTGTGTGTAGTGATGGAACAAGATGTTTTCATTAACCAACAATCACAAAGAAATATGGAACGATTACAACGTAATTGCAACAGAAACGATTACAACAAAATTTATTAGATCTAATAAACAAAATTAAACAAAAATGATTACAGCAAAATTAGGACAGAAAAGACGATGTAGATCGAGGATTGCTCGAAAGCAATGTCGTAAAGACAATAATCGTCCTCCATAGGGTGCTTGGAGACTACGACGAATTGTCTCTGCAGGATATAACAATCTTAAGCCAGAGTACAGCAACCGATTACGCTGACCCTCACAGAACTCCTTTTGTATTTTCTCTCAATATGCCGTATGCTAAGTGATTGAGTGTTGTTGCAATCTCTTACAAACGAAGCTAATGATGCCCTATTCTAATATATAACGTTCAAGGCTTGGAGAGCAAGCCAAACGTGTAAATAAATTAGAATCATATTTTTAATGATATTGTGGGATAGTGGAGAGATTTTGTGGTATAATGGAGATATTTTAATTATCTTCTACAGATAATTACAGATTCTGTTTGGAGATATTTTCTTTCTCTCCAAATAAATCGAAGAAAATTTATTCAAAAATAAATCTTTTGACCGTACCGAACAGCCGGACGGACAGCGGCGGCGCGCGCGTGAAGGCATGAGTGTTAGGTTTATAAACCCAACATTCTATCATTGAGTTTTCAATGTGGGACAAATTCCCACTCTATTTCACATCACACACTTTCATTCACTTTTCATTATTTTTTTAATTTTTCTTCTCTTCTTCTTTTCTCTCCAACATAGATTAGCTGAAGTTAATTTTATTATATGTTTTGTCGAATGATGTTCTTATAAATAATATAGCTAAAAAGTTAGAAAAAATGATAATGGGTTATTTAATTAAATGAAACAGATGTTGATCTATTAAATTTAGTAAATCTAAACTTAGATAAAAAAATCAACAATTCATTATCACTTTTATATACATAAATGAAAAACATTATTTGTCAACAAAAAATGAATTACACATAAATTAATTAGGCAATCCAAAGTAAAAATGAAATATTTCCGATAGTTTAAAAAGTAAAATAATAAGAAAACAAAATCTTTGACAAAAAATATTTAACATACATATGAAATTCATAATCAAACTTAGTATTATACGAAAATGGAGCTAGCTTGCCAAAAACCAAAGATATTCACGAAACCAATTCCATAATCTTGCACCTTTGTGTGAAATTTTTTCATTTGAGTTTATTTATTTTTCTACTCATTCTACTTTTATACTATTTTGTTTATAACGGTAAAAACTTTTCATTGATTTTAATAATTTCTATTAATTTAAATATTCTTTTCATTAAATAAAACATTTTAGAAATTCACATTAAATTAACCCTTTGAAATTGAAACGACATTTCCAATATAATTTCTCTCTCTCGATAAATAATTTACTTATTCAAATAAACTAATTGTTTTTACTTTTTAAATTATTTTAAAATAATTACTAAAATAAATATTGAATAATATTTTCAACATATTCCCTCATATCGGTAAAATACATATATGTAATAACATCATTCATAGATAATTCAATAATTTTATTTAAATTAAATCAATACATGGATATTGTATTACATATTACTATAATAATTGATTTAATTTTGTAATTATAAATGGCTTAAAATTGGTATGGACATTTTAACGCGCTATAGGATGTCCATACTCTCTCTCTCTGTCATGTTGCAGCTTATGGGAAATAATGGTGTGGTTTTAGAGGATCCTATTTTGGTCCAAAATCATATTATTGATTTTTATAAATCATTGCTTGGAACTCAATCTAGTTGCTCTGATATTGACTGGTCTGGCTGATATGCTGATTAGAGAGTTTTCTGAGGAGGATATTAAAGAGGCTTTCTTCTATTTTAAGGATAATAAGGCTCCTGGGGCCGATGCTGCTGCTTTCTTTAAGTCCACCTTGCATATTATTGGCATGACTGTTTGTGATGCTATTTTAGAGTTCTTCAGGGAAGGTTAGCTGCTTAAACAGGTTAATTGCATTGTTGTGTCTCTTATTCCTAAGGTACCTAACCCTTCTCTGATTATTGAGTATAGGCCTATATCTTGTTGCAATGTTGTTTATAAATGTATTACCAAGCTGATGCGTGATAAGATTAAGAAGGTTCTACCTAAGTTGATTAGCTTAAATCAAACTGTTTTTGTGCCTGGGAGAACTATTTTTGATAATGTTTTTGCTAACTCAAGAAATTATGAGAGGGTATCATTGATGGTCTCCATCTCCTAAATGTACTTTAAAGATTGATCTTCTGAAGGCTTATGATAGCATGAATGGGCTGTTTTTTCAGTAGAAATTTGTTTGCTTTGAGGTTTCCTGTAAGGTTTATGAATTGAGTGATGGAGTGTGTGTCCTTTGAATTTCACTGGAGATGCAAAAAGAATATGATTGTGAACTTATGCTTTGCGGATGACTTGTTCATATTTTCTAAGGATACTATTAAATCTGTTAAAACTGTAATTGATGGTCTGATTTTATTTTCTGATATTTCTTGGTTGAGAGCGAATGCTGCCAAGAGTCATATATTCTTTTCTGGAGTGTGATGCTGTCAAGCAACATATTTTAAATGAATATGGTTTTCAATTAGGGTATGTGCCTGTTAAATATCTAGGAGTTCCACTAATTGTTTCTAGATCATGTAAATTGGACTGTAATATTCTGATTGATAGAATTGTTGGGCGAACAAAAAATTGGGAGAATAAACTTCTTACATATGCTGGAAGACTACAGTTGATTCAATCCATTTTAGTAGCTACTCAAGGCTACTGGTCTAGTATGTTTGTGCTGCCTCAATTGATTTTAAAGAGAGTTAATAATATGTTGAGGAATTTTCTTTGGAAAGACTAACATGATGATCATAGAGGTGCCAAAATTGCTTGGGATCAGGTGTGTTCCTCTAAAGAGGAAGGTGGTTTGGGCATTAGGGATCTAACAGTTTGGAATATTGCTTCTGTAGCCCGATATTTTTAGAAGCTTGCTTGTAGACCGACTAATTCTTTATCGGTTGCTCGGCGCCATCAAAATTTATTGAGAGGCCACTCGATTTTTACTGTTAGATACCCAGCGGATCCAGCTTGGACTTGGAGGAAGATCCTAAAATTTAGAGAGAAATTTCATTCTTTCTGTAGCATTTCAATGGGTAATGGAGACAGAATTTCTATCTTGACAGATCAATGGCACCTGAATGGAACTTTGCTTCAGTTGGGTGGTCGGGCTTTGATGAATTGTACATGATAGAATCTGCAATCTTGTCTCTCTGCTATTATTCATCAGAACTGCTGGGCATTGCCGAGAAGTGGTCTTGAACACAGACTAGCCCAGTGGGGTGTGCATTTTAATATTCCTTCTCCATGTGCTGAGTTTGAGGATAAATAGCATTGACTACCAGCATCAGATGGAAAAATTTCAGTTATGAGCACCTATGAAGCTCTTGTTCAGCGTAAACTCAGAGTTAACCGGAGGGACCTGGTTTGGTTTAAAGGCATCATTTCTAGATGTGCTTTTATCAAACAAGTTATCAACGAAAGACAGAATTTTCAAGTGGGCTGGTTCTATTGATACAACCTGTGTATTTTGTGTCGATGGACTTACATCGGGATCCCATCTTTTTTGTGAATGTCCTGTCACTAGAAGTATTTTAAATTCCTTGTTGCTTAGATGTAATCTGTCTTGTACTGAAGTGAGGTAAGTGTCGTTCAACCTCAGCATTGCTCTACCAAATTTCACACATAGATTTCACTTTAGTTCTCTCTCATAAGAACCCACTCTATTAGTGCTAATTCTCATTTGATTTTTTATCTTCTTTGTCTAGAAAATTAACTCATTTTGATTCACACAAGATTTAACTTTAGTTCTCTCTGATAAGTACCCACTCCATTAGTGCTAATTGTCATTTGGTTTCTTATCTTCTTTGTGTGCAGGAAATTAACTCATTTTGATTCACGCAACAAATATGTATACTTGAACTTACCTAATGTAAAAGATTTTAAAATCATCACCACTAGCAATTGAAGTTCAACTTGATAAGAAATTTAGAAAGAATGATTATTTTCTAGATGCTATCTGATTTTGCGTATTAACAATATTTTTTTTACTGTTGTTTAACATATATTCCATGTACGGTTTTTCAAATTGAACAAAATGCCAATTTTCATGATGAAAATTGTATTAGACGTATTAAGAAATTATAGTTGTACTTTTTTTATATTTTGTATAAACGTTCTACTTATGAATTATATGGCCAAATTTATCAAATTTGCGTCAACAGAAAAAATAAAAATAAGAAAGTCTACATATTTGAAAATGTAAAAAAAAAATAAAAAAAAATGGTGCTCTGCTTTTATTTAGTTGGGACACATGCATGGTTCCTTTTTTCCTCTAATAAATAAGAACGAATGGATTCTGATGAAGATTGAAAAGTCGTTGCCTCTTTAATAGCCATGTGGAGTGTCGACTATACCTTAGCCTTTTGGTCAAAGTGTCCCCACGTTCTGTTGGCTTAGCAGCTTTTCTCTGTCTCTCATGACGGAGGAAACTTATTCAAAGGAATCAAAGCTGACTTCTATTTCTTCTAGTTCTGGTAGCCATTCTATCAGTCGATGTGACAGAAATATAATTACAACGTTGACGTGTAAATCATGCATGTTATAAATTAACATTCAGAAAATTTCTTTCGTATCAGCCCACGTAAAATTACTGTGTAAACTGATCTAAGAATGGATCATTCTTAGATAATGATTCTGGTCTCTGCAGTATTATAGTGTCACATTAATGTTCATGTACTATAATATATCATCATATACACGGATAACAGATGACAAGTAACATTTTGTTTACAACAATTATTTTTATTTAAGGAAGACATGCATATTAGCTCACGTAAAATTACTGTAAGCTGATCTAAGAGTGGATCATTATTCGTTAATTATCTTGGTCTCTACAATATTAGGAGTGTTCAACGATCGGCCTGATCAGATTTTTTAGAGGAAAATGAGACCAGACAAAAAGAATACGGTCCTCTATAGAGAACTAAACTGATTAAAATATTACAAAAAATATTAACCGTCCAAACCGAACTTCAATGGTCGGCCTGGTCGGGTATTATGTTCTTGACTTGCAATATCAGTACACAAAAAGTCTCGCTGTCCATACATAATTTACTGCAAATAAACCCACAAAAAATATAAAGAAAAATGCCTCTGTTTTGCTCCCAACTGATTCACAGTTTTTAACGTCAGAACCGACTAAAATCCCAGATCTTCTTCATCGGAACCGACTAAGATCTTCGTAAAATTCCAATGTAACCCAACATCATCTTCTTCTACCTAAACTACCATGATAGCATTTAACCAAAACCATATGAAAAGACTAAAGTCCCAGCAAAAAAATAGATGGCTCAAAGATTTCTCCCCAGTAACAACTTAACTAAATCTGCAGTACCAATAAAAAAAATTGCAATAAAGATAAAAACTTAGGGGCAAATCTGAGACACCGACGTTGCAACTATTGGAATTATATCCATAAAATAGAGTGTAATAATTATTTATGAGTATTTAGTTCTTTCTCAGACATTTTGTATTATTGAATTTAATGAATGAATGGAAGTTTTTCTATTAATTAAAGTGTGTTTATAATTTACTCAAGTCCTAGAACTATTGTCAATGTAAGAAGAGTAAAGGCAGAGGGATTTTTCAGACAAACTCTTCTGAAATAGTTCAGAACGTTATTCACAGTCTTAGAATCGACTGGACAATCGAGTCTGATTATGACTGTTAGGTAAAACTAAATGAGAGTGAAGACTCTAACGGTTGACCTATACATATTATTGAACATGTTGAATAGACCACTAACAAGTTAGTTTGGAGCAAAACCGTTTATCTAGCTCTAAATCTAATTGTTACACATTAAGGGTATTTTCATAATTACTTTAATCCTGAGGTGAATACAAAACTTGACCTAGTTAGTTAGGATATTTGATATGCCAAAATAGTGAGTTCGAATTACCGGATAATACCTTGGTTGTTGGAATTGTGATTCAACTATGTTGGAGTTGCGTGATTCACATATATGAAAATCCATGTTTAGATTGCAAAATACAACAATATCACCTTATCTTTATTGATGGATGTTGAATAGATTAACCTAGTCAGGTACTTGATGAAATGAATCATTGAATAAGATATGAGAAATTGTATGAGATAATTTACTATTATGTCTTTCTTATTCACAGTCAATAGATGAGTTAAATGAAATAATAACATGAAGGGTAAAATGATACTTTTACATACCTATCTTGTTATTGATATTTACGAAAGGTAATATGTTAGAATATTCTGTGGACCGTGAAATAATAGTGTTTATTTGCACCAATAGTGGTGTGGCATGAATCGAAAGTTGATTCGGCATCAGACTTATAATGGAGTCGTACGATGTCAAGATTAAACATGTCAGAAATTTATGAAGATAAATTCGTCGAGTATTTGAGTCCTATAGCTTTATTCATGTGGGTCCATTCGGTCTCAGAAGTAGCTCATAAGGACAATAATGAAAACAACACCAATTGGACCAAAAACGTGTTTTGGACCAAGGTATATTTTCTGAACTCATATGTGATGAGTGTTGTCACTTATTTAGTGAAGAGCAAGTAATTAATGTTCAAATTAATTTATTTGTTTTTTTAATTATTGAATAATTAATAAAGAAAATAAATAAATTAATTAATTAATGAAGATCAATTTAATTTATCAATTTAGATTGCTGAATTTGGACATAACTTTGATTATAGGAAGATATGCAATTTTTGGCAATAGCAAATATTAGGGGGTGAATTTTTGGTAATTTAACATATAATGGTATATGTGCAAATGATGTAATTATTATATAAGGGATGACAATAGAGTTGCATCCATAACCCTAACACAGTGTGTGATTACACAGAGTTGAGAAAAGAGCTTCTCTCCCTTCTCATTAGTTGCTGCCGAAATATACCACAGGAAGAGAAAAATTTGATTTATCTTTTTCTCCAGTTGTTTTGAGAGCCCACACTCAATTCCTGGTCAACATTTAATTGAGATATACTTCTGAATCCTACAAGTGGTTGTTAGTATGAAAACTTATTCAAATTCTACGAAGAACGAAGAACGCGAGACGACTAATATGATTCCTCTAAATCAAAATTTCTCCGATACAAGGAATGTATAAAATTATTTCTACCTTTATCAAATACATTTAACTTAGTATGCATAATCATATGTATGGTTTTAATATTTAATATGATTAAATTGGTTGACGTGATTTTTTTTATTTTCTGGCCATGAACCGTTTGTGGTTCATTGATTTTTTCTCAAATTATAAAATCCGTTTCAACAGCACCAACGTGGCTCGTGGGTCTGCTCGCAGTCTGGCCAAAGGAGGAAGACGAAGGGTCTTGGACTTGGAGAAAGAGAGATAGCCTCGATTGAGTTAGTAGATGGAGAAGGAGAGTCAGCGACACGTCTCGATCCATTTAGGAGAGGGAGAATGAGTCACAGAGGTAAGGGAGAAGGAGAAAGCAGAGAGGTGGGGAGAGGGAGAGGGAGAGGGAGAAGGAGAGAGCAAAGGTCTCATGAGTTGGGAAAGGGAGATGGTCTGAAAGAGGCGGCTCATGAGTTGGGAGAGTGAGAGGGTCTGAAAGAGGCAGCTCATGAGTTGGGGAGGGAGAGGGTCTATCGAGGGTCAAGGAGTTGAATGGGGTAAACCTAAAATAAATTATATATATATAAGTAAGATACGGGCGGTTCAGTCGGTTCGATCCTCCCCTAAATGAAGACCGAACCGCCCAAATATAAGAAAAAATCATCTAAACCGATCAACTTCAGTTTGACCTTGATCGGGTTACACAGTCTGGGGTAATTTTGAACACCCCTATACAATATAATAGTGTGACATTAATGTTCATGTTCTATAATATATCATAATATAAACAGATAATAATTAACATTTTGTTTACAACAAACATTTTTATTTAACGGAAGATATGTTGATATTTGTGAAAGATCATAGAGGCTTTAAAACACAAGTAGACTTTGTGTAACATAAGCTTAGTTTAAAAGTAAAGAGGTTAAATTAGTCAAAAAAATATGTTGGGGGTGTTATTGCAAAATAACCAAGTGCAAGGTGTGGCCTTGTATTTAGCTAAGATATAGGCAATTTGAAGAAAAATATCGATTACTAGTTTAATACAAATACGTAAAGATAGAAAAAAAATTAGAGAGTTATAGAATTTTATCGAAAAAATTATGCTGACATATATTATAGTTTGTTTAAATGACATAGACACTTTTTTAATTTAAAAAAATGACAAGTAAGCCTATTCTATTAAAATTTAGGTGTGAAAATATAATATTATTCTCTATAACTAATTTGATCTAACTCTTTTCGAACTCGAAACATAAGTCGACTCGGATTTAGTGGTTTTAGTTAATATTAAAAGAAATTGATTTTAACATATTTATAATCATGATAAAATGATGAATAATTTTCATATTATATATCATTTAAATAATGTTGATTTAAAATTTAATGATTCTGAACTTTTTATAAAAAAATATAACGTGAATGGAGATATGTGTAATTTTTAAATTAAAAAAATTCGTTCAATTTAAACAAAACTAACTATAAGGGGTTTGAGAAGTTTTCTATTTTTTTGAACATTGGAACTGGAAAAGTTAGGTAGTAGAAAAAGGTGCATGTGCTCTCTCTTAGATCGCATGGACATATCTATAATAATAGTAATGCTTTTAGCCACTCTTGTTGTGTAAAAATAAAAAAAGGAATAAAGGAAAAAAAAAATAAAAAAAAGACGTTACTGATAAAATAGTAGTTTTTTTTGTTTTTTGAAAAGGAAGGTAATCGACGTCTAACTTAGCGCGGCAGTTTTGATTCAAAGGCTTATAATATTTCTAATTAACGAGCGAAAATGGCTTAAGCTACCATCGCACACCATTGAAGTAGACGCCATAACCACTCTTTTTAACACATTCCACCTCAAATTCTAGAGCTCCTACCTCAGTGCAGAGATTTAGAGAGAGAGAGAGAGAGAGAGAGAGAGAGAGAGAGAGACAGAGAGAGACAGAGATTTTCTGTTTTGCTTCCCTCTCAATCTCTTTGTGGTAACTTGTTCCGGATTTTGTGTTTCCTTCTTTTCCTGGTTCTTAAGGTTTGGTGGATTTCTTTTTACTGATCTGTTGAATTTAATGCTTTTTGATCGTTCGTGTTTTTAATTCTTTTTTCTCTTTGAACTCTACCAATACGAGCCAGATTGCGAAAAGAATCGCGACAAGAAATTAGTTCAGATAATTCAAAGGTAACTTTCCGCTTTTCAATGTTGAAAAACGATAAGTTCGTTTCGTGGATATGGATTTGACGTGGAATTTCTATTGCTGGCCTCGTTCCGAAAATTTGCTGTCATTTACGGACTTTCGGTTAGAAGTAGAAAGACAAAGCTATGGTTTCAACTTCTTTTATTTTTGGTAATACCATTTCACTGTTAACGGATATTTGTTAGATTTTGAAATCCATTTTGGGTATTCCCTTCCCTCTTCTTCAAATCCTGCTCCGATTTCCCTGTAACAAGGCCAAATATAGGATAGATTGAACAGCCTAACGATACCGCTGTCTGATAAACATATCCTTTCTAAATTTATATGGATCAGTTCATTGGCTTTTTCTGCATTGCGGTGTTAATGGAGCAGGAAAAAAATCTTGAGATCACAGACATTCCCTTAATTGACTGTAATTGTTTTTTTTTTAATTTGTTGTTGCTAATAATGACAATGTTTCTTACACAATCATTGTACAAATTCACAAAAAAATCGAGTAACATGATAGAAAGACTTTGAGTCATTGCCAGACTGTACTACGGGACATAATAGAAAACTCCAATCATCCATTAAAAATACAAACATACTGCGGCGCTGTCGTTTGTTTATGAAATAACTATGCATTTGTTTTACGCAGTTGATAATAAAACAAAGACGAAAAAGGAATCTGGTTCATGTTTGAGACAAAACACTGAACATAATATGAGTGAATAAGCACTGACCCATGATTAGTTTGCTGGTGCAGATGAATATGGACTATGGAAGCAATTACCCGACAATTGCTTCATCAAAGAGTTTGTGATGCATAAATGGGACAGTGCAGAAAAGTTTTATGCGAGCTGAAGTCTGCAGAAAGATCTTGAGGCATAGTTGCTTAATCCGGATTAGTACGAGGGGATTCTTGAAGACGAGGAGTGGCAAGAAATGGGGGTTGTTGACGAGGAGCTAACTCAAGGGGCAAATGGCTGTGAGGAAAGAATTTTTGTTTCAGTTCGCTTGCGGCCTTTGAATGATAAGGAGATTACAAGGAACGACGTGTCAGATTGGGAATGCATCAATGACAACACAATCATTTACAGGAACAGTCTTTCAGTTTCTGAACGATCTATGTATCCCACAGCCTATACATTTGGTAAGGGTCTACACACAACGATTTCATATGAAATGTAAAGAACTGACACAGGGTCTAGCGGAACAATGCACGTGCAATTTAAGTTACGTAAAGGGTGCTCTGTTCCACTGTATCTGAAATTGAAGTTCTATTTTGGCTTCTAATGCAATTAACTCGATAGAAGCGGGATGGTTTTTATGAAGATTTAACTTTGTCTGAGAATACGGAGACAAGCCAAAATCATAAATATCTGTAATTTGCTTTGAGAATTGTGATAATAATTTTATCTATTTTTAATGTTAATACTTTTTTATCCTCAATTCATGAAAATTTGTTGGTCTTTTTTTTTGCCTTCTGGATGTTTTGGCTAATGCACTGTGCATCTTGAGAAGTTGTCATTGCTCTTGGTTCCCCTTTTGAGCATCTTATTTTAATTTGCGTGTGTAGATAGAGTATTCAGGCATGATTGCTCAACGAGAAAGGTGTATGAAGAAGGAGCTAAGGATTTTGCTATTTCCGTTGTCAGTGGCATTAACAGTATGTTTAAAAGTTTAAACTGCATTTTCTTTTCCGTCTCTGATCCTGTTTCATAAACTTATTTTTGAAAAGTTATATCTTTAAATATTTTAACTAAAGTAAATTTTCAGCTACTGTTTTTGCATATGGACAAACAAGCAGCGGAAAAACATACACCATGAGTGGGATTACTGAGTTTGCCGTAGCAGATATATATGACTACATAGAGAAGGTACTGGTCTGATTTATTTTTTAAGGTTATGCATTTATGTGTTGTCTGTTTGATAAAACGTTCTTTTTTGTTTTCCGGGTAGCACATGGAAAGAGAGTTTGTTTTGAAGTTTTCTGCTATGGAGATCTATAACGAATCTGTCAGGGACCTCCTTAGCACAGATAGTACTCCTCTGAGACTCCTTGATGATCCAGAGGTGAGTATCATACCACATACTGGAGAACTGGTAATGTTTACTTAATGATCCTAATTTCTAGATATTTTGATAGAGAGGGACTACTGTCGAGAGACTCACGGAGGAAACTCTGAAGGACTGGAACCATTTTAAACAACTATTATCTGTTTGTGAAGGTAACTATAGGCGTAGCTCTCCTTGCTTGACTTCACGGGATAAATCATATTTGTAAATTCACTCAATGTCCATTTTTGCAGCTCAAAGGCAGATAGGGGAGACGTCTTTGAACGAAGCCAGCTCTAGATCTCATCAGATTCTCAGACTGGTACGGATGCACTACTTTTTGCTACGAAGTTTAAATGTTCCCACCCGATATTTTTACATATTGACTTTACTTCAAATTTCGTCATGCTCAGACAATTGAAAGTTCAGCACGTGAATTTTTAGGCAATGACAAGTCAAGCTCCCTTACCGCTATGGTGGTATGAATTCTTTACGTTTATTATATTAAGAGGGGAAAGATATTATGAGGGGAAAGAAGCGTGGTTTCAGTTGCAAGCCGGTAAGAACATAATAAAAATAATCTTCTTTTGAGCAGAACTTTGTCGATCTTGCCGGGAGTGAACGTTCATCTCAGTCATTATCAGCTGGTGCAAGACTAAAAGAAGGTTGTCATATAAATCGTAGTCTACTCACCCTGGGAACCGTTATCCGTAAGCTCAGGTTGGTTACTGTTTGTCTTTATATATTCTTTTGATCTACAGTACCAAAGCATTTGACCGATAAATGTAATGGCTAATTGTATAAATATCTTTTCATCCTTCTTTTTCCCTTTCCTTCTAGATTACTAGTAATTTATATAACTCTAATGTGGCAGCAAGGGAAGAAATGGACATGTTCCCTTTAGAGATTCAAAGTTAACCCGAATACTGCAGTCTTCCTTAGGTGGTAATGCTAGAACGGCCATCATCTGCACCATGAGTCCTGCACGGAGTCATGTTGAGCAATCACGTAACACTCTCTTCTTCGCAAGTTGTGCAAAAGAAGTGACTACTAATGCAAAGGTGAATGTAGTGGTATCTGATAAGGCATTAGTGAAACAACTGCAGAGAGAATTGGAACGATTGGAGACTGAGTTAAGGAGTGTAGGAAGTACTCCTGTGGTGTCTGATTCTACTGCTTTACTTAGAGAAAAAGACCTTCAGATTGAAAAGGTAAATTATTCATTTCGTTGAAGAGTATGGTTTGGTTACTTAGAAAAAGCTTCCTCCATGTTTTCGGTGAACCAAATGCAACTCTACCAACCTCCTTTTCCTCAGGCAAACTATATAACCGACCCTTAAAATGCCAATTTGTGTAGGGTGAGCTGCATGTGTTTCCTACTCCTTATTGGTTAAAAAGAAAACATAATATTTCTATATTCAAACTTGTTTTGTACTGTTCCCTTGTGCAGCTAAAGGAGGAGGTTAGGGAGTTAACTTTGCAACGAGACCTGGCCCAGACTCATGCTAAAGATTTGTTAAGAATGGTTGGAGATGATAAACCTTCAATAGCCACGGTATGTTGACTGAAGCATCCCATTTTGTTTCAACGTGCCTCTTCTAACCATCTGAGGTTAATGCTCCTGCATTTTCTTACAGGCAGGTTCGGACAATCTTTACCCAAAACTACGAGTGCGAACTTCATGGGATTTTGAAAATCAAGTATCAGAGTCACCATTAATGGCGGATTCTCAATGCCTAGACGTTGGTAATGGATCTTTTGATGCATCTCAGTATTCGGATGCACAGAGTAGTAGTTCTGATGACAACTTCCTCCATCTTGTTGACTTTGACGAGAATTTCCCTCAAATCAAGTCCTCCTCACAATTACCAGCTAAGGTTTCCTCTTCTGTTGAATCTGAACAATATCAAGAGCAAATAGAAGAACAGTCTAATTATACTTTGGAGGATCTCTGCAAGGACGTTAGATGCATTGAGATTGAAGAGTCGATTGCAAGCAGATATGTTGTCTCAACTATGTCAGATTCTAGTCCAAACAGATCCGTCAACTCAAAAATGTTATCCACTTTAGCAAATACAGCTTCCTGTTTGACATTAGTTGAAAACCGAGATAGAGAAATCCACGAATTTGGGTCACCTCCACTTAAGGAAAATAAAGGGTTGAATAACTTCAGTCCAGAATATGTTATTCCATCTCCTGAGAAACCATCTCCATGGCTAGTGGATATAAGTATTTCTAGCTCTGAAGGCTTGAAGTTAACTAGGAGTAGAAGCTGTAAAGCAAGTCTTATGTCAAACTTGTATTTGGAGAAGAAAGATAAAAGTGAGAACATACAACCGATTTGGTTTGAGAAAGAATTCACAGAACAACCCGTAGAATTCCAAAAGAAACTTCATGCATTAAAATATGGTGCTGAGGATGAAAGGTTATCAAGGAACGGTTCCCAAACTTCTGCGGGGAGTTCTCTTAATGAAGTGCTTAAAGCACATAATGTCGATTCATCAATTGCTGAAAAAAGTTCTTGCATCAGTTCTTCCCTTGCAGTAACAGAACAAATACCCGACCTACAATGTGAAGATCAACTTGCTGAAGTTCAGGTGAGTGTATTGTTTAAAAGCCCTGCCATTAAAATATCTCTCTTTCTTCCTGTTTCTTACCCCTCTACTATCATGGATATATTGTTAGGGATATATCATATAGCTAAGAGTTCATTTGAACTACACTTTTATCTGTTTTATGTAAATCTGAATTGCAAATCATCGGGTTAAAATAGGAGTTCTAATGAACTACACTTTTATCTGTTTTATGTAAATAATCTGAATTGTAAAGAATCAAGTTAAAATAGGAGTTCTCTTGAATTACAGGTACTGGAGAGCAAATCAAATCCTACTGCATCTGCAAAGAAGGTTAAAGATGTCGGGTTAGATCCGATCGAAAATGATACCGAAAGTCCTGCAAAGTGGCCTTCAGAATTCAAGAGACTCCAAAGAGACATTATAGAACTATGGCATGCTTGCAATATCTCACTAGCTCACAGGACCTACTTTTTCCTCCTATTCAAAGGTGACCCTGCAGATTCTATTTACATGGAGGTAGAATTCAGGAGACTGTCTTTCCTCAGACAAACATTTTCTCAGGGAAATCAAAAAACAGTACAAGATGGTCGAACTTTAACACCTGCATCAAGGTATACAGAATTACACCTTGTCTACCTGTTTTATATATATTGAATTTACTTTGTCTCTGTCTGGTGACTTCTAACGTCCTGTTTACAATCAGTATGAAGGCTCTCCGCTGGGAGAGGCAGATGTTGAGCAAGCAAATGCAGAAGAAACTATCTAGGCAAGAAAGAGAGAGACTCTTCCAAGGATGGGGTATTGAATTGAATTCAAGTCATAGGAGGTTACAATTGGCTCATCGGTTATGGACCGATACAAAAGACATGGACCACATAAGAGAAAGTGCCACTATTGTTGCAAAGCTAGTTTGCTATATAGAGCCTGAGCAGGCTTTCAAGGAGATGTTTTGCCTCAACTTCGAACCCCGGCCTACGAGCAGGAGATCTCATCTATGGTGACAAGTTTGAAAGTTACTCTTCTGTAAAGGTTTTCCTATGGCTTTATTTTTTTGGCCTGGACTTGATTGAAATTGAATGTAAGAAGGATTGTATATTTGCTCACATTAGAAAGGATACAAGATTGTAAATCTGATTAATGCTAATACTTCTTTTACACTAAAATATATAAAGAATTTGCGTGACTTGCATATTAGTGAGAAATTTAGTACTGCGAAAAGCTAGAGTAAAAATCATGTTATGCTCTCTTGCTTACTGTCCATGATCAGATAGTGGTAGGATCGTGGTGAAACAAGTCGGTTTTGGTAATCCTAAACTAATATTAATAATAGCTGACCAAAATCTAATTCGTGAACCCGCATTAGATGATTCAAAGATTATCTGAAACTCTATACTGTAGCAGGACATGTATCGTAGCACGTATTTTCAATTTGAAATACTCTTATTTCTTTTCGTACTTTTACATTTTTTGTCCAAATATTTATTTTTCTTAAAAAAAATCTGCAAAGTTATTAATACAAATAATTAACCGCACAACAAACTTATGATATATGGAGTATAAAAAAAACTTATGATACATTGAGTGTAAAAAAAAGACTTATGATATAGTGGGCTCGAATAACTTTTATCCATAATCGCCTAAAATCTGTGAAAAAGAAGAACGAAAAATTCCAAACATGAAAGAACACTAATTTGTCTGGGTCACCTTTCACTAACTACTTTTGACCAATCAATTAAAAAACTAATGAAATGAGTTAGAATAACTTATTCTCAAAGTTAAAAAAATGTCGGAAAGCAGAACAAATGTCAATCAAGAAGAGAATTCAAAGGAAAAGAGCCGTCCTATCATGAAAGCAAAGGAAAAGAGCCGTCCTCCCATGAAAGCACAACTGCTATTACCCCTTCCTTATATAGTTGCTTATATTTTGAAATGAAAGGATGTGCTAGCTGCTGTGGACTGTCCATCTCTCCAATGGGGGACCAATTTATGTATCTAATTTTCTATTGTAACCCTACAACTACACCGTCCATTAATACACAGTTGAAAATGGTATCCCGAAAAAAAAAATTCTCAAACTATCATTAATAAACACTTTAAATCTTAAATTTTAAAATGTTACAGTTTAAATCCTGAACTATAAGAAACTGATAATTTTAATCATAAATGTAACTCTGTCTACTGCAAGTTAATTTTTTAACAGAACGATATCATTTTTTTGATCTGAGACGACGTCATTCTTTCTATAACCAGACTTGGTGAAATAGGTCATTGAGTTAAAGAAATGCGTTTAATAAACATAGGCCCAGCCTCACGAGAAAGGGGTGGACCCTAGATAGATATCAGAAAATGTTATTTCATAAAGGAGAATTCGTAGACCACAAGAGAAAGTCTAATACCCGTTCCCACTAACAAGTAAATTTTAAGCACGAAGAATGGAGTGTCAAGTTTTGTTCAATTCTAATAGCACATGCTTTCTTTCCTTTTCATGCCCGTCTTCCTTAATCAATAACTTGCCTGTTCGTCATGTTTGATTATGTAATAGTTATATATTATGGTTAAAATTTTGAGTTTCAGATAGTTTAGAGTTTAAACTGTAACGTTTTAAAATGTTTATTAGTGACAATTTGAAGAGGTAAAAGATAATTTTACCCTTTTTTAATTCAACATACATATATCTATAAACTTTGACTCATTTTGTATTCCATAATATATTTTCATCAAGTGGAAGAGGGATATCCTATTTGGGGACTGATTCCTAGAGTTAAATGTCGAAAGCTTTGAATTATGATCACTGAGATATGAGGTCCTGCTCCATAAATTTTTTAAACATGTAAAATTGCTTATTTCTATCCATTTTTCTAATATTTGAAATCTCTCCTTTAGGCGTGGAGTCCTTGAGAAATTTTGTCACTGAAATAAGATGTCTTTCCCGCTTCATTGAAACTAAAAACGAAGAAAGTTTCAACTGTATTAGGTGAAGCTTTGAACAAACACAATAGGCTGCTTTTCGTTGAAGGGGTAAGTTTATTAGGGTTTAGTTATTGGGTTTTTGACTAGTAAAGGTTGAGTCTTGATTCGTATATTGTCAAGTGACATTCTCTAATAATTGCAAATCCATTATCCATGTAAGTATCATAAATTCATATCCGTTTCATTATCATGTTTGGTTAACAGTGTAAAAATCAAGTTGGCATAGACTTGAGCCAATAAATAAAAATGAGTTGAAGAGGCACCAACAACTCATAAATGACCATATCAGCTGTGATTCGAACGCAAGGCTCATGTGTGTAGAAGCATGTGGTCTGAATGTTGAACAGGAAAAAAATCATCTAAGACACACGTACAGAAAGAACGAACCCTGAGGGAACGCTTAGACCATGCACATGGCAAAATTGGGGCAAAAACAGAAGTGACACAAACAGATCATGAGGAATGAGCTCTAAACGGAAATAAACTCTAAACAAAAATGAGTTCTAAATGGGAAGGTGCTCTAAACGGGAAAAGCTCTAAACATGAAGAAGCTTTAAACGGGGAGACGTTCTAAACAGGAAGGAGCTCTGATGAGTGTATTTTACACTCATAATTTAGATAATTTTAACCTTATTTTTGTTAGTTCTTTTAGATTTATTGATTGATTGATTTATGTTTATTTTTGTTTCTATCTTTTAGGTTTGATATTTAATTGCATTTGGATTAATTTAGAAAGATTTGGAAGTCAAAAATTTAGAAATATCGTTAAAAGAAAGGAACTGGGCAGGAGGGCCAGCGTTGCGACACTGACTTCCCAACATTGCGACGCTGGCACATGACAGATTGGCTAGCGTCGCACGCTGGCTCCCACCGTCGCGACGCTTGAGCGATTTTAGATTTTTTTACTCAAATCTAATCCTTGACGAACCCTAGCATATAAATAAAATATCTTAGAGTTTTAGAAGGGTTCTTGGACATTTTCTAAACATGAGAGGCAAAGTATAAGACTTTTGGAGAGGAGAACAAGAAGATCAAACTCGGAAATGATTTTCAACTTCAATTTCATCCTCAAAACTAGTTTTTCTTCCCTTCTTTCTCTATGTTTATGAATATTAGTAGAATGATTTCTTATTTCATTATGTTCTAATTTTTTTTATCTAGGGCTACGATGTAGCCAAACTATGATTGTTCATAAATATTGATTTTTAATTCGATCAATGTTTATTCAGTATTATTGATTGTTATAATCCGTTCTTAATACTTGTGATTGTCTGGCCAACTATTGCATGATTTTGGATTAAATTCTGAGATTGAGAAGTGATGATTGAATCTACACTTTGTTTATAATACCATTAGAATTTCATAAGTTAGAGATAATTATTAATCTGGTGTAACAACTATAATTTCTGGTGGTTAATGAGTTTCATTATATTAAATTTTGACAGATATGTATGGTTCATATTTTTGATTCATTATTATCGATACTTGAGAAATATTGATAATTATATTAGAGAAATTCTCTATCAATGTTCTTAATAAACATTAATTGATTGAAAATTATAATTTAGAGTATGTTTGGTCTGGTGAAATCGAAAACCCTAGAGCTTTTAACTATTCAAATTTTATCTTTGTTAAATATTTATCATTAGAGTTTAATTAAAAGTTTAGTTTAATTAAAAATCCTAATTTTTTGACATTCTCAAGTAATTTCAATTATTACTATCAATCAATCCCATGGACGATACTCTATTTTATAGAAATTTATTACTTGACGAAGATAATGTACACTTGGACTATAAAGAAAATTCGTAACAAGTTTTCGGCGTCGTTGCCGGGGAATGAATTTGTTTATTAATATTGGAGTTATGTATCTTGAATTTTACTTTGAGTCTTATTTGTTTTATTTACGGTTGTTTATTTTTTTTTTGAATTTTCAGACGTTCTCTGAGGTGTATGAAAAAAATTGGAAGTGAGAATTTGACTCCCCTGAATTTGAAAATTGAGTGAACGTGTCGACGTAGTAGAGAAGTAAGGAGAGAAGCTTCTAAACGACCTCAAGAAACCATGGAAGACGTTCGAGAAAATTCTGAAATCATGAACAACCAAAATAACCGGGCAATTTGAGATTATACGATGCCAGTTGTAAATGAGGCTGCATCAGCCATTCAACACCCGACTATTAATGCCGAAAACTTAGAGATTAAGCCGGCTATCATTCATGTGGTGCAAGAAAATCAGTTCAGTAGCCTACCTAATGACGATCCAAATGTTCACATAGCCATTTTCCTCAAAATTTGTGAGACATTCAAGCACAATAACGTCTCATCTGATGCAATTAGGCTGAGATTATTTTCATTCTCACTTCAGGATGAGGCTAAGAGTTGGTTGAACTCTCGGCCAGCTGGATCAATCACAACTTGGAATGGTCTCTCACAGAAATTTTTAGCAAAGTTCTTTCCACCAGCTAAAACAACCAAAATGAGGAATGAGATCACCACATTTACTCAACATGATATGAAGTCTCTTTATGAAGCATGTGAGAGGTTTACAGAGACGTTGAGAGGATGCCCACATCATGGACTACCTGGATGGCTGCAAGTTCAAGCTTTTTACAATGGTTTGGGGAATTCAACAAGGACGCTAGTGGATGCAGCATCAGGAGTGATTTGATGGGTAAAACACATGAGGATGCTTATGCCTTGCTAGAAGAAATGGCTACTACTGCTTATCAATGGCCAACTGAGCGTAATGTACCAAGACAGGCTCAAGGAGTTCATGAAGTCGATGCTCTTACCTCTCTGACTGCTCAAGTAGCTACACTGTCCAAGCAATTGAGCTCTTTCACCGCTAATGCTAGTGCTATTCATGTTTCACGGGAAGTTTATAATTTGTGCAATGGACCTCATCTTAGTACTGAATGTCAAGCCTGTAATCCTTTTGGTTCTTCTCAATCACAACATGTTAATTTTGTTGAGAATTATAGCAGGCTGAATAATTCATTCTCCAACACCTACAATCAAGGATGGGGAAATCACCCCAATTTCTCGTAGAAGAATAGTCAGAATGTGATTAATCCATCAGATGCAACTCAGCCTCAGTTTTAGCCTCACCAACCTAAAATTTCTCTAGAAGATGCTATTGACCAGCTCACAGTTAAGACTACTCAATTTATAACAAGAACAAATGCTACACTTTAGAGGCAAGAAACAAGTATTCAGAGTCAAGCTGCATGGATAAGGAATTTGGAGCTTTAAATGGATCAACTTTCAGAAATACTCACACAAAGACCACAAGGTTCTCTACCGAGCAACACCGGGAGGAATCCAAAAGAACAAGTCAACGCCATTACTCTTCGCAGTGACAAGGAGTTAGCAGAACCTCAGAAAGTCATTGTTGAAAATTCTCAACCGATTGAAGCAGAAGCTGAGACAATGGGTGATGATCTTGCCAAGAACTCAGAAAAGAAGAAAGGCAAGCTAAGTCAAAGATTTTTCCTGATAATCCTCCACCATATATTCCACTTAGTCCATACCCTCAGCGGTTCCAAAAGCAGAATTTGAACAAGCTTTATTTTCTAAGTTTCTTGATATATTCAGGAAACTACATATAAACATCCCTTTTGCTGATGCTTTGGAACAAATACTGAGCTATGTCAAATTCATGAAGGATATTCTCTCAAACAAGAGAAAGCTAGAGGAGTATGAGATAGTTTCACTTACTGAGGAGTGCAGTGCCATCTTGCAAAATAAATTACCTCCGAAGCTAAAAGACCCTGATAGTTTTACTATTACTTGCACCATTGGGAATTCATATTTTGAAAAAGCTTTATGAGATCTTGGGGCTGGTATAAATTTGATGTCGTATTCAATTTACAAGAAGCTAGGTCTTGGAGAAGCAAAGCCCACGACGGTATCCTTACAATTGCCTAGTTAGTCTATCAGATATCCATTGGGGATTATTGAGGATGTTTTGGTAAATGTGTATAAATTTAACTTCCCAGCTGATTTTATGGTTCTCGGCATGGAGAAAAATCAAGAAATTCCAATTATTCTTGGTATACCATATTTAGCTATGGGAAGAACTCTAATTGATGTGCAAAAAGGGGAACTTATTTTGAGAGCGCAAGATAATCAGGTAAGATTTATTTATGTTTATTTTTGTTTTTATTTTGTAGGTTTGATATTCAATTGCATTTGGATTGATTTCGAAAGATTTGGAAGTAAACAATTCAGAAATATCGCTGAAAGAACGGAACTGGGCAGGAGGGCCAGCGTCGCGACGCTGGCTCCCACCGTACCGACGCTTGAGCGATTTTAGATTTTTTTGCTCAAATCTAATCCTTGATGAACCCTAGTGTATAAATAGAATATCTTAGAGTTTTAGAAGGGTCTTTGTTTATAACACCATTAGAATTTCATAAGTTAAAGATAATTATGAATCTAGTGTAGCAACTATAATTTCTTGTGCCTAATGAATTTCATTATATTGAATCACAACAGAGATGTATGATTCATATTTTTGATTCATGATTATCGATGCTTGAGAAAGATTGATAATTATATTAGAGAAATTTTCTATCAATGTTCTGAATAAACATTAATTGATTGAGAATTGAGATTTAAAGCATGTTTGGTTTTGTAAAATCAAAAACCTTAGAGTTTTTAACTATTCAAATTTTATCTTTGTCAAATATTTATCGTTATAGTTTAATTAAAAATCTCAACTTTTTGACATTCTCAAGTAGAATTAAGGTTTAGTTAATTTCAATTATTAATATCAATCAATCCTGTGGACGATACTCTATTTTATAAAAGTTATTACTTGACCATAATAATGTACATTTGCACTATAAATAAAATCATAACAATCTCTAAACGAGAATAAACTCTAAAAAGGGAAAAGAGCACGAAAGTGGGAAACCTCATAAGAACGGGAAAAGAAGACCGATCAACGGGAAAAAATTGACAGAGGACTCACGCCTTTGAGAATGAGAAAATACTGACGGGGGATCCACACCTCCAGAATGGGGAAGGTACTCGCCGAACTGTGCAAGAACGGAAAAAGAAGAGAGCTAGAACAGATGAAAGGGATCAGAAGAGAGCGAGAACAGATGAAAGTGATTGATCGGGTAAGTTGAATGACTCTGATGATACAGATTTGCAGGCCACCAAGTGGCTGTGATTGATTGGTTCAAAACCATAAGAAATTGGCAAGTGGCCGTGACTGATTGGCGGCTGAGCATGACAGATGGGAAACTAGAAAGAGAAAAGGGCCCATACCTAGCAGGGTAATCCACACAAACAGGTGTAATCCCTAGGCATAATGAATAGCTCCATTTATCTTGTTATTTTAATCAAATCATGCTATTTGGGGAGTCTATATAAGGCCAATGTATTAAATAAAAAGTACACATTCAATCCAAGAAGAAAAAAACTTAACTCAGACCCTTTGTTCCCTACATTCTCTCTCTCTCTCTCTTTTTCTAATTAATACTTATATAAATTAGTCATTATTGATATTCTTCCCCATGATCCCTGGTTAAACCAAGAAAAAATTATTTACATTTTAGTGCTTTCATTAAGAAAAGAAAAATAGCCTCAAATATAACTTCTAGAAGACCAAACCATGCCTCAAACTATATCGAACACCACCCTTAATAAAGGAAATAAGAATTATGATGAACAAACCCATCACCTTGCTTCCCCAATTGAGATGTTTCGGACTATCCTGAGCCGAATGCAAGAAATGGAACATCGAAACATCAAAACATTACACAACGCGTGGCAGGCGATTCAGGAATAGATCGCTACATTGCAATGGGACCTTGCACAAACACGTGTAAAAGTCAATCAGCACACTAACCGTGAGGGAAGGGAGAATTACCAAGTAGGAAACATACACAAAGTCAGGCGGGAAGGAGACATAATAAAGAGGGGGAAGTTCAGTCCGAGGAAAATGAAAAGGAGGAGGCAGGAGAAATTCACCAACAAAAATTCATGACGGAAGCTTCCATGAAGGGGATGATGGAACTAAGGAGCCTGAGAAACACGGGAAAAACTGACCTAGAGTCACTCAATACAAGAAGAAAAGCACACATTCAATACAAGAAGAAAAAAACTCAACTCAGACCCTTTACACCCTGCATTCTCTCTCTAATTAATACTTATACAAATTAGTCATTATCGATATTCTTCTTAAAGGCAAAGAAACAAAGCACACGTCGCTTAAAGCAATTGAAAGCGGGAAACCGAAGAGGCAAAAGATAGATAACAAAAAACTGTTTTACTGGAAAGATATCAGGAGGAACGAGAAATGAAGCACCATCACAGGGAAAACACGCATCACTGTTGATTTAATTAACATTATATGTATTTGTTTGTTATTTTCAAAGAAATGCATGTTTCCAAGAAAAGACGAGATGATATTCGTAAAGGCGCATGCAAATCAAAATTTCTCATCTTTACACATCAATAAGTGAGACTTTATTAAGTGTAATTGTGATTGGCTCAAAATCACAAAAAAAATCAGCAAGTGGTTATAATTGATTGACTCGAAACCACAAAAATGGCAACTGTAATCCCCACAAGAAAGGGAAAGGGGCCCATACCTAGCAGGGCAATCCTCACGAATGAGTGTAATCCCTAGGCATCATGAGTATATCTATTTATATTATTGTTTTAATTAACTCATGCTATTTGATGAGCCTATATAAAGCCAATGTATTAAATAAAAAGAAAAAAACTCAACTCAGATCCTTTGCTCCTTGCATTATCTCTATCTCTCTCTCTCTCTCCTATCTAATTAATACTTATATAAATTAGTCATTATCGATATTCTTCCCCTTGATCCTTGGTTAAACTAAGAAAAAATCCTTTACAAATGTGAATGGCTACATCAAAACAAGATCAAATTATGAGAATCGCATTGACTAAATTAGCATTACAAGAGCTAATTAAAACGATATTGAGGTAAAAACAATTCAAAATAATAAGATGTTTTATCATTACTCTTTACTCTTTAGTAAATTATAGGACCGATATGACACCCATTTTATAAAAGAAAAATATTAAAAAGAAATATTTTTAATTGATTAATAAAATTAATTGAAATATGAAACAAATAACAATGCAAATCATAAGAATAAAAACGTAGTCAAATTAAACTAACTCAAGTAGCAATTGAAAAATCAAGAATGAAATTCAATTATCTACAAGCTAAAAATATATGCAGAAGCTAAAATGCGAAATCAATAAACTAAATAATAAGAACGCGGAATATGAAGTACGCAAGTAAAACATGCGAGAAATTAAATAGTGAAAAGTAAGGTGCACGTAAAACTAAAAGAGTATGGTAGAGAGAGGTTCAATATAGATCTTTTTACGTGGTATGGAATTTTTTTATAAGAAATGATTTATATTAATAGAAAAAGATATTTACTCAGTTCGGCGGATGAGCAATCCAATCGAAACTACAAAATCCATCATCAAAACTCAATTCAATATTTACAAGTAGCTAACTAGTCTGTACTAATAAACAAATGAATATTCTTAAACTAAGGGAAGATAAAAAAAAGACACTTCTCAAACAATGACACTAAGTTCTTCGATAACTCCTAAAAAATCTTCTAATTCTCTCCATTCACAAGCACCAAAGAACCTTCATGACCCCGATATTTCGAAGATCCTGTTACTTTCTAGGTAATTGCATGTGAAGCACCTCCACAAGCAAACTGTTCACTCTATTTTGAGGAACCCAAACCAAATTTAGCCTTTCCAACAATAAATTCTATAAGAACCTTATCGTCTAGAAGCAGATAAAAAGGTGGTCTAGGTTATTGCCGCTTTTGCGGCACATAACACAAAAGCTAGGGGATAAAATCATGCTCGGGTGATGCCGTTGAACCAGCTAATGGGAGATGATGTTACGATGACCTAAGGACCAATAGAAAAAGTGAACCTTTTGGGAACTTTAATCTTCCCCACCGAACTGATAGGAGGATGAATACTAGATTAAGAAGGAGCGAGGAAAGCAAGAAGAAATTTACAATAAAACAAGACTAAATTACTACAAGAACAAAACTCTCGAATTTGTGCTTGACTCCCTAAAAGAAAAAGGTTCAAGAGACCTTATGATTAAGGCTAAATCCGTAGGGGGCATTGTGAAGCAATGAAACACGATATAATCTAGGAAAAGAAATAATAATAGGAGTGGAAGATGCCCAATAATCTCCCCAAAAACTAACTCTATCACCCCTACCAACTTTGTACTTAACAAGTCTAGCAAAGGATGTTAGACGCTGCGAAATGAACTTCTGAGAATTCCTGAGGGAATAATTGTGAACCAAGTTAGGATCCCAACCATTATCCTGGAGGCCATATTTGTTGATGATGATGGAATGTCATAGTGTATTTGGTTCTAGAGGAAATCTCCTAAGCCTCCTTAATAGGGCAACTCGCCGAATCCCAAGCCACTAAATGAGCACCTTTTCCTTCCTCCACTCCCTTCCAAAAGAAATCTCTCATGGTCTTTTCCAATCTTATGACAATTTTATTGGGCAGTTTAAACACATATAAGTAATGGGTGGGAAGACTAGCCATGACAGATTGAATAAGATTCAACCTGTCAACTTTGGAGAAAAAGAAACTTTCCTCCATCTTGACAATCTTTACATGATTTGGGATAACATATCCATACGTCCATACTTCAAGAGTACATCTTGGAGATTTATTCTTCATGATCTCCTTACAGGTGGGTTATGATGTCAATTAAACTTTGACAATGAAGTTTGGTCGAGATTTTGATCTCTTATAGAATTGCTCACTCTCTCAAAAAATTGATCTCTTAATTTTTCGCTCACAATGTTTTTCTAGCTTCTCTCTAGATTTTTTTACAAATCAACACTTAAAATGCATTCCTATCAACAAAAATAAAACTATATAAAAAAAACTTCTATTGAAGAGGAGTGGAGAGGTGCAGAGAGATGTGTTGAAAACTGAAAAGCCGATGGATATGTATGGGTGGAAACACTATTTAATCAGTGCTCTAGTTTTGGTAAAACAATGGACAAATTGCAATAGTTAAGGAAATAGGCCGGACAATTGCAATAGACAATACCGATTGTAATGACATGACCGATTGCAGCTGGTCTGCCAGTTGTCCCACTAGTTCACCGGTTCGCCAAAAATGGTCTCGGTTCACTGTATTTTGTCTCATTATGGTCTCATTCTTGTCTAGATCTTGACAATTTTTCTCAATAGCTGACTTCTCGTGATATATCATGTCTACAACCTTCTAAGTTTGATCCGTGTTTAGTGTGTAGTATTTTTCTTGATGCATCGAATCAAGTCTTCGAAATATCTCGTGTTCCTAATTTAATTTGAACTTGATAATTTTTATGTGCACTAAATAAAGTATTACTCCCATAATTACTTTTTAGCATCAAAATTATCCCCCTCATTAGAGTCTAACATATATGTGGCTATGTAACGAAGTTATTAGCATGAGCATCCAATTAGTTCTATTTTGTTTTCACGAAATATGGATTACAATGAGTTCATAAGCAAATAACTCAAATTCACAATCACATAAGTAAGGATTTATGAGCCAATATATTGTACCATGAATGTGCATACTGAGAGGGAATGAGAAAAAGAAACATTACTTTAGCATTATATTTATACATTGTATTTCTAACTGCTTTCATTTCTTTGCAAACAAAGATATAATACATAAATTAAAACTTAATATTTTTTCTAAAATAAGAATTATTAAAATATAATGATATTGCATAGGTTTGTAATTTGTTTGTTTCTTTATTTTTTTATTTTCAACTTATTAATTTCAATAATTTTAATATTTTAATTCAAATTTCATAACCTGAAAATATGAATACATAGAGATTCTTGAATTATTTGATAATTGTAAAGTATTGACTCATAACTCTGATCCCAACTAAAATCATATGCAGTCGAGTATATTAAATTATATGACTTTATTAATTAATAATAAGTCTAGATTGATTTAATTGTAGATAAATTTTTAATTGATCAAGTGATATATCAATATTAATTTATCAGCTCATTAAATGAGATATAAAGTACAAACTTATAATTAATCGATACTCACTTGATAAACCATACTTAATCTAAAATTTGATTGGTTTAATATTATTATGGAAAAATTACATTTTTATACCTCAAACTATCATTAATAAACATTTCAAACCCTAAACTATAAAACGTTACAATTTAAAACTTAAATTATCTAAAACTCACAATAAAAACCCTAACTCTAACGCTGTCAACTGAATGTTAAAAATAATCAAAGCGTCATCATTTCAACCTAGTTGAAACAATGTCGTTTTAATATATCGGGATAGCCTATACTAACACCCCAACACTCCTTCTCCAAAAACCCATTATTCAAACAACCCCTCTCAACACACGAAGAACTCCTCCCCTCTTCGAAGAAACCTTCTTTGAAGAAGGTTGAAAGAATTCATAGCAGAAGCCACAACAATCGATCGACAACCTCCATCACAAAACCTCGTGAAATTAATCGGATGGTGCTACGAATGGCAAGAGCTTCTTCTCGTAAATGAATACATGCCTAATGGCATTTTAGACAAGTTCATCTATTGCGATGAGAAAGTAAACATCATACAGTCAAAACTAGGGTGGGAAAAAAAGCATAGCATAATTTGTGGAGTAGCTAAAACACTTGACTATCTCCATAATAAATGTGAAAAAAGTTCTTCATAGAGACATTAAAGGAAGTAACATCATATTAGACTTAGAGTTCAACGATAGATTAGGCGATCTTGGATTCGATCGTATGATTTAGAAGAAACAACAAACTCACCATTCAACGAGAGAGATTGTAGGAACGCCAAGCTACATGGCACCAGAGAGCTTTCTCATAGGCAGAGCAACAGTTGAAACATATATATATGCTTTCAGCGTGCTTGTTCTTGAAGTTGTGTGTGGAAGAAAGCCTGGAAGTCCAAGTGAACAATACGGTTACAACAACAACATCGTCCATTGGCTTTGGGAACTTTACCAGAAAGATAGACTCTTTGACGCCGTCGATTTGAGATTAAACGATAAGTTTGAAGTCGAATCAATGGAGTGTTTGATGATTCTTGGGTTAGCTTGTTGGCATTCGAATCCGTACCAGAGGCCGTCAATGAATAATGTACTACTGATGCTCACAGGGGAAGTAGCTGCGCCGATTCTGCCCAACGAGAGGCCTAAGTTTGTGTGGAATCGAAGAAGGTTTTTTGGAAGAGGGGATGAGTTCTTTGTCTGTTGAGAATGGATGTTTGGATAATGAGATTTTGGAAAAGGAGTGTTTAGGTGCTCGTATAAACAACCTCAACATATTAAAACAGTGTCGTTTTAAGTATTTTAACGTTCAATTGACAAAGTTAGGATTATGATTTTTATTGTGATTTTCAGATAATTTAGAATTTAAATTATAATATTATATAATTTAAGTTTTAAAATATTTATTTTATCTATTATTATTAATTTATTGGACGAAGGACCAATACATGAGAGAGAGAGTAGAGAGAGGTGAAAATGAAGTAAAAACGTGGGTCCTGATAAGAAGAAACCACAGTGCTCAAATGATTAAAACCACATTATATCATATGGGTTAAAAAGTGAACCCCCTATGCGCCATTCCGCTTTCAAATAAAAGTGTTTGGGTCAGTCACTCAGTCTGATTCGATTTTAGTTTGAGGGCAGAGAAACCCACAGAAATCCTCTGTTCATCCGTTGTAGGTCTTTTGACCAAAACCTCTCAAACCGCTGCCGTGTATGGCGGCATCTTCTCTATTCGCCTCCTCTAACCACGAAGCTCATTAATCCCACTACGCCATTAGCAGTTCCAGTTTTCTACCATCTCCGCAAGTTTAAGTTCAATGGCGGCAGTTACTGTTGTAATGCTAACTTTTCTGGCCCTGAGCACGGCACCATTGTTGTCGTGCGCCAAACGGAGCGCCGAAACCCAAGCTGAGATTGAGGCGTTGGAGGCCTTCCGACTAAATCTGTATGATCCTCTTGGGGCACTGAACGGCTGGGATTCGTCAACGCCGTCTGCTCCTTGCGACTGGCGTGGAGTCGTCTGTTCCGGCAATCAAGTCACCGAACTTCGTTTGCCTCATTTTCAACTTGGCGGTCGAATTAGCGAGAAGTTGTCTGATTTGCGGATGTTGCGGAAGCTAAATCTACTCTCTAACTTTTTCAATGGCACTATTCCATCTTCTCTCTCCAAATGCACTTTACTTCGCGACGTGTTCTTGCAGTACAACTCACTCTCTGGGAACCTACCGCCGGACATCGGAAATCTCAGTAGTCTTGAAATCCTCAGCATCGCGCAGAACAACCTCTCAGGTGGAATCCCAACCAACCTCCCTCGAAAGCTGAAGTACCTCGATCTTTCGTCTAATACGTTTACCGGCGAGATTCCAAGGAGCGTCGGGGACTTGACTCAGCTCCAGCTTATCAACCTCTCATACAACCAGTTCGCGGGAGAGATCCCGGTGAACTTTGGAGAGCTTCAAGGCCTTCAGTACCTCTGGCTTGATCATAATCTTCTAGAGGGAACTCTTCCTTCAGCGATAGCTAATTGTTCGTCGCTAATACATTTGAGCGTTGAAGGCAATGCGCTCGGAGGTGTAATTCCGGCAGCAATTGGAGCGCTTCCAAAGCTTCAAGTACTTTCGCTTTCACAGAACAACCTCTCTGGTTCAGTCCCGTCCTCATTGTTCTGCAATGTCTCGGTTTATCCGCCGTCGCTTCGAATCGTTCAGTTAGCTTTTAATGCGTTCACGGAACTCGTCGGGCCTGAGACAGCGACATGTTTTAGTATTCTGCAGGTTTTGGATATTCAGCATAATCAAATAGGCGGCTTGTTTCCCTCCTGGCTCACACATTTATCAACTTTGACACTGCTGGATATTTCAGGTAATTCTTTCTCTGGTGCTATTCCGCCTGAACTTGGAAGTCTGTTGATGTTGGAAGGATTGAAAATGGCGAATAACTCATTTAACGGCGTGATTCCCGTAGAGATAAAAAATTGTAGCTCGCTGCGTGTTATTGATTTGGAGGGAAACCAATTTTCGGGGGAGATTCCTGAATTTTTGGGGGATATGAATGAGTTGAAGGTACTATCTCTTGGAGAAAATTTATTCTCAGGGTCAATTCCTGCTAGTTTTGGCAATCTTAGGGGGCTAGAGACTTTGAGCTTGAGAGGCAATAGCTTGAGCGGAAACTTGCCACCGGAGCTCATGGAGTTGAGCAATTTGACAGCATTGGAGCTCAGTGAAAACGAATTTTCTGGTGAAATTCCAGTGGGCATAGGCAACCTCAGTCGACTAGTGGTTCTGAATCTAAGTGCTAGTGGACTCTCTGGGAGGATTCCACCTAGCTTGGGAAATCTTTTCAAGCTGACCACTCTTGATTTGAGCAAACAGAATCTTTCAGGTGAGTTGCCGTTTGAGCTTTCTGGTTTGCCAAACCTGCAAGTAATTGCTTTGCAGGAAAATATGTTATCTGGAGATGTTCCTGAAGGCTTTAGTAATTTGATCAGTTTGCGCTATCTGAACCTTAGTTCAAACCGTTTTTCTGGTAATATCCCGTCGAATTATGGCTTTCTGCGCTCGTTAGTTGTTATCTCCTTGTCTAGCAATCACATTTCTGGTTCAATTCCACCAGATCTAGGAAATTGTTCTGATCTTGAATTTCTACAGCTTCGCTCAAATTCTTTGACTGAACAGATCCCATCTGATCTCTCTCGCCTCTCTCATTTAAAAGTGCTGAATTTGGGTGTTAACAACATTACAGGTGGAATCCCAGAGGAAATCTCCAAATGCTCCTCATTAAACGCATTGCTGTTGGACAAAAATCATCTTTCTGGCAGGATACCCGAGTCATTGTCCCAGCTATCAAACTTAACAACACTGGATCTATCATCTAATAATTTGAGTGGGGAAATTCCTGCAAGTCTTGGTTCAATTTCTAGCTTGGTGAGCTTCAATGTATCAAATAATGAACTTGAAGGTGAGATTCCGGTGCCTTTAGGATCACGATTCAACAACTCATCAGTGTACGCATATAATTCTAACTTATGTGGGGAACCATTGGACCAGAGGTGTCAAGATATAGCAGAGAAGGATAGAAAGAAGAGGCTGATGCTATTACTTGTAGTAACTACTTGTGGAGCTTGTTTTCTGTCTCTGTTTTGTTGCTTTTACATTTACAGTCTCATGAGATGGCGGAAAAAGCTTAAAGAGGGAGGAACATCTGGAGAGAAGAAGAAGAGTCCGGCAAGGGCAAGCTCAGGAACAAGTGGTGGGCGTGGAAGCAGTGAAAATGGAGGGCCAAAGGTGGTAATGTTCAATAATATGATAACACTAGCAGAGACAGTTGAGGCCACTAGGCAATTTGATGAAGAAAATGTGCTGAGCAGAACCCGTCATGGGTTAATTTTCAAGGCTTGTTACAATGACGGAATGGTGCTATCAATACGTCGTCTCCTAGATTATTCACTAGACGAAAGTACGTTCCGAAAAGAAGCTGAATCGCTCGGGAAAGTAAAACACCGAAACCTAACTGTACTTCGCGGCTACTATGTTGGACCACCCCCTGATGTGAGGCTTCTTGTGTATGACTACATGCCCAATGGAAATCTCGCTACCCTTCTTCAAGAAGCATCTCACCAAGATGGTCATGTTCTCAATTGGCCAATGCGGCACCTCATTGCGCTCGGGATTGCTCGTGGCTTAGCGTTTCTACACAGTTCGTCCTCCATGGTTCACGGAGATGTTAAACCAGAAAATATTCTCTTTGATGCTGATTTCGAAGCTCATTTATCGGACTTTGGGCTAGATCGCCTCAAAATCACCACTCCTTCTGAAGCCTCTTCTTCAACCCGGCCAATTGGTACGTTAGGATACGTAGCACCAGAAGCAGTGTCAGCAGGGGAAGTCACAAAGGAATCAGATGTCTATAGCTTTGGCATTCTTTTGCTTGAGCTTCTGACTGGAAAACGACCAGTAATGTTCACACAAGACGATGATGATATAGTGAAGTGGGTGAAGAAGCAATTGCAAAGAGGTCAAATTACAGAATTGTTAGAACCAGGCTTGCTTGAGCTTGACCCTGAATCTGCAGAATGGGAGGAGTTCTTGCTTGGAATTAAAGTTGGATTGCTTTGCACTGCAGCGGACCCTCTTGACAGACCCACTATGTCGGATGTTGTGTTCATGCTCGAAGGCTGCCGAGTTGGTCCTGATATTGCTTCCTCCGCCGATCCCACCACCTCTCAGCCGTCACCGGCGTAACCCGAAATTCGATTATCCCAGTAGCAGATTATTTTTCTTTTCGGTCTTATCGTTTAAATTACGTTTTTGCCATTGTTTTGTTTTGTTTTGTTTTTTGGGAGTGGGATTTGGAGGACAAAAGAGGACAGTTTTAGTGGGGCCGGTAATGAAGCTTTTTCCCGCCAAATGAAGGACGATTCTGTGCGCGTCACGTGGATTGAAATCTGATGGTAAAAAATATAGCCGTTAATGTTGTGGGGTCCGAGATATACACCCTCGCAGATCTTTCTTCAAGGAGACGTTGAATTTTGCAGTCAGATTCCAATATATAGCTTCAAGGAGGTTTAAAGCCTGCGAGTGCCACGTATACATCTATTGCCATGTGCTGTTTAACGAAGCAAGGAACCAGGAAGAGGAAAACTTGGAGCACTGAACCAATTGAAGGTGAAAATCATCAAATACTTTTAATGGTGAATTTCATTTTATTAACTATATTCAGCGGCACCCGCCTGTAATGTCAAACTGGATCATCTTAAACAAGACTCAGAAGATGGATCACCAAATACGTTTAAATACTGTAGCATGACCTTATTACTATCAGCGGCGGCTTAATGATATTTGAGGTTTAAGGCGACAGAGGGCTCAATGATATTTGGAGGCGGTTAATGATATTTGAGGTTTTAGGCGATAGAGGGCTCAATGATATTTGGAGTCTGACGCAAAAATTATTAAGAAAATTTACTCGAGTTTTAATCTAAAAATTATTTTATAAGATTAAACATTATTTAAAAAGTATTCTTCTTGATGTTTGAGATGCAAACTCATTAATTAAATTTTTGTATTCAAAGTTTGTTCAAATTTTTTTTTTCAATAGATAACATCGCTACAACTTAATCTTTCTTGTGATATAGTTGATCGTAAGTATGATATTATCAATTTAATTTAGAAAAACTTATTTCTGTAGATGTAACTTTTATAGGGACTAGTCAATAAATACGAGTGTTGCACGTGTAAATGAATCTATTATATTTTTAGTTACGATTATTGTTCATAGTTGTGTTGTGTTTATGTAAGTTAAAAATAGATGTATTTAATATCATATTTGTTTTAAATTTATGTGAGTAAGATAAAAAAATATTATATTGTTGTTATTTGTTGATATATTATTTATTCAACTAAGTTGTAGAATATCACACGTGTGTTTTTAAAAAAGGAAATAGCATACAGTGAAAATGTATTTTCAAAATTAAAAGAAAGAGTGACGTGATAAGATTTTGTTTGTTTGTTATTTTTGGGTAACTATACTTACGTAACATATTGATTAAAAATATATAGCGTAAATAAAGTTTCTAAAAGTGTGTTATATTTTAAATTCTATTATTTATCTTTTATAAAGATAATTTACTTTTCCTATACATGAAAAAAAAACTAGTACAAAATTGGGTTTCTCTATATAATTTCTTAAATCACTTGTTACAATTCAATCAAACTTATCAATTAAAATTAACTTAAACATATTTATTAATTATTTTTTTCTAAATTCACTAAATAGATGAATGAATTTTGAAATAAATGCCTACTTGATTAATTTATTATATTTTAAAGGTAACAAATTATTAAATGTCACATATAACTTATAAAATTATTTCAGATAATACATCAATAATAAATGTATAAAAATGTCTAAAAATGATTCTCACATAATCCTCACTTTTAATATATTATATATATAGATTATCAACAATTTTTTATAAGCAACACATATATTTGGAAAAGAAACATGTCTTTTTATATTATTAGAAAAATTATCAATTTGACCATCATAGTTTAAAAAGTCTTAATTTAATCATCATAGTTTACTTAATGTTTCAATATGATTATTCTGTTACCCTCCATTAACGGACACGCTAACGTGACATATTAAGTGATGATCTGAGATGTTAAATGATGACGTGACATTAACATATTATTTTATATTTTTCAACTCATATATTATATATTTTATTTAATAAAAAATATCTCTTTTTTACTTTTTTTTAAATGTAACTTTTTACTTCATCTTTTTCCTTCCCCTCATCGTTTTCTTCATACTTTCTAATTCATTTCCTCTATACTTTCCTGTTCAACGAAGAAACGAATGTTAGTTTCCTTCGTACTTTCTTGTTCAACGAAGCAATCCCTCTTCATTAACTCAATACCCAAACACCCCCATCTCCCCTCCCCTCTTCGTCCCCTCTTTGACCGAACGAAATCTGGCATTGAAGCTAAGAAAAATTAAACTTGGATCTTGGTTATTCAGAAATAAAAAATCTGACTAAAATTAGAGTAAAAATTAGACTAAAATCAAACTAAACCAAATCAGACTAAAATCGCGGGTTGGAAATTGATGAGGGGTTTTCAACGGAAGTCAGAGAGGAAATGAGAAGATCTACGGAAATCAGAGAGGAATAGAAGAGAAAACTTACCTAAGTCACACGAAGAGAAATGGCAAGAATCGAGGAGAAAATTGCAAAAATCAAACAGATGAGGTATTTTGCTTCAAAGAAGGGATGGAGAGAAATGGGCATCGAAGAAGCTTTCTTCAAAGAGGGGAGGATCTTCGTTCGGTCAAGAGGGGACGAAGAGGGGAGATGGGTTATTTTGCTTCATCTCATAGTGTTTGCTGCATAATAAGTGAAATTACAAACGAACAAAGCTTGAAGCTTCGTTGCTTCGTTGTAGATGCACGCTAGGAGGGAAGCTCGTCGAGAGAGATGAGGGTGGAAGGGAGAGAGAAAATTACTTTTTACTGAAGAGAAAGGGTAAAAAGTTAAAATTTTTTTTACATAATGAAAGTAAAAAGAGATATTTTTGATAAAATAAAATTATATATAATATATGAGTCGAAGAATATAAAATAATATTTTAATATCACGTCATCACTTAATATATCAAGTCATTTCTTGACGTGAATATCATCATTTAACGTGCATGTCATCATTTAATGTGTCATGTCAGCGTATCCATTAATGTAAAGTGATAGAATAATCATATCGAAATGTTAAGTAATAACTAAACTGAGACTTTTTAAACTACGATACCCAAATTAAAAATATGTGTAAACTATGATGACCAAATTAATAATTCTCCCTATTTTATTTAGTACTTCTATTGGAGTATTATTTTTAGCTTGTAAAACTTTTCTTAGCACTTTTAATTCTAAAAATAGATCTAAGCCATCAATGTTAGAAGACAAATCATGTTTCAAAAAATTATAAAGTTCTAAAAAAGTTTCTGTAAATTATTATAATCTAATGATTGTAATATTTGAAAGTTATAAAAAATCAAATATGTTTTTGGAAAAGTTTTCAATGTGGCCATCGTAGTTTGCACATATTTTCAATGTGGACATCATAGTTTAAAAAAATCTCAATTTGATCATCATAGTTTACTTAACGTTTCAATATGGTCATTCTGTCACTCTCCATTAACGGGTACGCTGACGTGGTACGTTAAGTGAGGACGTGGTACGTTAAATGATGACGTGACATTACAATATTAGTTTATTCCACTTCATATATTATATTTTCTTTATCAAAAAAATATATTTTTTTACTACTTTTTACCTCTCTCCTTAGTAAATAATCAGATTCTTTCTCTCCCCCCTCCCCTTCATCTCTCTCGAAGCTTTGCTTCTAGCGTGTATGTTCAACTTGTTGCTTCGGGTCTTTGATTTTCTTAGCTTCCATCGGTTCTGCAAGCAGGTAATCTTCGATTCTTCATGTATCATTCTTCTACTTGTATTTTTTTGTAAGTTTTGTTCGTCTTTGAAGTTCTTCTCAGGTTTTTTGGGTATTTCTCCTTGAACTTATTCTTCTCGGGTTGTTCTCCTCGACAAAATCGGAGGGTGTAAAAGGCTTGTCACTTTGTTGGGTCGATAGAATATTAACTTCTTTGTTGATTAATTAGGGATTGGTTCAATTTATGATTTTTTATATCATCCCTTAGGGTTTTGAAATAGGAGTTTTAGTTTAAGTTATTTTTTTACTAAATTTTAGAGGGCAAGATTTTGCATGGAAATAGAACTTCAGGCATATTACTTGGCCATTTTTAACTGCTCTGTTATGTCATTGGCTAATGGAAAACTTGGAGAAAATAATGGCTTTATTATGCTATGTTATGTCATTGTTTATAGTACTTATTGCTTGTATTTTTTCTTTAACTTAATAAAATAAAACAAAATCATTAAGAAACTGTAAAACATAATTATATTGTATTAAACATGATTAGAGTATGAAGAATCTTTCCTCCTCTCCCCCACTAACATGGGTTTTAGTTATATTGCTTTGTTACTTAGCTTCGATATTATTGTTGCACACATATGATAAGATTTCTTTTGTTATTACGTAGTCATGTCATGTGAACCAAATGAATCAAATGATACTAAGTATGATAGCAGTGATAGTTATGATGAAAGTGTTAGGAGCATTGACTTAATGACATTAGTTGAGAGTGATTTTGAAATGGATGATGATGAACAATTTGATGCCAATGTTGATGACATTGATGATGTTGGTTCTGATTACGGTTTAGAGGAACACTTAAACTCTCCTAGGAATTCAGATGATTATACTGAGAGGTACTCTGAGTTTATGGTTGACCATGACTTCTCGAATGCAGTGTTTAAATTAAGGATGAAGTTCAAGGACTCTACTGAGTTTTAGCAGGCTGTAAGGGCTCACTCGATACAAAGTGGCCATGACTTAAAGTTTTACAAAAATGAGAAGAAGAGGGGTCTGTGATTTGTATTGGAAAAGGGTTGCAAATGGAGGTTATTTGCTTCTAAGATGCAGTTGGAGAACACTTTGCAAATCAAGGTATATATACCCGAACACACTTGTGCTAGAGAGTTTTGCAATAGACATGTGAGTTCAAAGTGGATTGGGAAACACTATTTAGATAGGTTTAGAAGCCAAATAGGATGGAAGTTGAGTGAGATAGTTGAAATAATGAGGCACAACCATTTGGTTAACATAACTAAAAGTCAAGCATATAGGAGAAAGCAACATGCTTTTTTGTTATTGAAGGGAACATGTATAGAACATTATGCTAGGTTGTGAGAGTATTGACATGCCATGTCTTGAGGTGCAACCACTTTTTCAGCGGCTTTATGTATGTTTAGAGGCTTGCAAGAGGGATTTTTTAAGTGGTTATAGGCCTATTATTGGTATAGATCACTACAAGATATATGACATTCTATAAGAAGCGGATATTCCTGTGAAAAGTAATTCACAGGGTTCATGTGACGTCTGTGACAGCCCCTCATATTAAAAGTTCACGTTTTTCACGAGGGGCAACGCCTCGTGTGAAGACCCTTGTGGTATCTCACTTTTTACAGAATTTTTTGACTCCTATAGAATGTTGTTTAATGAGGTTTTATGACTCTTGTTACTTTTATTCAACAAGTGTTTTTAATTCTTGTGAATTCAAATTCATAGGTATTTTTGTATCCTATCAAATCAGATACCATAAGATTTTTTGAATCTCATTGATATAATTTTTTGTTATAAATTATACCTCTTAT
The DNA here is from genome assembly GCA_003255025.1 of Datisca glomerata. Classification (NCBI taxonomy): domain Eukaryota; kingdom Viridiplantae; phylum Streptophyta; class Magnoliopsida; order Cucurbitales; family Datiscaceae; genus Datisca; species Datisca glomerata. The sequence continues at coordinate 700,421 of QANY01001431.1, read as the reverse complement.
AAATAGATTTTTTGACATTTTATAAATGCTATTTTTTTACAATCAATTTATATGCACCTATTTTTTTACCATTTTAAACATTCAAAATTAATATACTACTAGAGTAAAAGGCATTCAAACATCATTTCATTCTCACAAAATATTATCCATAAGTATCGTCCATAATTATCATCTAAAAGTATTAGTACTTAGTGTACTAATACAATGTGCTATTCAAAACAAAAAACATCTAAAAGTTTCACAGACGCTATAAAATAACTTCAAAGTTGCATTGCTTAACTTTTCAAAATTTGATGCCATGTTAAAATCCTTTAAGGGATTGTAGTCCAAAATAACTTCAAAGTCTACCACATGTCATTTTTCCGTATTGTACAAGTCCAAGCAGCATTTTCAAGCACACAAATTATACATATTCAAGTGCTACATAACTGAATCTAAACTGTTTATAAACAAGCCTTGATGTCTTTTTCCATTTTACTACTTTTAACTATAAACAGTCTTGCAAATAAGCTTACACTTCTAGTTCATGCATTCCCTCAATTAAAAACTAATACATCTATGGCTTAGGCAAATATCAGAAAATTCAGCAGCAAAACCAGTAGTACTAAATGATGAAAATACCTCTAGATACAAATTTAATCATAAATAATAACGTCGAGATTAACAAATATAAATAATCTCCATTACTTTAACTTCTAATGCAGCACAACAGTACAAATAGAAATTAGAAAAATGATTAGATCTTACCATAATGAACTTTGTCAGCGGGCCATGCAATTGTAGATTCTAAAACATCTTCAATGCGAGACACATAAGAATTTGTTCTCCATGAAAAAGCTTTGGGTTTCTTTGTCACATCAACCCGTACTCTCACAGCATCAGGTTCGAGGGGAACGTGATGAACAAGATTTGTAGGCTCATTTGATGACCATCGTCCTTCAGCGACTACTTCCCCCGAACGAATACAATCTAAAAATTTACATTTACTCAATTGTGTTGGTTTATGAGCGTTGACACTCTATCAATAAATCAACAAAACAAGTATAGGCATAAAAAATAAAAAACACAAATAACCACGAGTTACAATTATTGTTAGAAAACCTTACCACGGGAGAAGGTATAACTGAATTTGCTTGTGAATTGACCCACATGACACTGATACATAATAAAAAATGCACTAGTCAATGAATTATATCAGTAATGATATCAAACTTCTTTTGATTACCTGATTCTGATTTTTGAAAAAGTTGTTGATAATAGACTTCATCTCCCTCAATTCTTCCTGCACCTTCTCACACGTATCTTCTAACCTCTTCATCTTAGAATCATATTTTTGTAAAACACTAAATATTGTAGGTGTAACCCACGTGCCAAGGCTTCTCACACGTCTGCGTGTTTCTTTGCCAAAAAAATTACCAAGACCGTCAACATTCAAATTTTGTGTTACAAATTCAGGATGCTCAGCCCGAACTTGTTTCAGTTTATGATAAAATAACGAAAACTCAATGTTAAAGTAGCAAATTTATGAAACCTACCCAACCATTCACATATATATATGTGCTTACAATAGCCTCAGCAACTTTTGCATTCACTGGCTCACCATTTTTTCTCTTATGCGCTTCAATCAAAGCATCAACTCTCGTTATTGAGCTTGGATTAGGACTACTCTTTTTCTAAACAAAAGAAAAAATGTTTAAGTACTACAAGTATAAATTAACAACTTCAACAGAAAAATTTTACAAACATGTTACCAATTCATGAGTCAGGCGGGCATATCCTTTACGACTACAAGTATGAGGGATCTGAGTTTTTTTTCATACTCTTGAAATTATCCTTTGGGGTTGATACCATCTGCTGCAAGGCCAAGTCTAAGATTTTGATGATTGCTTGAAAATCCTGGCCATTTATCATTCACCAAGTCCCATGCCATATAGTATATATATATATATATATATATNTATATATATAACGGTATTTAATATAGCTTAATTATTTTATTCAGATCTTCTATTTGATATCTTATTATAGTTATAATACCCCTAATGGGATATAATATTATTGTATGATGATTATTATATTATCTAATTAACGAATGAATGAATGCTCATTGTTTCTATTCGTAAATCATAATAAAGACAAAAAGAAGAGAAAAAAACAAGAGCAACATATACATACACAATCTAAGTCTAAATTAAGTTGGCTAAAGCTCAGTACACTGTAAGAAAATACACGCAGACAGGTAGTCATTCTCATCTCAATATAATGAATTAGCAAATAGTTTATCAAAAACAAAATGATTCCAACCAGTACAGAAACTCCTAAAATCGATGCGAAAATCAAAATAGTCAAAACTCAGACAGGAAAGTTTAACCATCAGAAGAAATTTAATCGGGAAACTTAAGAACCGATCACCTCAAATAAAACATAAAATTAAAAACCAACAAATTGGAGGGGAAAATCATATAACCACACAAAACAATCATATGGAACAATGGAGAAACTTTTGGTCTCCACGTTGAAGTATAATACAAGATTTCAGAGATGCCAAGGAGAAAAGATGACATGCAAAGACTTAAAACTCAGAAGTGAAGGAGACTAGAGAATCAAACTTGAAAATCAATGAAACCCTAGTTCGTATGTCTTTGAATGAAAGAGTGAGAGAGAAGCTAATCACTGAAAATCTTTGAGCCCTAGGTCATCTGAGAGGGAGAAACTCCATCGAAGTCCAACCCTAGGTAATCTGAGAGGGAGAAGTTGCACCGATGATTCTATGCCGAGAAAGAAGCAACGATTTTGAGGGTCTAATTCAGAGAGAAGCAACGATTTTCAGAGCTTCTCTGAAAATGGAGAAGAAAATCAAGCCCCTCTGAGAGAGCTTGAGAGAATGTTTTAGAGAAGAAAATCGAGCGCCCCCTGAGATTGCTCGAGAGAATGAAATGATTTTGAGTTGTGGGTCCAATTTTTGCTTAAGTGTGTGTCGTTTCTATTTTGCGCCTCCCGCTTTTTTTTTTTTACTTTTGACATGAATAAAGTTTACTTGATTTTTAATTCTCTTGTTATTTCTTATCTTTAATAAGAGGAGACTCAAACTCTTGTATTTTATTCCTGTAGAACACTTGAAAGGAATATGTGAGGGTCAATTACTAGCGGCCGTTGGAGTAGATGGGAATGACTGCATATATCCCATTGCCGTCACTGTAGTTGAGCAAAAGACTAAAGACGCGTGTAGATGGTTCTTGGATCTATTGATTGCAGAAATTGATCATATACAGCAATTGGGTCTTACCTTCATCTTTTGTTGCATGCATTAGATAAAATAGGGGTTGAGCACAGATTTTGTGTGAGGCACCTCTATGCAACCTTCAAGGCTGATTGTAAGGATAAACTATACAAAGATGCCTTATGGAATGCAAAAAAGGCCCCTGCGGCCTATGAGTTTGATATGGAGATGGAAAACCTGAAAAGTATAGATGAAGATGCGTACAATTGGTTGAACAAGGTCGAGAAAAAAATATTGGGCGAGGCATGCCTTCAACTCAAGGCCCAAATGTGACATGCTATTAAATCATCTTTTTGAATGCTTCAATGCCTACATTTGGATGGAGAATATAAGGAGATCATTGATGTGTAGGATTAAAAAAAGAGATGAATATGTAAAAGTTAATGGCATGATTTGCCCAAAAATTTAGAAGATGCTTCAAAAATCGGTTGAAGCTTCTAAGACTTGTGCATACAATTGGTCAGGTGGAGCCACTTTTGAAGTTCGGTATGGTTTTGACCAATATGTGATCGGTTTGAATATGCATAGCTGTAGTTACAAAAGGTGGGATCTCTCTGGTATCCCTTGTATGCACTATATCCAGTGCATCTATTTCATGGGAAAGTCACTAGAGGATTATGTCCATCGATATTTCTACACTGAAATGGTGTTGAGGACTTATGAGCATTTAATTCAGCCTTGTAATGGACCAAAATTGTGGCCCGCGATCAGTGGTCTGACTAACCTAGACCACCTATTGCCTTCGATTGTAAAAAGGCAGCCTGATAGGCAGAAAAAAAACAAAGAAAAAAGAGTAATGATGAGGCTACCTCAACATCAAATGCATTGAGAAGGCGTAACTCTACGTTAGTACGAAGTAGGTGCAAACAATTTGGCCATAATAAGAGAACATGCAAGGGATCACCTGTGGCTTCTAAACATAATCAGCCTACCTCAAGCAATCAACCTACCTTAAATAATCAGTCTATTTCTCAAAGGATGAAGAGCAAAGCCGTCAAGAGGGGAAAAAGCCTTGGGAGAGCCATTTATAAATTTATGGGATTCCAGGTATGTTTTTTGAGCAACTTATGCTTTCATTAACGAAAAGATTTTTTAATATGTCGTAATATGTTGAGCATGTTGAGATGGAATTTGAATATGGTGTAATATGTTAGAATTTGAATATGCTGTAATATATTGTAATATTGTTACTAGATACCTATTAATGACGTAAATGGAACTTAAGAATCTGGATTAAGTGTTGTCAGGCCTGGTGGAGGTGCTGTCGAGGCTGGTAGAGGTACTGTCGGGACTGGTGGAGGTGCTCTCGATGCTGTCGGGGCTAATAGAGGTGCTATCAGGGTCGGTAGAGGTGCTATCGGGGTCATTAGAGCTGGTATCGATGCTGTCGGGGTCGGTAAAGGTGCTGTCGATGCTGGTAGAGGTGTTGTCGTGGTCGGTAGAGGTGCTGTCAGGGTCGATAGAGGTGCTGTCGGGGATGGTAGAGGTAGTAGAGGTGTCGTTGGAGCTCATAGAGGTGCTATTAGAGGTTGTGGAGGTGTTATTGTAGTTGGTAGAACAACTGGCTAATGGATGTGCATGTATTTTTTGTGTACATGTCGGGTTATTGCAGTTGGTAGAGCAACTGGCTAGCATATGAGACTAAATATCATGGAAGAATGTATTAAATGCCTGATATTTTTTTGAAACTTATTATCAGGTTTATGAGTATCAAATAGTTATTGTATTTAACTGGTTTATAAGTATCGAAATAATTATATTATATATTATATTTAACATGTTTATAAGTATCGAAGCAGCTATATTGTGTTTAACAGATTTATGAGTATTGGAACTGTTATATTGTGTTGCATTTAAAAGGTTTATGAGTTGCGAACAAGCTCAATTTAACATGTGATATTTTGCAAAGACATTAAAAATATCTCATAAAGTTTGATACATAAGTATAGCTGCATAATAAGTGAAATTATAAACCATGCATTAATCTCTCTTACATAGCCAACATCAATGCAATAACAGTCCATAAAAAAATTATAACTAGCCACATGTTCTTCAATTTATTGCGATATAATTTATTTTTTTAATGGAGAGTGACGAAAGGATTATATTAAAATGTTATGTAAACTATGATGATCAAGTTAAGATTTTTTAAACTACGATGGCTAAATTGAAAATAGGTACAAACTATGATGGCCAAATTGGTAAAAAATATATTTTTGATAAAATAAAATATAAAATATATGAGATGGAAAATATAAAATAATATTTTAGTACCACGTTATCACTTAACGTGTCATGTCATCACTTAACGCGTTACGTCATCACTTAATGTGTCACGTCAACGTGTCCATTAATGGAGAGTGACAGAAGGACCTGTAAGGCTATAACTATAGGGGGTCTGTGTGTTTTAGACAAATCTCAGAAAGTGTCCGTGTACGTTTTTCGAACAATAATATTTCCACGTTAAACCATTCATAATCATAATTACCTTTTCAATTGAAGAAAGAATCCGGATGATTTAGTTTCCATATATAACTTTAGGTATATGTACATATAGAGGGAGAGACTTTGTGTTGGAGAGAGACACGAGAAGCACAAGATAACCCACCCGGACTACACCTTTGTCACACTCCTACAAGCACAATGGAGAAAGCTTCTATCAGTTGGTCTTTTGGGTTGTTCTTCTGGCTTTTGGTTCATGTCATTGTACTCTCTCTCCCAATTACTTTTTTGACGTGAGTCAAAACTCAACTAACAGATTTGCTATTGAGACCTCTAATAATTGCTCAAAAACTCGAATTACGGGTAAATTAAAAGTACTTTATTGGTGAGAATCTCATTCGCAGGTTTGGCACAAGAAATTGAAGAAAGAGTAGTAGAGGAGAAGCCAGTGCAATGACAACGTCCAGATGATTGCAGAGGTTGGTGTCATGGGTGCCTTGTAAACAAGTGCACTGCCGGCCTTCGTGTCTGTGCCTATGCTCATCAGCGGTCAAACGTGTTATCTGCTGTTCAAGATGTGGTGTCCTCCGCTTGTGGCAATGACAGAGTGTAACTTGCAATAGTCATTATGCAAAGTTCATGTTTAAGAATTAAGATTAAGAGCAAGTGCTTAATTTTTTATAATTATTATGCAAAGTAAACACAGTGGGCAACATTGTTGGTAGTTCTAGGAGTATACTTGAAATAAAGATTAAACATTGACTTAAGATGTAAATATCCGAGATAATAGGACCTATTCCAATATCCTTAATGGTTGCAGAAGACAACGTTTGGACCACTTCCATTGCATCGCTTAGCACCGTGATAGAAGCATCGGGGGAGAAGCCGCCATTGTTGATGCCCCAGAGAATAGCCCGAGCTTCAGCAGTGAAAACGTCTCTGCTCATGACTAAATTACTGCATCCCGCCCTCGCAATTTCCCCAGCAGAATTTTCGACCATAAAGCCAACTCCTCCTTTGCCATCCTTCCATGCGGCATCTGTCCAGAGCTTCCATGGAGGCTCAAATGAGATTATCAGCTGCCGGCTCAGAATATATCTCATGATTTTTACCTGAAAAATTCTGGGTGTTTTTGGAGCCCAGGAATAGTTTGTTCGTGAGAGCTACGACATCTAAAGGAGATGAAGAGGAGCTTGAGAAACACGCCGAGTTCCGATTTTTCCAGATCTGCCATAAACCGTACGCAAACCATGCCATATCATCAGCTGGGTTCTTGCCTTTTCTGAGACTTAAGAACACAGAGGACCAGATCGAAAAGAAGTCGTTACCGAGTAACCTGCAGAGTGCAAGTTGAGGTAGCTAGAGAACCAGAATTTTTTACTGATTTCACAGCAGAAGAAGACATGCACACTAGTTTCGTTTTCCTTACCGCAAACGAAGCACTTGCCGTCAATATTCAAACCACGTTTGATTAAATTAGGTTTAATGCCATAAAATGGCATCATCAGATGGATCGCTGGCTTCCCCAAGACCATGCCGACGAAGGGAGCATGTTAACAGCGACTCTATAACCTGTCTTTACCGTAAAATTCCCGTCTCTGTTATGATACCACACCTAATTGTCCTGTTCGAGAGATGGGCTAAGATGTATGGATTGAATAAAATCAGCATCTTCCTTGGAGATGGATCTTCTGCTGTCTTGGAATCCCGTAAAATCAGAGTCAGAATACCCAATGACCTCTAACTTATCCGACCTCTTATTCGTGAGCATATAATCTTTTGTTCTCTGCAAATATCTCATAACCCATTTAGCTGCTTTCCAATGATCCGTCTCAGGGTTATTAAGATATCTTTCCAACACACCAATGATGTACGCAATGTCTGGATGCGTACATACTTGAGCATACATTAGACTCCCAATAGAATATGCATAAGGAATCTTATGCATTTCCATAGTTTCAAGGCTAGTTTTCACGCACTAATTGAGACAATTTATCTCCTTTAGCGACGGGGGTGTCACTTGGTTTACAGTCTTGCTTGCCAAACATTTTACACACTTTTTCTATATAGCTCTTTTGTGATATATCAAGAATACTCCGAGAATGATCTTGATATATCTGGATCTCTAAAATAAAATAAGCTTCACCAAGATCTTTCATTCCAAAATTCTTATAAAAAATTCTTTTGGTCTCGTATAACATGCCTAAAGCATTATTGGCAAACAATATATCATCAACATACAAAATCATGAATATTAACCTACTCCCATTTAACTTGATTTACACACAATCATCAACAATATTTGCCTTAAAATCAAAATAGACGATTATTTGATGAAATTTATGGCAACATTGACAGAAAGCTTGTTTGAGACCATATATGGATTTTCTTAGTTTGCAAACCATATTCTTTAGATCCTCAACCATAAAATTTTCTGGTTGCACCATATAAATCGTTTCATCAATGTCTCCATTAAGAAACGTAATTTTCACATCCATCTAATGAAGCTCAAGATCAAAATGTGCAACAAGTGCCGTAATTATTCTAAAAGAGTCTTTCAATGAAACCAGAGAGAAAGTCTCTTTAAAACTAATACCTTCCTTCTAAGTAAAGCCTTTAGCTACAAGACAAGCTTTATATCTTTCCATATTACCTTTTGAATCCCTTTTGGTTTTAAATATCCATTTACAACCAATATGTGTCTTACCTTCAGATAAAGGGACAAGATCCCAAACTTGATTGTCTTGCATAGACTTATACTCTTCATTCATAGCCTCAATCTATTTTTGAGAATCCTTATCTTTCATGGCTCGGTGAAAGTTGATTGGATCATCTTCCACCAATTCATTATTTTCCCCATTTTCTTGGAGAAATTCCACATAGTCATCTGAAATAGCACTTCTCATTTCTCTTATGGATCTCCTTAGTGGTATTGGATCTTGAGGTTATTGAGTTTGTTCTTCTGGAACATTAACCTCAATTTGAATCAGGAGTTGTTCGACATTGTCTTGTTCTGATTCTGGATCTACTTCATGATTAATGATATGAATGAAAACCTACACACTGTCAGAAGTAGTGACTGTAGTAGGAACTAAAATCGAAGATGATTTCTCCTTAAAGACAATGTCCCTTACTTTATTTCTCCCTCTAAACTCAACAACCTAAAAAAATGTTGTAGTTCCCGTCTAAAAAATATTCCTTAGCGTGTGATCATAAAACTTGTAGCCTCTTGATCGTTCAAAATAACCAATAAAGTAGCCGCTCACTGTCTTGGAGTTCAATTTCTTTTCATTTGACCTATAAGGCATTGTCTCAGCTGGACATCCCCAAATGTAAAAATGTTTCAAACTAGGCTTTTTGCCTATCCAAAGCTTATAAGGTGTTTTAGCATTTGCTTTAGTCAGTGCTCTATTAAGGATATGAGCTGTTGTCTTTAATGCCTCTCCCCAGAGTGATTCCTGTAAGGAAGAATGACTTATCATACTCATCACCACGTCCTTAAGGGTTCTGTTTCGTCTCTCAACAACACCATTCATGCTAGGTGAACCAGGCATGGTTACTATAGGACTATTCCACATTCCTCTAGGAATTGGGAAAATGGCCCTAGACGTTGTTCTCCTGAACCGTCAGATCTACCATAATATTCACCACTACAGTCAGATCTAACACTCTTAATCCTTTTGCTGAGCTAGTTCTCAACTTTAGCCTTAAATATCTTGAACACGTCCAAGGATTCTGATTTATCATGAATAAGAAATAGGTAACCATATCTCGAGTAGTCATTTATGAATGTTATAAAATACTGTTGACTATTACACGAAGCCTTAGGGAATGGACCACATATATCTGTATGAATCAATTCTAAGACATCTGTTGCTCTATTGGCACCTACTTTTTTTTGTTTGGTCTGTTTTCCCTTGATACACTCAATACAGACATTAAGGTCTAAAAAAAATCAAGGGATCCTAAAATTCCATCTGACACAAGCCTCTGAATTCTCATTTTGGAGATATGACCTAAGCACTTGTGCCAAATTGTGGCTGAATTTTCTTCATTAATTTTTCTTTTAGTGCCTCATGATTCCACATGCAAGACTTCATTATAAGATGTATTAATATCAAACAAATATAAGTTATCATAAACATTAAAAAAACTAGTACTAACAATATTTGAATTTATTGATAAATTAAACTGATTGTCTCTAAATAAACATTAATAACCTGATTTGTCCAACTTAGAAACAGAAACCAAATTCCATGTAAAACACAAGTATCAAATAAATTCAAATGAAATCCAATTTTCCATAACAAATTAAAATTCCTAATAGCCTCAAACTCTATCGATTCTCCATCTCTTACATAGATGTATCTTTCAGCATAGTTAGATTTTGATAGCTCAGGTAACCCTACATATAAACACTTATGTGAGTACTTGCATCAAAATCTAATCACCAAGTGTTTCTAGGTACTGAAGTCAAATTTACCTCAAAACAGACCAAAGCAATAGACGTACCTTTCTTTACACGCCAAGCGTGATATTTGGCACAATCCTTCTTTACTTGTCTAGGCTTCCCACAAAAGAAATAATTATCATTGTCCTAACGTTGTTTTTTTTCTATTGGACCCTTAGCATCTTCTTTATACTTTTTTCTCTTTTAGTCTTTGCCCTTAGATGTGCTAGCCAAATGAGCACTTTTAGTCTGGTTATGCTTCATTCTCTCTTCCTCTTACACATAATATTAAATGACCTCGTTGAGAGTCCATTTCTCCTTCTGACAGTTATAACTGATTTGAAATTGACTGTATTGTGTGAGAAAAAAGATCAATACAAAATGCATGAGCAAGTCATCTGACAGCTCAAGCTTGAGTGTCTTAAGTTTTGAAGCAATGTCAGACATTTTCATAATTTACCCCTTTATGTTCCTTTTGCATTGATCGTTCATGCGAATCGAGCATCGCAAAAGTGTGCTTGTTTCTGCCTTATCGTTTTTGGCAAAACGCTTTTCTATTTCAGCAAGGAACTCTTTGGCATTTGTTATATCCTCAGATACTACCCCTGAATGCCTCTGGAATGCCACGCTTTATGATCATCAGAATCATATGGTTTGACTGATCCCACCTCTTAAAATTCTTCCTAGCATTAGAAGAACTTTCATCTATAAGAGGGGCAAGTTCGTCTGTCCTAAGTGCAAGGTCCAGATCCATGCAGCCAAGAACAATTAACATGTTCTCTTTCCAATCCTTAAAGTTGGTCCTGATCAAAATGAGAATGTTGTTAAAGTTGACAGATACCATAGTCACATTAACTGTAAACAGAACAAAAGAATTATCTAAATATGCTCATATCAAAAGCCAATCATAGTATACAATCAATTCAAATAATTAATCAGTCCATTTTTAAGATACCTAGCACAACATTAATATCAAATCTTTGGACAAGAATATTAATTGTAAATGATACTCTTGTTGTAATGATCAAACACTCATAATAATTCATGTCAAATAATAAATTTATCTTTGGATCAGTTTATTATTCACATGTAAAATCTTATAATTGTCACATGTTTACCATCAATGATATGTGTGTAATTCGGCCAAATATAACCTTCTTTCGGGCCGGCTAATACCCGCATGAATTTACACACACATAAACATCAAACACCCTTCATGAATAATCTACACAAGAGAGGCCATTTTGGTGACATGTTACTTCAATTAACTCATTCAGAATGTTCAATAATCATAATTAATCCTTAAATACTTACAAAAGTAATTGAAACAAAAAAAACTCCTTAATTAAATTGAATTAAACAAATTAATTCAATTTTTTTAATTATTACTGTAGCGGTGCTACAGTACTGCCTGAGAAGTAGGGAATAACTGCCCTTAAACGGTACAAGTGCCGCAATACAGGGAATAGTCCCTGCAATAGTATCGTACGGAGAAGTAGGGGATAACTGCCCAATACTCCCTTCTTCTTCCAAATTCCTTCGGCAGTTTCCATGGCCTTCGAGCCATTCCGTATTCCCCTTTTGATTTTATTTTATTTCCGGCATAAAATCACCAAAACTCAACATATATATGCAATTTACATAACATATTCACATTTACATATCAGTCAGGTTCATCATAAACATCAAAATCAAAAATCCATAAATTCATAGATGCATAAAATCCTAATTTTAAATTTACTTTAAAAATTTTTTGAACTTTAATCTCTTGATATCAACAACAGAAGCTCTCATACCATTTGTAAATATTAAAATTAAACATAATAAATATGTTATATAAGACAAATAATCAGATTTTCTTATATATATGAAATTTTTCAGACCCTAATCTTAAATACATATGTTATTTTGATTTTTAAGAGAAATAGATTTGTATATCTCGATTTCAAAAAACTTATCTGATTTCATAGATAATTGAATCGTAAATTAGAAGATAAGATCTTTCAAATTGACACAAGCTTTGTTTTTATCCAGAATTCTCTCCTGGAAGAATAGAGATAACTACTCTAAGAAAAATAAGATTTTCTTACTTGTATAATTTGTAGACCATAACCTTTATTAATAAATATTGATATTTCTAATTTGACTATTCAATAAATTAAAATATCATTTATGATATTTACATATTAATTTCATGATAATTATACCCATAAACTTTAAAATTTTAATTTTTTAATTAAACTAATTTAATTAAGCTTATTCACAAATTGTACATATTCATTTTATTTAACACATGTGTCAATTTTTTTTTGAATTTTTTCAATATACAAGACTTTCATCCATACTGTAGGTGTCACACTCATGAGAAGTTAAGCTTTTCAATAGTAAGAAGCCGCGAAGGCATATTCCGAGCTATAGAGCAGAGTCCAAAAATTCATAGATGTTGAATATGTTATTTCAGCCAAAGGAGTTAATGCAATGAGATGAATCCTTGAAAGAAAAATTAGGGAAAAGAAGAAAGCAAGAAGATGACAAGGTTTGACCAAAGCTCTTATGGGCCAACATTCACTAATGGACACTACAGAAGAGGGCCAAAACCCCAATTCTCTGATTATACCTTCTTGAGCCGACCTCAAGCTAAGGTGTTCACTGTGGTGTAGGATAAATCCATATTTTCATTCCTCTAACGTCTCAGAAGCAAGCTTTTGAAGAGAGATCTTGGTAAATATTATATTCCACTAGAAAAAACATGTCATTCTATAAAAAACAGATATCCTTATAAAAAGTAATTCACATGGATCATGCGGCGCTTGTGACAACCCTTCATATTAAAAGTTTACGTTTTTCGCGAGGTGCAACGCCTCCTGTGAAGACCTCTGTGATATCTTATTTTTTACATTATTTTTTGACTCTTGTAGAACCTTGTTTAATGAGGTTTTACGACTCCTATTATTTTTATTCAACAATCATTTTTAACTCTCGTGAATTAATATTCACATGTATTTTTGTATCCTTTTAATTCAAATCCATAAGATTTTTTGAATCTCATTCATATAATTTTTTATTATAAATTATGCCTTTTATAAAGAGATTTTCCTAGTATTTTATAAATGTTATTTTTTTACAATCAATTTATATGTATCTATTTACGTACCTATTTAAACATTCAAAATTAATATATTACTAGGCTAAAATGCATTCAAACATCATTTTATTTTCACAAAATATTATCCATATGTATCATCTATAATTATCATCTAAAAGTATCAATACTTAGTCTAATAATACAACGTGCTATTCAAAAAATAAAAAACATCTAAAAATTTCACAGACACTACAAAATAACTTCAAATATTAATAGCTTAACTCTTCAAACTTTGATGCCAAGTTGAAAAATCTTAAGGGATTGTAGGTCCTGCATTTTAAAGAAAATATATAGTCAGTGTAGTTGTTTAAATTTCTCACAACTAATATACACTACAATTACAATGAATTGAAATCAATGTCATATGAATATAAAATTATGAAAATGTAAAATACCAATGCAGCAAATAGATTCCTCACTAGTAAAAATTACGAACATATAAAGTAAAAAAATGAGGTAGAAGTATACATATACTCACTAATGCAGCAGATTGAATCCAACATCATATTTTTTCATGTTTAAGTTCTAATCCTGCTGAAATTCTTATCACCATCACTGCCACAAACCATAAGCTGAAATTCAATTAATTCAAGCAAAACACTAAACTATTTTATTATTGTATAATTCAATGCTTATGGTCATTTTCATTCTAATTGACCAATGAAAAATCTCCTAACGGTAATCATAGTTCATACAAGCACAATTCAAATGCACAAATGTGATGTTTCCTTAATCTTTATACCTTTTAATGTTGGATCAACAAAACTAATACACAGACAACCTAATTCAATTAAAATAAATCAAATTCTTTTGGAGTTGAGATAGACATGAAATTACAGTAAAAATATCAATAAACTCACCGTCAAACTAGCTGGAAAAAAACAAAGAAGAAACTCGTAACACCTACAACAAACAACACACACAAAAATTAAACCCAAAAAATACTCATATATATTAGGCAGACAACCAAATAAACGAACTACAAATAATTATGCCGATATTTAGGTGCAGCAGCACATGGCGCACCAACTCCCACATGAAAAAGAAATATACTTACTAGATGCAAAATGTGGCCACTTTCATAGGGAACTACTTGGTAGTTCCGTAGTCAGAAAAATAAGAAATTATTCTTCACCTATTTCAAGTTGAAAGGCAGTAAATAGAACTTACCTAATAACACCCCAAAATTAACACCCCAAAATCAACCAAGCTTCAAGACAGTCTCAACAACAACAAAAAACTGCAAAGTCCTAACAAAATCACATAGCAGTTAGATTTATTGATAAACAAATAGTAAAAGAGTACAACATAAAGTTAAATCCGACCAAATAGCAACCTTGAATAGGGTTTTTCCTTGATCTACAGTTAAGTTTATGAATTTATTAAAAGAGATAAGGATGAATTCTCAATATGAATGGACATATGAATATGAGAAGTAAAGTTTCAGGAGTATAAAAAATACATGAGATTGATCATATCTAATCATCTCAAGTCATGCTCACTAGTAGAAAATTGATATTTCACGACAATGGTATTTTTTGCCACAGTAACCATCGAATGGAAAAAAGTATTGCTGTCGTAAAAGAAGATTTTTACATCGATTTACTACTGAACGGTCATCATAAATAAGCAAACCTTCGTAAAAAAGATTTACGTCGGTCTATTAGCCAACTGCGTAACAAATGAGCAAGGAGCCTCTTTGACATGATTGGTTCTTACACCTTTGAGCTAGAAAGTAATGCCATTAAACTTCGATTTTGTTGCAATATTAAACCTTAGTTGCCTTTTGTTCACTTTAATGTTAGTTAAGAAATTAATTGATCACATGTTATATTGTTTATTTTTTATTAGTGACTCCGTTATACTAACCTTTTTATGTGATAAAAAAGAGTCGGACTATGGATTTTTGACGGACTAAATGCAACAAAATAAAGAACAATTGTAAGTAATAAGTCAAAAAATATATGTTGGGGAGAAATTCGTTAATTGACATAAAAGCAAATGAAAGTAATAATAGATTATGATTGCATTATCTTAATAAGTTTAAGGGTTCAATATTTTATATTAAAATATTAAGGTTTAATGTGTTACATAAAAATAGTTAAACATTTTAAATGAATACAAAAATTAATTATAAAACGAAATTCATTATAGTAAATAAATAGTTTCTAAAAAAATAGTCAAGAATAAAGAGGGTCAAAAAATTAATAAAGTTGACAATTTAGAAAATAAAAGGGGGCAAAAAAAGAATATAGAATCTATGATCTAAGAAAATGAAGAGAGGGAAAATGTATTAATTTGACTAACTTATTTAATTAATTAGTCATATTTTCTTATGATTTTTAAAATAAAGGGGGACAATTGCCCACCTACCTGGGCTTGTCCTGAACACGATTCACTATTCGTTCTCGGTAATCACATTTGTACAAAAAATCTTAGAAACTTTGAATTAAAGAACCTCGAATCAAAGAACCCTTCAAATAAACATGTTCCTCATATTGGTTGCTTCTACGGACGAGTGAACTAACTGCCACTGAGTGTCAATCAATCACTAGATGGGGCACGAATCTATGTATCTAATTTTCTATTGTAACCCTACAACTCAACCGTGTATTATTCCATATTGGAAAAACAGTGTCTGATAGGAAAAACAAATTTTCAAAACTAGTAACTATATTTTATGAAAGGATAATACATGTTTCCTAATCAGGTTAGGAAAAGTTCCTCCTAACTGATGAGTTGGTCTAAAATAAAAAAAGTCATGTGTTATATCATTTTTTATTTAATATTTAATTAAAGTCATGGTAGATTTTACTAAATATATTTTATTTGGTTGGATCGACCACAACTTAAATTAAAATAATTTTTAGGCAACTAGCATAGTTATATACAATAGTACCTAATTAGATTGTTATCAAGCTTTTGAAAACATTATATTTTTGTCAAGTTTCTTTAAATTTCCAGATTTTTATAATTTATATATAATAAATGTCTTTCATCATATATTTGAAACCATTAATAGGTAACTCCAACAAATAAAAAATTTAAATCTCATAAATTATAAATTTTAAAAAGTCATCTCTATTAACAAATCTCCTAATTAATGTAATTCGATTTACTATCAATATTACTAATTTCAAAAAATTTCTATAAAAAAATAAACAATTTCTCTCATACTCTAAATCTATTCAAATCTCTCTCTCGCTCTCTCCCAAAAATTCATTTGTTAGGTACAAAATGATATCAAGTACATATTTACATGGTTAAAGTATATTCATGTTAATTATAATTTACACCCTAAATTTTAGGCTGTATATTCTCGAATCTAAAAAAGAAACAATTGTTACTGCACATTTTTTGACAAAGGAGAAATGGGAAACAAATGGAAGGGCCGCCAAATGAACTTTGCAATCTGAAAAAATGGACACAAATTGAAATCTATATGTACATGTGTAAATAGTTGTTTGATACTATGTAAATTGGATATGTGTTTTATAAATTGGTTATACTCTTTGTAAATTCATTCTTGATAAATATTAGGGAAAATTATACTTTACCTCCTCAAATATCACTAATAGACACTTTAAATCCTAAACTTTAAAACGTTACAGTTTACACCCCTGAACTATATGAAACTCACAATTTTAACTCTAGATGTAATCCTAAACTTTAAAACGTTACAGTTTAAACTCTTGAACTATATGAAACTCATAATTTTAACTCTAGATGTAATAATCTCTATCTACTGTAAGTTAATTTTTTAACAGAACGACGTCATTTTTTCAATATGAGATAACATCGTTCTTGATTATGTTATCCTTAATAGATAAAATGACCTCATGTCAGATAGGAAAAAATGACATCATTTTATTAAAAAAACTACAGTGTAGTAGACAAAGTTATATATTAAGGCTAAATTATGAGTTTCAGATAGTTGAGGGTTTAAACGGTAATATTTTAAAGTTTAAAGTTTAAAGTATCTATTAGTGATAGTTTGAGTAGGTAAAATATAATTTTTCCTAAATATTAATGTGTAAATTATTTTTTAGATGATGTGTAAATAATCATTTGGTTCTATTTACATGCAAATAATTAACTATATGTAATTAACATGACTTAATTTTAATATTAATGCGTATTTACAAGAATTGTACTTTTTTAAACATGTCAATTTTATTTTTCTGCAATTATATATTGACATGAACATTATGTCTTTATGTACTACTTATATATATATTTTCAGTGTCAATGAGTATTTATATTGATTATACTTTATCAAATTATGAGAATTTTATCTTTGACCCCGTATCAATTAACATGAATATAAATGTAAATTTATGTAAAAACATGCATATTCATAACAGAAAAATATTGAATTAATAAATATAGTAACAAATATCAAAATCCTTTGAAAATAAACAACTTTCATAAATGAGAAGAAATAATACTTTCATGAGATAAATATTGGAACAAATATTAAAATCTTTTAAAAAATCCAAAAAAGAAAAGTAGGACAGTTACTAATTCAAAATATTCTAAACCAGAAATATGTAGATCAAAGAAAAAATAGCGAAATCTATGACTTTTTAAAAATTTAAAAATTCATTAAAAATAGAGTATTTTACTTGAAATATGAATAAAATAGATTATTAAAAATAATTACATTAAATATAAGAAACATTAATTAAGGACCATAAAAAATTGTAGATACTAGTTTACATAATTAGTTGTCTTCTTTGCTAATACGATCATCCTCCTGGCTGGAGATCTATAAAACACAAATAAAGAAACTAAATACGAGAAAATCTCGGTGGGGGATGGGGGATGGGGGGTGGAGCTCGCCTAAGGGCCTCCGATGCCCAAGTCAGAAATGACATACTTTTTCCTCGAGTAGATGTGGGTATTTGTACCTCAGGCCTCAACTTTTTATTTTTTAGTTTGAAATCAAAATATACTGAATATGTACACTTGTAGGTGAAGTTGCAAAGATGTCTGCACATGTATGAAACTTAAGCAAACATGCATGAGAGTGATGATCATGAAGTTCATGAAGATGATGACAATGGTGAAGATTCAGTTAATGATGATGAAGATGACCAGGATGATGACACCAATGAGGATATTGAATCAGAACGTGAACATGAAGGAGGTACAAAGCATTCACATGATGCTTTGTCTAAAAAGAGAAAAGTTGCACCATGATGTTTTGTCAAAGTTGATATGAAATTGTTGTGGATATAAATATGCTGGATTCTAAGTTTGTTTGGATCTTAAGTTTTTTTAGATTCTAAGTTTGTTTGGATTGGATTCTAAATTTTTTTGGATTCTAAAATTGTCAAAGTTGCATGATAGACGTTCATCTCCAACTAAGTGATCGGCTGCACTGAAAAGGTAATGTTTATTTAGTTTTCTTTAATTTTTTTAAGATCAAGCATATTCAAAGATGAGTCATCTTGATGTTTAGTTTTCTATAATTTTTTTAAGATTAAGCATCTTCAAAGATGAGTCATCAGGAAGTATCCATAAACTCGGTTGAGATGAAGTATCCATAATGGGTTTATCCACATTAGCAAACTTGCGAAATGAAGATGTTATTGGTGAAAATTTTGATACGTTACAAGGGGAAAAAAATTTCTACTATACATACGTAGTCGATGTTGGGTTGAGTGTACAGAAAGATGATAAACACAAGAACATAGAGGGAGAAACTGTGCTACGGAGATGGTTTGCTCAAAAGAAGGAATTCGAGAGAAAAAATATATGGGCAGAGAGGACACCAAGTGAGAACCAAGAGGCTTGACAAGGGTGGATTGCCGTGCTTGTTTTAGGGTGAACTTGGATAAGAAGACGAAAAATGGGTCGTTAAATATTTTGAAGCTAAGCACAACCATCCCACTGCCTCATCATAGGACGTTCCCTTTCATCGAACCAATAGAGCAGTGAATGAAGCGGACATGGCCCAGGAAACAAGATTGTATAATGTTGGTGTAAAAATAAGCCATGGTTGACCAAGCAGGTGGTTACGAAAATGTGGGGTTCTTATTGATGGATCTCTACAATAAGATGGAGAAGTAGTGAAAATCGCAGGTCATCGAAACTGATTCAGAATTAGCTATTGCTTTTTTTACTGTAAAATTGGAGATGGATCTAGATATGTATTTCAAATACAACATTGACATGGATAATTGTATAGCAAATTTGTTTTGGGCAGACTCGACGTGCCAAGTTGACTATCACTGTTTTGGTGTTGCATTGGCGTTCGATATGACCTACATGACGAATGCATACAAGAAATCGCTCGTGATTTTCCTTGGTGTGAACAATCACTACAAGATCACGGTATTTGGTTGCGCATTATTGGTTGATGAGACTATGGAAACCTATCAATGGGTGTTGAGGAATTTCTTGGATGCCATGAAAAATAAGATGCCTCAATCGGTCATTATGCGATAAGGCAATGCGTAAAGCAATCAAGACGGTCCTCCCCAATTATAATCATCGGCTTTGTGCATGGCATATCGAACGAAATGCACAATCAAACGTGCATAACCTATATTTTCTACATGCATTCAAGAGAGTCATGTTTGATGTACTTAGTGAAGGGGAGTTCGAAGATGAATGAGAACGTTTGATAGAGTCGTTCAACCTCAGGTAAAACAAATGGGTACAATGGATGTATGTGATGCGTGAAAGTTGGGTAGAGGCCTTCCAACACGGAAATTTCTTTGCTTTAATGAGAACGACGCAATGGTCTGAAGGTATGAACACGTATATCTACCGATTCGTTGAACGTCGATTTAAACTATTTGAATTCGTACTACAATTTGATCGGGCGTTGGCACATATTTGACACGAGGAGAGGTTGGACGATTTCAAGTTGACAAATGAAATGCATGTGCTTCAGACTCACTTGCATGTGTTAGAGCAACATGCAACAAACATGCTCACACATAAACTGTTTAACGTGTGTGTAAGGAGATCATGGGTGAAGCATCATTTATAGTTTGTGCTCTGACACATGATATGGAGGCTCAAAATTATTTGTTGGTTGAGTTTGGGGTGCCGAATGACTCATACATAGTGACACGAGACCAAAAACTTGATACGCTCAAGTGCAGTTATGGCAAGTTTGAATCAGTGGAGATACTGTGTCGTCATATGTTTACTATTATGAAAGTAGAACATATGCAACAGATCCCAAGCACGTGCATACTAGATCGATGACGGATCACTGTGAAGAGTAATATACTACCAACCGAGTTAAGCCTTTCTCATCTGGATACAGATGAGACAATATTGCTTCGGTACAATTTGATCTAACTAGCCGCCAAAAGACTTGCTCACTTTACGTCAAAGTCAAATGAATGGTCAACTCGAGCCAAAGTGGAGATTTGGATGCTTTGTGCAAAATATGAGACCATGTGGAATGAGAAGGTCACCAACAAACATGATGTGAAGCACGAGGATTATGTAGAGATTAAAAGAGGCCTAGTTGAAGACCCTGTAATCGTGAAGACAAAGGGCAGCCAAGGTGCTAGTTCGAGTAAAGCACGACCAACCAACCGTCGATGTGGCCATTATAAGAACACTGGACTTACCAAATGGACATGTCCAAAGTTACCAAAATTTATGCATGCCACAATGCCATACGTTAATAATGATGATCCAGCACCATCTAACGTGCAAGGTGCACGTACACATTCAATGTGCAAGGTGAGTACACATTCGATGTGCAATATGCGTACCCATTCGACCCGCCTGCATACCCACCACCATTCAACGCACAAGGTGGGTACCCTATGTACAACACAAACATCCCATACTGGTATAATTTTTCATATCCCCCGCCGCAATAAATGTACATTTTTGGTATAAACTTGCTTTCATAATTTTTTGAGAATGTTAATATACAAATATTTATTAACTTGTTTATTTATAACAATACACAATAATTCTGCGAAATCTACTAAATTATAACTGTACAAAATAATTCTGTAACATCTATTTATCATCAATTACACGATAACTTACAAAAACCTATTATATTTATAGTTGTACACAATAATATACAAAATCCGTTTCTCATCCTTGTACTCAATAACTTACAAAAATCTATTTATCTTCACTATACACAATAATCATATACAAAAGATGACACAATAATGTCTACTTGGAGGGATGCTCGGCCAAGACAAACCTATGATCCTAATTCTATCCAAAATTTTGAAGCGTACGAAGATATCCCACTTCGAAATTTATTGCACCGTCGTTATTGTCTTCTTCAGTAAGCTCTAGCTCACCGAATTTCTCAGAAATGGAAAATGGGTGAGTGTTTGAACAAGAACATCAAAAATAGGACACAATAATGTAATACAATATTAACTATCCTTTCATTTTTTTCCTATTCTCAAGCATTTTCTTTAAGGTAGGACTCGTCTTCAGTGGTAGACGGGTTTACGAGAAAGATGAGTTCATATTATAAAATTGATCAACGCTATCATGTTTTGTATCATACGAGATGTTCCAAGCATGGTTGATGATCTTCAACAAAATATTACATTGAACGATTTATACTCCTGTAAAAATATTCCTAATATTCAACAAACTATCATACACCTCAACATATTCAACAACGACAACCATAAAGCATGACAAACCATCCGTCGATGTGGCCATTGTAAGAACACTGGAAATACCAAACAGACATGTCCAGAATTATT
Source organism: Datisca glomerata (assembly GCA_003255025.1). Lineage (NCBI taxonomy): Eukaryota > Viridiplantae > Streptophyta > Magnoliopsida > Cucurbitales > Datiscaceae > Datisca > Datisca glomerata. The sequence continues at coordinate 678,384 of QANY01001431.1, read as the reverse complement.
GAAATTTATGCATGCCACGATGCCGGATGATAATAATGATGATCCAACACCATCTAACTGCAAGGTGCACACACGACAGGGGTGTCCGGTTAAGGCGCATCCCCATTCATTGTGAAATGTGGGTAGACATTCAATGTGCAAGGTGCATACACATTCAACCTATCTGCATACCCACCACCATTCAACGCACAAGGTGGGTATACAGATCTAGATTACACAATACATTTACACAATCATAATAATTCAACATTTAATATCTTAACTACATTAAATTTGTTTACCGTCGTTTCTAGCTCAAACATTAGCACGTATCTATCCACGATCTTGTGTTTCCTTACATAATTAGGAAGCTCTACTAGTTTTGAAACACATTGACTCTGCAGTAGCATAAGAAAAAATATATGACAAAATGTACATACAAACCTAAATAAGGTTGATACTTAGTAATAGATACTCACAACAAAGAACGTGGGAAGAAACCAGAATCGATTGTTCATTGACGCATGACGAGCCTCCAAGGTCAAAATGCTGATAAACAAGTCTATAATTCCATGCCAAGCCAATTTTCTGGATCGAGAGTCTTAAGGTCTCTCCATTTAGCATGGAGGCTAGAATGTCTAATGAGAATCTCACTGCAAAAGACAAATAAAAGACAAACTTAATCAAAATTTGGTCGTGATAGTGTGTCAAATTTTGTTGGATTAGTGTGACTACTACCTATCCTATAATCTTTTCTAAAAATATACTCCACTAAACGCTCATCTTTCACTTCTAGTGGGTTCTGCAACGTGTACAGACCCTTTTAAATACATTCTTGTTGTGTTTAGTGGTCGATTTACCCTTCAAATAGGGTGAACTGCATTAGTGGCTTTCGGTAGCCTCGGACTAGACATGTTTGCCCTACCAAAACAAAGCCCCAAGTAAGGTGTTAGATTATACATGTTATATATATAGAAAAAGATGAAATACGAATAAACATAATAATACCTTTCGACATCCTTTAGTTATTCTAGTCATAGATGGTTTCCTGACCAATAACAGGTCAGCGAATACATTATCTGAAGCATCCAGCTTGATGCCCCTTTCATCATTATCACCTTTATATAAAGGTGATGAAGAGATCTGTAGCTCTTCTTCACAGGTGGGACTCATCGTCTTAGGCTCGAGACTTACTAGTGTCCTGTTCTAAAAGACTTGCCAATGTTGTGCAGATATTCTCTTTGACGACCATCATCTTTCTCTACACCTCTATTAATTGTAATATATCCGCCCTCATAGAGTTGGACTCCGCTTGAAGAGTGATCACCTGTGCACTTAAATCACCTAGCTTAACGGCTTGCTTTTCAGGTAGATCTGCACACATGTCCTCGGGAACGTGCATACGCTCGCGGTCCTGCCGAACCTCACAGTCATCCAGGACGGATTGCGCTATTGTATCGATCTACATAATACAAAAATAAATATATGAGAATTAGTAATAAATAATCAATGGTAATAAAACCAACCAAATTTGCAATATTCTTAAATGCTTACCGCACAGCTTTTAGGCCAAGCTTCTCCTCCCCTTGATTTTATAAAATAAATCATTTTTGCAACGGCCCTGTCATTCCATCTTATCGACGAAAGCTTGTTCAAGTCAACATAGTTGGCAGCGCATGCCAACTTCTCCAGATAATATAGTTTTATCGAAATGAACTTATTAGTAAATATACGTATGTTATCATGCGAAAGTAATACCAATGCACACTGAATATATTACCTGTATAAATAAAAAGCATCTGGTAATGCTATAGTGGTGGTTGTTTTGATACCTCGTGACAACATCCACAAAATCTCTAAAACAAGCAGAAGCCCAATTCTTCTGTTGGATGGTCGAAGGTGACTTCACAACATGCAACCATGAATGAATGGCGACTGGTTTTGATCGAGGAGATAACAAAACCCTGACAATGTACAACACAAAGGCTTGCTTCCAATAGTCACAGTCATACTCTTCAATAAATAATTTCGACAAGGCATTCACCGAATTATCACCTTTGGCATTCACCCACTTTACCTTTCGATCTTTTATCTCATTCACATCACCATCGAATTTGATCTCCGACCCACCATCAAAGATGCGTAGTATAGAAGTCACATCATTTACGGTGACTTTGAATGTCGATCCATGGACATTCAACGTGAATGTAGTCTATCACTTTGAGGTTATGAGAACCTAATATAAATTTTGGCATGCATCTCTGAGGAGAGTGGTGCGGCCAAACATCATCCCAGAAGTGAATGATCTTACAGCTTATCAAGCTAACTTGGGTGTTAAGATGCAGTCTTGTAGTCAGTGTTTGGGAGGTCTTCCATTCTGGAAGAGATCAAAATTTCACTCTTTCTCCCACTAGATGGCTGGATCGAAGCAACCTAATAGTTGCTGTAAGAAGTTCCTCTTCAACTTATGACATTTAATATCTAACAACCCTCTAAATCCCATCTCCACGACCGCTATATTCTTCCCCTCATCAAAATTTGCAACAAGATTCGTAAATTTCTCGGGTGTACAGCGTGTGAGCAACTTCCATTTAAAGGTAGGCCTTATTGGATGACTAGGTCTGGGTTGTTCCGCTCCATTTTCAATGGCATGGATTTCACTTCCTTCAAATAATTGAGTTTGGCTTCCTTCGTCATACTTTTCCACTTTAAAGGTAGGTCTTTTCGTATCTGTATATCAGAAACTCACTTAAATTAATCAATATTTGTCAATTCCATGTTATAGTGTAATGTTTGTTTAAACATACTTACTTCATGACCACTAATCTTTTCATTTGCCGCCCTCATTTTAGCACTTCTTTCGCACTGTTTTAGTTTTAAACAATCACATTAACATTGCAACAATTTATAAGAAAATATGTAACATTAAAGTGACGATCTCAATAATTACTTACAAGTATACAAAGAAACCCTTTTGTTCCTTCTTCATGTTGACATTTGTGTTAGCCATTTGAAATATATGTTACCATGTCTTCTTATTATGATTATCCCTGATACTAATTTATAATGGATTGGACATCATCTAGTAAGAATGCTAAAATGGCATACCAATGTTATGTTCTTGTATACATCTACCTCTATTATATTATTAATCAGCTTTATGCAATGACTATTTTAGATAAATTAATTGAAAGTGATGTATATCAACAATCTTAATAGATGATAAAGATGACGTGTAATGAATTTAAAGAATGCAAGAAACTTAGTTGATCTAGTTGCAACATGCTCTTCTCCAAGTTTTTTCGTAATTTATCATGTTAAAAGAATCATATTAGTAAATTTTCACCACGTAGGTAAGCTAGTTAAAAACTCTATAAATGTCATAATCTCTATAATCATATAAAAAAATGACGTTCATTAGTTCCCTCTAAAGTAGGACTTTCCCTTTTATTTGATTGCTTGAAGGATAACATGTACAATAGTATTATATGAAAATGATAACATGTACATCATGTATTCATCTAATAACAAACATACATCTAAAAATATAATTGTTTCTATGAAAGTAGACTGATCTTAAGTAGTATCTACTTCCAACTATAATATTCTCTATAGAAACATGGAAAAGGAAAAACATGAGAAACTAGTCTACAAACATAGAAAATTCCATTTTATTAAGTAAAACCAATTCAAGCTAATGATATTGAGAAAGAAATCTTGATACGAGTTCGAAATCCAGAAGTAAATGACTAGCGACTTTACAAATGCTGACAAATCTTTCCTATTGATGACCAATAATTAGGAGGTTTCACCTAAAAAAAGTATATAATTGAATGAAATCAAAATACAAAACAAAATTTAGCACAGAGTAGACCATCATATTACATTGTCATAAACTGAAAGAGAAGAATCAACTATCATGTAAATAAATCACATCTAACTTAGAAATAACTGATCAGCACAAAATAGACTCTTTCAGTCCAACTCAGAAAATAACTCACATCTAATCAGCATAAAGCAGATTCATCATCTTCTTTTAATCTGACTAAAAAATAACTCACATCTAATCAACACAAAGCTGACTCATCATCTTCTAAAGTCCATATCAGGTGGTACAGAAAACAAGCTAATCATCTTCTAAAGTTAGCATAAAGTAGACTCATCATACTCTTTTAATCTAACTAAAAAATAACTCACATCTAATCAACACATAGCTGACTTTTCATCTTTTAAAGTCCATATCAGGTGGTACAGAAAACAAGTGAATCATTTCAAATCCACGATTATATAAATTATAGAGCATAACTATATTTTCGAAAAGAACAGTCTAGAAGTGAGACCCTCTAAACCAACCATAATCAACAGACATTAAAAACATCTTCATCAAGAATAAAATCTCATATCAAAACCAAAGCAAACCAAAAATTTGATTCTAGATCACTAAGAACAATAACAAAATTCCCAAGACTGAGCAAAAATAACAACACTAGTTTAGTATAAACACTTTCAACCATAATCAACAGACATTAAAAAACATCTTCATCAAACTTCAGTCAACAAAGCATAAATTAATTATTTAGGGTTTGACTTCCTTTACTTTCCTTGTGATCCTTTCTTAAAAAAAGACTAAGAAAGAATAAAATCTCCAGTAACAATCATTGCCAGAAATAAGTCATATATTGATTTTGCTCCATAAATTCTAGACAAAACTAATAAAAGACAGAGCTCAATTTTGTATCAACAGAAAGTGCAATACTGAAAATTCACTATTCTAAAAAACAGTAGGGTAGAATTGGAAAAAAACTCTAGAAATCGTTCCAAGTATGCTTTAATTGAATGTCAAATAATCTAATAGTAAAATCCTAGAAACCAGTATAAAACATTCATAACAACCAAATGTTTATAAATAATAAACATTCTACATGCTTGCAACAATACCTGGCTTTTTATGCTGCTAAAATTACTTCATTTGCCAGTTGTTCTTTTACTAAGTTTGAGGAATTCACTTGACTGATTAGTGAGACATGAACACATTAGCTGATGCAAATTAGTTAAGGAATGAGAAAATTTGAATCTTTTTTCTCTATGCTATGAATTTCAAATTACGATCTAAAATAATAACATATCTTGTGTAAGGACTAGAATGAGAGAGATCGAGAGAGGAGGAGATATTACCTTCAACAGAAAGAGTTGAGAGTAGGGAATTCCTAGTGGTTAAAAATCGCGTGCCCTGGACGCAAAAACTCTTCGATGACAGAAAAAACTGGACGATGAAGGGGAGAGAGAGGGAGTGGGAGAGAGAGAGAGAGGTGGACGACAATGGAAATAGGGTAGAGAGAGCCTGAGTTTGGTGAATAAGAAGAAATCTTGCTTGCTTTCATTGTTCGCAGTAGAGATTGGAGAAGAAATTGTTCGTGGTGGAGATTTGGGTGACCTAGAGCTTAAGCTTCTAAGCTTCAGTTGAAGCTTTAGACGAAGAAGAATGGAAAGCTTCCTTTGGAAGCTTTCTAAAAATAATTAATCTGCAACCATGGCAATAGGTGATGGGAATTTCCTACCCCTTTTGTGATCTAACGGCTGGAAGTCTCCCTGCCTCATTTAACGACCACGAATTAATCCCGGCATCCTTGCCGTTAAAAACTCATGACATGGGACAACGACCCTTGTTTCCTGGGTTTAAAATTTGAATTCTAGGAAAATTTTATAACCCCAGACCAGCATTGATGTAGGGTTCAAGAAAATTTTGATGCGGTTCAACACAATATATTGATGTTTCAATTAGTATAATTTGAGGTTCAATAAATAGAGGGTTCAACAAAACTTTTGTGGTTCAATAAAATATGTTTGAGGTACAACAAAAAATCTCGCCATCAATGCTGGTCTGGCATTGAAGAGTCACCATGAATTCTAAGATTAGAGTTATGACTCAAAACAAAATCAGATTTGTCTAAAGGAAGCATGCTTTTGTCCAATAGATTACATTGTAAAGATAATTTTGTAGACCGTGTCTCTGTTGTACCGCAGTAAGAAAAGCTTTATACTAGTAAAACTTGACGCAATAGGTTGCTGGATGTGAATGAAAAATTAATGACCACTTGTATATTGTTATGTGCTACCAAGTGATAATTTACAAGAATTCAAAACAATATATTAATTAGTTAACGGGTCAGATTTGAATTAACAATCTAAAGTAATCTAAATCCATGTTTACTGAATTTTAGATTAAAAAATTTATGTGGGGCTCATCACATAATTGAATTTATAATCTAAGTTTTGGTGGATTTGTAATCCAAATCAAAATAGAGGATTACAAATCATAATCTAAATTTTTGTTGGTTTTAATATTAAAAGTAAAAAATACCCTTCCTAAGGTTTTCAAATTATAGTGTCATTTTGCCCACTATATAAGGATGAAAAAAATATCCGTGAGTAAAAATATTCATTTCTTCCCTAGAAGGGTAAAATGGTAATTTAATCAACTCTAATTTACGAACCAATAATTGGAGGACAAAACTATATGAAATGATTATATCAATGGACTAACACAAGAATACTGTGAAAATACATTCTATAATCTCTAAGAATGCAATTCCATATTTATAGTGGAGTAATAATTGAATTAATAGATATTATTATTTATTTAAAAAGTTTAATTAATAATCTAGTTTATTGAAGTTTAGGATTATAGGTCCATGATCCTCAAGTCAACTCTGTATTACACAGTCTAAGGTGTGAATATTTTAAGACATGAGAAAATGACTACCTTGCAAAATGAATTATATTTCTGGGGCAAATACATATTTATGAGATAATTATGTTTGATTAATTAATTAAATTATTTATATTTATTTTCTAAAATTATATATAAATAATTATATCGATTAATTTTCTAATTATCAATAAGTGAGACAGTATAGATAATTTATGAAATTAGATAATGTTAAATTATTATTAGATAATAATTCAAAATTTGAATCAACTAAATTTGTTATTTGTGAACTAACAGATAAAATAGCTGATATGGATAATCAAATAAGTTAATTTTGAATTGACTGATATCTAGATATTTATCTGATTAAAATAAATAAATAATTTACAAAAATTGCCACGTGGCGTGTTAGACTGTCATATGTCAATCACTGATTGAGAATCAGAAATTGACATGAACTACTTTAGTATCACGTGACACTACAGTTAGGCGTGCAATACTGTAGTGCCACACGCCACTACAGTAGTGCTATGAATTATAGTGCCATGAGGCACTGTGATACCTCACGGCACACTGCAGTGCCATGTGACACTACAGTTATGCATAGTTGCAGTGAGTCCCACTACAATGGCTATTTATGATTCATTATTATTTTGTGTATATCCTTAATAATCTGGGGTACATAGAATATATATAGATATTATTCTATTGGCCTCAATGCTGATTAAGTGTGTTAACAACACAGTTGCTATCAGGGTGAAACTCTCTAAGATTAAAAGTTAATCAAAAAGCTCTGTGAGAATAATCACTGTATTCTCTCAGAGATTAGTCTCACAAAATTATTCATTCTCTAAAAATCTTTAGATCTCATGTGTTGAGTATATCTAGAGACAGAAAAATATTTTTGCTAGATCTCATGTGTTTGATGATTGATTTGGAAGATCTTGGTGTGTATCTCAAAGTTAGTTGTTCATGGGAATGGAAGATCGTTGGTTTGCGAGGATTCTTGATTAGACTATAAGAGGTATATATTCTATATCCATGTATGTCTTCTATTTAATATATAAATATATAACGGATCTGATTGAAAAGTGTTTTCAATAAAAATTTTATTTTGGAAACTGTTGCGTTGCGTTTATTTTCTTTTATCGAAAAAGATCCATTTTTTTAATAAATTTTTAAAAGGCCCACGCTTCTATCGCACAAGCGCCGCGTTGCTAATAACATCGACCCCAACCCCGAAGCCCGAAGCCCGAAGTCCGAAGTCGATCCGACCCGACCCCGTCCTGATGTGAACCTGACCCTGATCCGGACATCCGGACCCCACCCCAGACCCGATCCGACCCCTAAATATTGTTAAAAAGAGTAACATTTTTAATTGAAGGGTATTATATTAAACTTACCTAAGATTACATGATTTAAATATTCAAATTTATAGTAAACACAATATTTTATCAGATGCCCCTGAATGGACATAATAAACACAATACTACAAATCTAAAATCTAAAATCCTTAATCTAAATTTTAATAAATGTGTCATGAGATTTGTTCTCTTAGATGATGTGTATAACCAACGACTCGTAAAATATGTCTGACTCATTGTCTGTAAGATTTAGAATCTTGTGAGACCATAACATATTATCAAGATTTTCTTATAAGCCAAATGACTAGTAAACGAGAAGTATATATTAAGATTTAAGGCTGTGTTTACTAATTAGTAAAGGAAAAAGGAAGGAAAGAGAATTCTGTTGTCCCTTTCCTTTTCATGTGTTTACTTACTTATGGTAAATAAAATAACGGTGGGATCCACTAGAATATATTCCATTTTCGAATAATCTACATAAAATTAATATTTTAAAATTACCCTTCATGTTTTAGATACAATTACAAACAAAATATCCTCCACTTTAAGTAAATTTACAAAGAAATCCACTTTTAATTACTAGATTAAATTAAATATGTGCGTAAAATAATAAGTATTATTTTTATTTGTAAATTAAATAATTAATTAATGATCTACTTTAGTTATTATTAATGAATTCAATAATTTATTTTAAGGATTTACTTTCGTTATTGAAAAATATGTTTATTAGTTGTAATAGACATATTAGCGACTTTAGATATTATTAAAATAAGTTAGTATTAATTAGAATAATTATTTAAGTTGTTACTAATTTATTTTGATTAGTAGTTTATAAAAATAATTTAATTAGATTATAATATTAAATTATTCTAATTTATTGCTGGACATAAAACAAGGGAAGAATAATTTAGTAACAGTTCAATTAGTTTTAATATATTAAAATAGTAATTAAAAAGTGTCGTTTAGTCATTATTTTATAAAATGGGTATTTTTTAGTAAATGAGTAATTCATTTTGATTCTTAACCACTAGTAAACACATCAATGACATCAAAGTTCTTTCGGATTTTAATTGATAATAGTTAAATAAATACATTAATGAAATTTAATATTCATTTTCCCTTTCATTCATTTTCCTTTTAATTTTCTTTCTTATTATATTTGAAAGAAACAAATTAATCTGAGAAGGGGTCTTCCACCATCCATGATTGAATCCCGCGTAAATGAGCTTGTGGTCCCAAGCACATGATCGAGTAGTATATTTGCTCGTCTACTGCCATCATATATGCTTCATGAATGAGAAGTACTACTGTAAAAACAAGTTGGGTTAAAAGTGATCAAAATATGTTCCAATTTACACTCTCTTACAATTAGGTACTTGTACCCTTTTGTTCCACGAAATTTGATTTGTTTAGGATGTTTACTCACACCCTTCAACATTTGATAGGTTCTGATCTTGATTTTCAGTATGAATTCAATAATTTAAATTTTCGTTCGAAGAATTTGTATAACATTTTGACGTACTCATTAAAAAATATGGAAAAGAATGTACAAGTATTCATTACACATGCCAACCAAAAATTTAAAAAGCATTATACGACAGTTGCAGTAAGATGAAAATGAAATGCAAAATTGCCATGGACGAACCAAAAATACGTCTACAATTACATAATTTGATTAAACATAAGATTATGCTAAGATACGGATTTTCCCGTACCTTATTATAAATGCCTTTCATTGAGCCTCATGTATTTTTCTTTGCCAAATATTTGATTCTTAAAGAAAGTGTTTCTTTAGATATTTGCTCTTTAAAACAATTGTTTGTTTTAGTTTTTTTTTCTCAATTATCCCCAAATTTTAAAATCTCTAAAACAACTACTCATCCGTGGGTTGGAGGTTACCTATATGAATGTGATTAGCGAGAACATGATTAGTAAAAAGTTTAAATGTGAGATTATATGATTAATATTTTTGGCAGTGTATTGGAGTCTTGTAGAAGATTTATAGTAATACAAGACTGCTCTGTTTTGTTTGTAAAATTTTTTTTATTACGAGAAATATGAGAGATTATAGTTTAACTTTTTATCCTTCAATTATTCTCAATAGATAATAACATTTAGTTAAATAATATCTGAAAATACATTTAGGAAAGCTTAATACATATAGGAAGGCTTAATACTCACCCAAAAAATAGATTAAGAAATTTAGATGTAATATATTTAAAGAGAGAAAAAATCAGATAAAAAATAATTCATATTAAAAATTAGCTTTGAAAAGGCTTATTAAAATTTGGGCTAAAAAGCAAACCCCCTTAAAACAAAGAAAATTAAATAATTAAGAGATGAGAAAGTGTAAGTTTATTTATAATTACAGTAAATCAAAGTTGAACGGGCATAAATTCCTTCAATCCTTCATATCATAGAAAATTTGAGAAGGAGACCAATAAGACGAAAATACATTACTTACCATCGTGACAATCCAAAGAAGCTAATCAAGACCATTTGATTGATTATACGGTCAAGATTTATTCAGTTGTTAATGCTGATAAGCTAGATCTCAATAGAATATTATGTTGATCTTATTTTCAATTAGAATTTGATAAGTTGTATCTGGTTCTATGTAACTGATTGAATGCCTATAAATAGAGGTTAAATGTGACTCCAAAGGGACTCTCAGCACAAACAAGAGACAAGCACAACTTGTAGCTTGCGTTAGCCTTATAAACATTTTCTCAATAGAATATTATGTTGATCTTATTTTCAATTAGAATTTGATAAGTTATATCAGGTTCTATGTAACTGATTGAATGCCTATAAATAGAGGTTAAATGTGACTCCAAAGGGACTCTCTGCATACACAAGAGACAAACACAACTTGTAGCTTGCATTAGCCTTATAAACATTTTCTTCATAATGAAAAATATTATCAAAGTTTTCTCGTGGTTTTTCTTTCCTTCAAAGGTGTTTCACGTAAATCATGATGTTTATTACTCTTTTCTATTTACTCTTTATTTTCTCATTATCATGTAGGAAATCGATCAATTCTCCAAACCGTGAATTTTTTCTTTTACATTTGGTGCTTTCATTGAGAGTGAAACAACGCTCAAGATTTTCACATCTTCTTACTTTTTGAACATGAAATGTTTGAGATCTGAAAATCAAGTTCTCTAAAATATAATCGATTTTGCTGCTACCCTCAAGACGAAGAACACGTCTAAGATACGGGATTTGAAGAACAATAAATAACTTTGAAGAATATCGAAGTTGGGGCACCAAAGTCTTGGTGATGACGTTGCAAAAAGATACAAAATTTTAAGAATGAGAAGAAAAATAATCAAAATATTGACTGGGGCATTAGATCCTGAAATCCATGATAACGGAAAAGAAAATGGGGTAACGAACCGGAAATGGGAATGGATACGGAACCAAGAACGGAAAAGAGAACATGAATGAAAATAGAAAAATGATAAACTCATTCCTTGTATATTCGATTAACGTTATTATTGGCATATTTCTTATACGCCATTATTATTTCTAAAACAGAAAGAAAGAGATGAATAGATCTGATAAAAAATCATGGAAAATTTGAAGGGTTTTGTTAAAACAATGTTTAACATATATGAATGATAATTTTTTTATCCAAAAACTTGTTATGATAAGCATATTTTGAATTTAAATTCTAAATTTGATTTGAATTTTAAACCAAATCTTAGATTTAAACTTATCTCAAAAGAAAATCATGTTGATAAATAAAAACATAAGGTTTATCTTTTATAATGATTTGTGTATTTTCAGAGGTTTTCTCTCTGTTGTTTTATACGCAAAATTGTAGAAAAACAAGGAAATGCACAAACAACGAAATGTAAGTGACAAATTTGCAAAGTAATCCAGCAATGGAAATGCGTGAAGAACGGATGCAGACCGTAAGTAGAAAATGGAAGCGCCAAACTAAAAGTTCAAAAAGCATAAATCCCGTAAACCGAAACCATGAATGAAAGGACATAAAAGAAAAAGCAGAAAAATAGCGGGCAAGGAGCGGCTAATGGTAGATGAAAAAAATCAAAGTTCAGATTCATATCTCTTTGACTATTGTGTAAATTGAAATGGAAGGCTCCAAATAAGTTGCGTGTCTATGACGGAAAATATGAACCGAAGGAAAATACAAGCCGCTAACAAAATAAAATATCTTTTCAACGGATGACCTTAAATGTACAAACCTTTAAATATCAATTAGGTTCAGTTATTAAACTGTACTGAATGGAAAAGAGCTACATAGAAAATCATATGCCGTTTGAAAGATATGGAAATTAGCCTCCTAAAATTTTTTGTGGAATTTAATTTGGAGCTTCGAGGAAAAAGTTAATGCAATTTTCATACAAGCTGTTTAGAAAGAAGATTATGCAAAACTATCAATTTCAAAAATTAAATTTTACCAACTAGAAGAGAGCTGCATGATGAATATCATATAGTTTGAAAGATACAGAAGTCAACTTTTTGAAGAAATTTAGAGTTCAATTTGGATCTCCTGATCAAAAGCTATGGTAATTTCCATACATGTTGTTCAGGAACGCCATTCAAATTTAATTTTTAAATTGTGTTGATTTAGAGTGTATTACATGCTAAATTATATATATTTAGAAAATATATGGATGTCTACTTCTTGAAGAATTTTACAGAACTTGATTTGGAGCTCTCGAGTAAAAGTTATGGTAATTTTCATAAAAGTTGTTTAGAAACGATGATTATGCAGAACAGTAAATTTCAAAAATTATATTGTATCAACTGAAAGCCGATTACATGACAAATCATATATTATTACAAAGATATGTAAGTCTTCTTTTGGGATAATTTAATGAATTCATTTCGGAGCTCATGATAAAAAGTTATAGTAATTTTTGTGAAAGTTGTTTAGGAAAGAAGTCTGTGCAGAATAGTCAACTTCATTTATTAAAGTGCACCAACACAAGAAAAGTTACGTGACATATCGTATGTCGCTACAAAGCTACAGAAGTAAGCTTCTTGAAAATCTTTATGAAGTGAGATTCTGAGCTCCTTAAAGAAAGTTACGGTATGTTACGTATAGACTTCTCAGAAGTAAATCTGTCTGGAATTACAAGACACAAAATATTTTGGTTTTGATACGGTAACACGCATCACAAAAAATCATGAATATGATTCAAGGACACAAACCAATATTTATTTTAACAAAAAGAATCGATTCAGAAAATTATCCACATGGGGCATCAAATACAAATCCCTATGATGAAATTGTGAAATGGTATACTCGTCCCCTACTCAGTCCATTAAGATATTATATATGATTTTTTTTACATTTTTGTCGAATATCTTTATGTACAAAAAAAAAGAAAAAGAAAAGCAAACAGAAAAAACTCTAGCAAGGAGCAAGACATGAAATCATAGGGCCCCAAAGATTTGTGAAAAGTTTAAGTCCATGGCGTTTGTCTTAAGAACAAAACGGGCCCCTGAGCTTGAAAACGCTTAAGTCAATGGAGATTGTTGTCTACGAACATTATCTTCAGAAGGAAACGTGCCCCAAAGCTTGGAAAAGCTTAAGTCCATGAAGATTATTGTCTAAAAATATTGTCTTCAAAAGGAAACGAGCCCCTTAACTTAGAAAAGATTAGGTCAATGGAGATTGTTGTCTACAGACATCCTCTTCAGAAAGAAACAAGCCCCTAAGCTTGGAGAAGCTTAAGTCCATTGAGATTGTTGGGTACCAACATCGTCATCAGAAGAAAACATGACCTTGAGCTTAAAAAAGCTTAAGTCCATGGAGATTGTTGTCCACAGACAATGCCTTTAGAAGGAAACAAGCCACTGAGCTTGAAAAAGCTTTAAGTCCGTGGAGATTGTTGCCTACGGAAGAGAAACAGGCCCCTAAACTTGAAAAAGCTTAAGTCCATTGATATTGTCATCTACGAACATCATCTTCAGAAGGAGACGGGCCCCTGAATTTGAAAACGCTCAAGTCCATGGAGATTGTTGCCTACAGACATCGTCTTCAGAAAGAAATGGGCCCATGAGCTTGAAAAAAGCTTAAGTCCATGGAGATTGTTGTCTAAGGACATCACCTTTAGAAGGAAACAGGCCTTTGAGCTAGAAAAAGCTTAAGTGCTTGATGATTTTTGTCTATGACCATCGTCTTTAGAAGAAAACGGGCCCCTAAGCTTCAAAAATCTTAAGTCCATGGATATAGTTTCCTACAGACATCGTCTTCAGATGGAAACAAGCCCATGAGCTGAAAAAGTCCATAGAGATTATTGGCTACGAACATCTTCTTCAAAAGAAAACATGCCCTGAGCTTGAAAACTTACGTACATGGAGATTGTTGTTTGTGGACAACGTTTTAAGAAGGAAACGGGTCCCTGAGCTTGAAAAAGTTTAAGTCCATGGAGATTATTGGCTACGAACATCATCTTCAGAAGAAAACGAGACCCTAAGCTTGAAAAAGCTTAAGTCCTTGACGGTTGTTGTCTGCGACCATTGTCTTCAGAAGGAAACGGGTAAAGTGTTTGAGAAAGCTAAAGTCCATGGAGATTTTTGTCTACGGACATCGTCTTCTAAAGGAAAAATGCCCATGAGCTTCAAAAAGCTTAATCCCACTTAGCTTGTTGTCTACATACATTATCTTCAGAAGGAAACGAGCCTCGTAGTTTAGAAAAGCTTAAATCCATGGAGATTATTATCTACGGACATCCTTTTCAGAAGAAAACGATCCCCTAAGCTTGAAGAAGCTTAAGACCATGGAGATTATTAGCTACAAACATTATCTACAGAAGAAAATGGGCCCATGAGCTTTAAAAATATTAAGTACATGGAGATTTTTGTCTACGGACATCATCTTCAGAAGGAAACGATCCACTAAGCTTTAAAAATATTAAATCTATAGAGATTGTTGCCTGCGGCCATCGTTTTTAGAAAGAAACAGGCCCTTAAGCTAGTAAAAGCTTAAGTCAAGGGAGATTGTTTTCTAAGGACATCATCTTTAGAAGGAAACGAGCCTCTAAGCTTGAAAACGCTTAAGTCCGTGGAGATTTGTTGCCAACAAACATCATCTTCAGAAAGAAATGGGCCCATGAGCTTAAAAAGCTTAAGTTCTTGGAGATTGTTGTCTACGAACATCATATTCAGAAATAAACATGCCCCTCAGCTTGGAAAAGCTTAAGTCCTTGATGATTGTTGTCTACGACCATCGTGTTCAGAAGGAAATGGGCCCCTAAGCTTAAAAAAGTTAAAGTCAACGGAGATTGTTATCTATGGACATCATCTTCAGAAGGAATAAGGCCCATTAGCTTGAAAATGTTTAAGTCCGTGGAGATTGTTGTCTACAAACATCATCTTTAAAAGGAAATGGGCCCTTGATCTTGAAAAAGCTTAAATCCATGGAGATTGATGTCTACAGACATCGCATTCAGAAGGAAACGGGCCCCTGAACTTGAAAAAGCTCAAGTGCATAGAGATTGTTGGTTACAAATATCATCCTCAGAAGAAAGCCGTCTCCAGTGCTTAAAAAAGCTTAAGTCCATGGAAATTGTTGTTTACGGACATCGTCTTGAAAGAGAAACAGGCCCTAAAATTTGAAAAAAACTTAAGTCAATGGAGGTTGTTATCTACGAACATCGTCTTTAAAAGAAAACGGGTCCCTGAGCTTGAAAAGGCTCAAGTCCATGGAGATTGTTGACTACAGACATCGTCTTCAGAAGAAAACATGCCCCAAAGCTTGAAAACGCTTAAGTACATGGATATTATTGTCTACGGACATTGTATTTAAAAGGAAACGGGCCCCCTGAGCTTGAAAAAGCTTAAATCCATTGAGATTGTTGGCTACAAACATCATCTTTAGAAGAAAATGGGCACTTGAGCTTGAAAAAGCTTAATTCCTTGGACATTGTTGGCTATTAACATCATCTTTAGAACAAAACGGGCTCTTGAGCTTCAAATAGCTTAACTCCATGGAGATTGTTGTCCACGGGTATCGTCTTCATAAGGAAATGAGCCTATAGGCTTGAAAAACTTAAGTTCATGGAGATTGTTGGCTACATACATCGTCTTCAGGAAAAAAACAGGTCCCTAAGCTTGAAAAAGCTTAAGTCAATGGTGATTATTGTCTACATACATCATCTTCATAAGGAAACGGACCACTGATCTTGAAAAAGCTTAAGTCCATGTAGATTATTGCCTACATACATCGTCTATAGAAAGAAACAGGCCCATGAGCTTGAAAAAGCTTAAGAGCATGGAGATTGTTATCTATGGACATCATCTTTAGAAGGAAACGAGCCCCTTGTGCTTGAAAAAGCTTAAGTCCTTGGCGATTGTTGTCTACGACCATCGCCTTCAGAAGAAAATGGGCCCCTAAGCTTGAAAAAGCTAAAATCCATGGAGATTGTTATCTACAGACATCGTCTTTAGAAGGTAACAGGCCCCTGAGCTTGAAAAAGCTTAAGTCCCTGGAGATTGTTGTGTACAAACACCGTCTTCAGAAGGAAACATCCCCTTGAGGATTAGAAAAGCTTAAGTCCATGGAGATTCTTGTCTACGGACATCGTCATGAGAAGAAACATGCCCCTCAGCTTGAAAAAGCTCAAGTCCTTGATGGTTATTGTCTACTGCCATCGTTTTCATAAGGAAACGGGCACCTAAACTCAAGAAAGGTAAAGTCCATGGAGATTGTTATCTACTGAACATGGTCTTTAGAAGGAAACATGCCCTTATGCTTGAAAATGCTTAACTCCATTGAGCTTGTTGTCTACAAACATCGTCTGAAGAAGGAAATGAGACCATGAGCTTGAAAAGACTTAAGGCCATGGAGATTGTTGTCTATGGGCATCGTCTTCTGAAAGAAACATGCCCCTAAGCTTGAAAAAGATCCAGTCCATTGGGATTGTTGGCTACGATCATCGTCTTTAGAAGAAAGCGGGCCCCTAAGCTTGAAAAAGCTTAAGTCCTTGCAGATTTTTGTTTACAGGCATCGTCTTCAAAAGGAAATGGTCCCAATAACTTGAAAAGGCTTAAGTCAATGGATGTTTTTGTCTACAGACATCGTCTTTAAAAGGAAAGAGGTATTGAGCTTGAAAAAGCTTAAGTCCATGTATATTTTTAGCTACAGACATCGTCCTTAGAAGAAAGTCAGCCCCTGAGCTTAAAAAAGCTTAAGCCCAAGGAGATTTTTGTCTACAGACATCATGTTCAAAAGGAAATGGGCCTCCTGAGCTTGAAAATGCTTAAGCCCTTTACGATTGCTGTCTATGGCCACCGTCTTTAGAAGGTAACATGTCCCTAACCTTGAAAAAGATAAAGTCCATCGAGATTATTTTCTACAAATATCGTCTTTAGGAGGAAATAGGCCACTAAGCTTGAAAAAGTTTAAGTCCACAGACAGTGTTGTCTACATACATCATCTTCAAAAGGAAACTGGCCCCTGAGCTTGAAAAAGCTTAAGTCCATGAAGATTCTTGCCTACGGAACTCGTGTTTAAAAAGAAACAAGCCATTGAGCTTGAAAAACCTAAAGTCCAGGGAGATTTTTGTCTACAAACATCATCTTCAGCAGGAAACGAGCGCCTAGGTTTGAAAATGCTCAAGTCCATGGACATTGTTGTATACAGACAATGACTTTAGAAATAAACTGACCCATGTGCTTCAAAAAGCTTATGTCCTTGGAGATTGTTATATACATACATCATCTGCAGAATGTAATGGGTCCCTGAGCTTGAAAAAGCTTAAGTACTTTACGATTATTGTCTACGACCATCGTCTTCTGAAGGATACGAGCCCCTAAGCTTGTAAAAGCTAAAGTCCATGGAGTTTGTTATCTACGGACATCTTATTTGGAAGGAAAAAGGCCCCTGGGCTTGAAAAAGCTTAAGCCTGTAGAGATTGTTGTCTACAAATATCATCTTCATAAGGAAACAGTCCCTTGAGTTTGAAAAAGCTTAAGTCCATGGTGATTGTTGTCTACGGACATCATCTTCATATAGAAATGTTCCCTTACGCTTGAAAAAGTTTAAGTCCATGGAGATTGTTGCCTATAGACATCATCTTCATAAAGAAACAATCCCTTTAGCTTGAAAAAGCTTATGTCCATGGAGATTGTAGCCTACGAACATTGTCTTAAAAAAGAAACAGGCCAATTAACATGAAAAAGCTTAAGTCCTTGACGATTGTTGTCTACGCCTATCGTCTTTAGAAGGAAACGAGCCCCTAAGCTTGAAAAGGCTAAAGTCCATGTAGATTGTTATCTACGGACATCGTATTCAAAATGAAACAGGCCTCTAAGCTTGAAAAAGCTTAAGTGTGTGGAGATTGTTGTCCACTAACATCATCTTTAAAAGGAAACGGGCCCCTAAACTTGAGAAAAAAGCTTCAGTCCATGGAGATTGTTGTCTACTGACATCATCTTCAGAAGGAAATGGTCCCCTTAGCTTGAAAAAGCTTTAGTCCAAGGAGATTTTTGATTGTGAAGATCGTCTTCAGCAGAAAGCGAACCCCTATGCTTGAAAAAGATTAAGTCCTTAGAGATTGTTATTTACAGATATCGTCTTCAAAAGGATACAGACCCCAAAGCTTGAAAAACATATGTTGATGGAGATTTTTGTCTACGGACATCACCTTTAAATGGAAACGGGTCCCTGAGCTTAAAAATGCTTAAGTCCATGGAGGTTGTTGGCTACATACATCATCTTGAGAAGAAAGTGGGCCCCTAAGCTTGAAAATCTTAAGTTCATGGAGTTTGTGGTCTACAGACATCTCCTTCAGAAGGAAACAAGCCCCTCAGGTTGAAAAAGCTTAACTCCATGGAGATTGTTGGTTACGAATATTGTCTTTAGAAGAAAGCGGGCCCCTAATCTTAAAAAAGCTTAACTTCTTTGAGATTGTTGTTTACAGATATTGTCTTGAAAAGGAAACGAGCCCCATAACTTTTAAAAGCTTAAGGTGATGGAGGTCATCTACGGACATCGTCTTTAAAAGGAAATGGATCCCTAAGCTTGAAAAAGCTTAAGTCTATGGAGAATGTTGACTACAAACATCGTCTTTAGAAGGAAATGAGCCTCTAAGCTTGGAAAAGCTTATGTACATGGAGATTGTTGTCTAAGGAAATTGTCTTTAGAAGGAAACGGGCCCCTTGAGCTTGAAAAAGCTTAGGTCTACTTTAGATTGTTGGCTACGAACATCATCTTCATAAGAAAACAGGCCCTTGAGCTTGAAAAAGCTTATTTTCATGGACATTGTTGGCTATGAATATCGTCTTTAGAAGAAAACGGGCTCCTGTGGTTGAAAAAGCTTAAATCCATGTAGATTGTTGTCTACGGGTATCGTCTTTAGAAGAAAATGAGCCCCTAAGCTTGAAAAAACTTTAAGTCCATGGAGATTGTTGTCTACATACATCATCTTTGTAAGGAAACGAACCACTGAGCTTGAAAAAACTTAAGTCAATGTAGATTATTGTGTATGGACATTGTCTATAGAAAGAAACGGGCCCATGAGCTTGAAAAGCTTAAGACCATGGAGATTGTTATCTACATACATCGTCTTTAGAAGGAAACATGCCCCATGTGCTTGGAAATGCTTAAGTCCTTGACGATTGTTGCCTATGACCAATGTCTTGAAAATGAATTAATGGTACTTAAGGATCAAGAGCTAATTAAAAGGGTAAAATGATAATTTTGACTAGCTCTAATTTACGAACCAATAATTGGAGAACATAACTACATGAAGCGATTATATCGATGGACTACATGAGAATACTCTGTATATATATTCTGTAATTACTAAGAATGCAATTTCATATTTATAGTAGAGTTATAATAAAATTAATAAATAAAATCATTTAATTAAAAGGTTAATTAATAATTTGGTTTACTAGAGTTTAGAATTATGAGTCCACGGTCCCTAAGTCACTTATGTACTACAGAGTCTAGGGTATGAATATTTCAGCACATGAGAAAAGGATTAGCTTGTGATAAGAGTTAAATTTCTGAGACAAATATATGATTATGAGATAATTATATGTAATTAATTAATGTAATTTTCAGAAATTACAATTAAATAATTTTATCGATTAATTTTGTGTTGATCGATAACTGAGACAAAATATTTTATTTATGAAATTAGATTACATTTAATCATCATTATATAATGATTTGATTTGGTTTATCTAATCTGTTAATTAACAGATAGGATAATCGATTGGGAGATCAGATAAGTTAATTTTAGATTAACTGATATCTAGATATTTATCTGATTGAAATAAATAAAAAATTTAGAAAATTGCCACGTGGCATATTGGACTGCCACATGTCAATCGCGGATTTGAATCAGAGATTGACGTGGACTATTGTAGTGCCACGTGGCAGTACATTGGACTGTGTGACACTATAATGTTGTTCAATTGCAGTGGGCTCCACTTCAATGACACATTTGTAATTAATTTATTAATTTATGTAAATCCGTAAAAAATCTGATGAGCCTTGACCTAGAAGATATATATTGATATTATTCTATTGGCCTCAGTGTTGTAACTGTAATCAGTTTGCAATTGTGTGATTAAAAGATGAATCAAAAAGCTCTGTGAGTTTTCCTAATTCTATCAAAGTTTTGTCTCACAAAATAATCCTTCTTGAAAATCTCTAGATCTCATGTGATGAGTACATCCAAAGACAGAAAAGTGTTCTTGTTATCTTCTACGTGCCCACACACGTCCTAGTGTGTTTGAAGATTAACTTGGAAGATCGTGGTTTGGATCTCGAAGTCTATCGTTTGTGGGATAGCAAGATCGTTGTATTGCAAGGATGCTTGATTAGACTATAAGAGGTAAATTTTATATCCATGTATGTCTTTGATTTCATGGATCTGATCTAAAAAAGTGTTTTTAAATTAAGAAGTTTTCATCTTTGGGATCTATGAAGATGCGATCGTTTATCATTTTATAAGTTTTTTAAAACACCACCACGCCTTCTGCTGCGCAGCATTAGATTCCAACAATAAGTCCATGGTGATTGTTGTCAATCGACATCTTCTTTAAAAAGATATGGTTCCTTGAGCTTGAAAACATTTAAGTCGACGGAGATTGTTTTTAACAAACTTCATCTTCGAGGGAAACATGCCCCTGAGCTTGAAAAACCATAAGCCCATGGAGATTGTTGTCTACAGACATCGTCTTCTGAAAGAAATAGGCTCCTGAATTTGAAAAACTTTTAAGTCCATGGAGATTGTTGTCTAGAGACATTGTTTTAAGAAGGAAACATGCCATTGAGCTTGAAAAAGTTTAAGTCTAAGGAGGTTGTTTACTACATACATCGTCTCCAAAAGGAAATGGGCATCTGAGCTTGTAAAAGTATAAGTCCATGGAGATTGTTACCTACGAACATCGTCTTCAGAAGAAAACAGTCCCCTAAGCTTGAAAAAGCTTAAATCCATGGAGATTGTTATCTACGGAGATCATCTTTAGAAAGAAACTAGTCTATGGAGATTGTTGTTTACGGACATCGTCTTTAGAAGGAAATGTGGCATTGTGCTTGAAAAACATAAGTCCATGGAGGTTGTTGTCTACGAACATTGTTTTCAGAATGAAACAAGCTTCAAAGCTTGAAAAAGCTTAAGTCTGTGGAGATTGTTGTCTACAAGTATAATCTTTAGAAGAAAATGGGCCATTGAGTTTGAAAAAACCTAAGTGAATGAAGATTGTTGTCTACGGATATCGTGTTCAGAAGGAAACAGTTCCCATGGAGATTATTATCAACGGACATAGTTTTTAGAATGAAATGGTCCTTTGAGCATGAAAAGGCATAAATCCATAGAGATTGTTGTCTACAGACATCGTCTTTAGAAGGAAACGAGTCTCTAACCTTGAAAAGCTTAAGTCTATGGAGATTGTTGTCTACAGATGCCGTCTTCAAAAGTAAATGGGCCTTTAATCTTGAAAAAGCTTAAGTCGATAAAGATTGTTGTCTACATACATTATCTTCAGAAGGGAACATACCCCTAAGCTAAAAAAAGCTTAGGTCCATGGAGATTGATGTCTACAGACATCGTCTTTTGAAGAAAACATGACCCTGAGCTTGAAAATGCTAAGTCCATGGTGATTTGTGACTACGGGCATCGTCTTCAAAAGAAAACAGTTCCCTGAGCTTGAAAAAGCTAAAGTCAAAGGAGATTGTCGTTTACGGATATCGTCTTAAGAAGAAGAAGGTACCCTGAGCATGAAAAAGCTAAAGTCGATGGAGATTGTTGGCTACGAACATAGTAAAAGAACAAAACAAGCCCCTAAGCTTGAAAAAGCTTAAGTCATTGGAGATTGTTGCCGATGGACATCGTCTTCAAAAGGAAATAAGCCACTGAGCTTGAAAAAGCTTAAGTCCATGGAGATTGTTGGCTAGAGACATCATTTTCAGAAGAAAATGATCCCCTAAACTTGAAAAAGCTTAAGCCCATGCAGATTGTTATATACGAATATCGTGTTCTGAGGAAAATAGGTTTGTGAGTCTGAAAAAGCCTAAGTGAATGGAGATTGTTGTCTACGGATATCGTGTTCAGAAGGAAACTGTCCCCATGGAGATAATTATCAACGTATATAGTTTTTAAAAGAAATGGTCTCTTGATCATGAAAAGGCATAAGTCCATGGAGATTTTTGTCTACAGACATCTTCTTTAAAAGGAAACAGGTCTCTAAGCTTGAAATGCTTAAGTCCATGGAGATTGTTGTCTACAAATGTCGTCTTCAGAAGGAAATGGGCCTTTGATCTTGAAAAAGATTAAGTCGATAAAGGTTGTTGTCTACATACATTATCTTTAGAAGGAAACAAACCCTTAAGCTTAAAAAAGCTAAGTCCATTGGACATTGTTGTCTACGGACATCATCTTTTGAAGAAAACATGACCCTGAGCTTGAAAATGCTAAGTCCATGGAGATTATTGGCTAAAAACATAATCTTCAGAAGAAAACGATTCCCTGAGCTTGAAAAAGCTTAAGTCATTGGAGATTGTTTTCTATGGACATCGTCTTCAAAAGGAAATAGGCCCCTGAGCTTGAAAAAGCTTAAGTCCATGGAGATTGTTAGCTACAGACATCATTTTTAGAGGAAAACGATCCTCAGAGCTTGAAAAAGCTTAAGCCCATGCAGATTGTTATCTACTAATATCGTGTTCTGAAGAGGCATACGTCCATGGAGATTATTCTCTACAGACATTATCTTCGAAAGGAAATGAGTTCCTAATCTTTAAAAGGCTTAAATCCTTGGAAATTGTTGTCTTTGGACATTGTCTTCAGAAGAAAATGAGCCCCAGAGCCTGAAATAGATTAAGTCTGTGGAGATTATTTTCTAGGGACATCGTGTTCAGAAGGAAATGAGCCCCTAAGCTTCAAAAAGCTTAAGTCCATGGATATTGTTATCTATAGACATCATATTCAGAAGGAAACGAGCCCTTAAGCTTGAAAAATCTTAATTTCTTAGCTATTATTGTTTATGGACATCGTCTTGAGAAAAAATGCAGGCCTCTGTGCTTATAAAGGCTTATGTCCATGGAGATTGTTGTCTACCGACATTGTTATAAAAAGAAATAGGCCTCTAGGCTTGAAAATGCCTAAGTCCATGAATATCATTGTCTATGAACATCGTCTTCAAAAGTTTGCTATCTATGGACATTGTGTTTAGAAGGAAACGAGCCCCTGAGCTTGAAATGCTTTAGTCCATGAAGATTGCTGTCTACGGACATTGTCTTCAGAAAGAAACGGCCCCTTAAGCTTGTAAAAGTTAAGCATATGGAGATTATTATCTACAGAGAACATTTTAGAATGGAAAGGGACCCTAAGCTTGAAAAGGCTTAAGTCCTTGGAGATTGTTATCTACATACATCATTTTCAGACGGAAACATGCCTTTTGAGCTTGAAAAAAATAAAAGTCCATGGAGATTGTTGTTTACACACATCGTCTTCAAAAGGAAACCAGCCCCTAATTTAGAAAAAGCTTAAGTCCATGAATATTGTTGTCTACGGACATTGCCTTCAGAAGGAAACGGTACCCTCAGCTTGAAAAAGCTCAAGTCTATGGAGATTGTTGTCTACGAACATCGTCTTTAGAAGGAAATGGGCCCTTGAGCTTGATAAAGTTTAAGTCCACGGAGATTGTTTGCTATATACATCGTTCTCAAAAGAAAATAGACCTTTAAGCCTGAAAAAGCAAAAGTCCATGGATATTGTTATCTACAAATATCATTTTCAGAAGGAAATGGGTCCTTGAGCTTGAAAGCTTAAGTCCATAGAGATTGTTGGCTACAGACATCGTCTTTAGAAGAAAACGGTCCCCTGAGCTTGAAAAACCTTAAGTCCATGGAGATTGTTTACCACGGACATCGTCTTCAGTAGGAAACGGGCTCCTGAGCTTGAAAAAGCTACAATCCAAGGAGATTGTTGTCTATAGAGATCGTCTTCAGAAAGAATTGGACCATTGAGATTAAAAACCTTAAGACCATAGAGATTGTTGTCTACGAACATCGTCTTCCGAAGGAAATAGGCCCTTAAGCATGAAAAAACATAAGTCCATGGGGGTTGTTGCGGAGGAACATTGTCTTCAGAAGGAAACATGGCACTGAGCTTGAAAATTTTTAAGTCTGTGGAGATTGTGGTCTACGGACATCATCTTTAGAAGAAAACATGTCCCTAAGTTTGAAAAATCTTAAGTCAATGGAGATTGTTGTCTACAAACATCGTCTTTAGAAGGAAAATGGCGCCTAAATTTGAAAAAACTTAAGTCCATAGATATTGTTATCTACAGACATAGTTTTGGAAATGGAACGACCCGCGAGCTTGAAAAGGCTTAAATCCATGGAGATTGTTGTCTACAAACATCATCTTCAAAATGAAACGGGCCCTTTGATTTTGAAAAGGCCTAATTCCATGGAGATTGTTATCTATACACATCATTTTCAAAAGGAAACTGGCCCCTAATCTTCAAAAAGCTTAAATCCAGGAAGATTATTGCCTACGGACATTGTCTTCAAAAGGAAACGGTCCCCTAAGCTTGAAAAAGCTTAACTCCATTGAGATTTTTTACTACAAACATCATCTTCCAAAGGAAATGGACCCTTGTACTTGAAAAAGCTTAAGTCCATGAAGATTGTTTGCTACGGACATCATCATCAAAAGAAAACAGACCTCTAACTTTGAAAAAGCTAAAGTGAATGTGAAGATTGTTATCTACGAATATCATCGTTCGAAGAAAACAGCCCCTTAAGCTGAAAAAAGCTTAAGTCCATGGAGATTGTTATTTACAAACATCTTCTTTAGGAGAAAATGGGCCCTAAGTTTGAAAATGTTTAAGTTAATGGAGTTTGTTGGCTGCAGACATTTTCTTAAGAGGAAAATAGGCCCTTGTGCTTGAAAAAGTTTAAGTCCATGAAGATTGTTGTCTGCGGACATCATCTTCAAAAGGAAACGGGTCCGTGAGTTTGAAAAAGATTAGCTCCAAGGAGATTGTCCTCTACAAACATTGTCTTCAGAAAAAACGGGCCCTAATCTTTGAAATGCTTAAGTCCTTGGAAATTGTTGTCTACGGACATCGTCTTCAAAAGAAAACGAGCACATGAGTTTGAAAAGGCTTAATTACATGGAGAATATTTTTTACAGACATCATCTTCAGAAGGAAACAGGCCTCTATGCTTGAAAAAGCATAAGTCCTTGGAGATTGTTGCTGATAGACATCGTCTTATGAATAAAACGGGCCTCTAAGCTTAGAAATGCTTAAGTCGATGGGGAGTTTTGTTTACGGACATCTTCTTCAGAAGCAAACGCGCTTTCGAGCTTGAAAAACCTTAAGTCCATGAAGATTGTTGTCTACGAGTATCGTCTTTAAAAGAAAATGAGCCCCTAAGCCTGAAAAATCTTAAGTCCATGGAGATTGTTGTCTATGGGCATCGTCTTCAGAAGGAAACGAGCCTCTAAGCTTAAAAAAGATTAAGACCATGGTGATTTTTGTCTGCGGACATCGTCATCAGAAGGAAACGGTCTCCTAAGCTTCAAAAAGCTTAAGTCCATGGAGAATGTTGGGTAAGGACATCATCTTCAGACGAAAATGAGCCATTGTGCTTGAAAAATCCTAAGTCCATTGAGATTGTTGTCTACGAACGTCGTCTTCAAAAGAAAACTGACCCTCAATCTTGAAAAATCTTAAGTCCATGATGATTGTTGTCTATGAACATTGCCTTTAGAAAGAAACATGCCCCTAAGCTTGAAAAAGCTTAAGTCCATGGAAATGTTTTTCTACGGACATTGTCTTATGACGGAAACGGGCCCTTGAGCTTGAAAAAGTTAAAGTCTTGGGAGATTGTTGTTTATGAACATCGTCTTCAAAACAAAATGGACCCATGAGCTTGAAAAAACATAAGTACATGGAGGTCGTTGTCTACATACATCATCTTCAGAAGGAAAAAGGCCATTGGACTTGAAAAAGATTAAGTCTATGGAGATTGTGGTCTGCGGACATCGTCTTAAGAAGAAAACTGGCCCCTGAGTTTGAAAAAGCTTAAGTCAATAGAGATTGTTGTCTACGAACATCGTCTTTAAAAGGAAAAAGGGCCCATAAACTAGAAAAAGCTTAAGTCTATAAAAATTGTTATCTACAAACATTGTTTTGAGAATGAAATGTCTCTTTTACTTGAAAAGGCTTAAGTCCATGGAGATTGTTGTCTACAGACATCAACTTTAGAAGGAAACGTACCCTTTGAGCTTGAAAAAACCTAAGTCCATGGAGATTGTGTCTATGCACATCGTCTTTAAAAGGAATCCGGCCCCTGATCTTGAAATTGTCTATGCACATTGTCTTCAGAAAGAAACGAGCTTATAAGTTTTAAAAAGCTAAGTCCATGGAGATTGTTGTCTATGAAAATCATCTTCAGAAGGAAACGGGCCCTTGTGCTTGAAAAAACTTAAGTCCATGGAGATTGTTTGCTACGGACATCGTACCAAAAAGAAAACGGACCTCTGAGTTTTAAAAAGCTAAAGTGCATGGAGATTGCTATGTATGAATATCTAGGGGTGTGCACGGTTCGGTTCGGTTCGGTTAGTAAGACATTTTTGTAATCGAATCGAATTCACCGGTTGCCTAAAATATTGAACTGAATCGAACCGGTGTAACCAAAAGAACCGAACCGAATGAAATTGATGTAATCAGTTCGATTCGATTACTTGTAACCAGTTTGGCTACAATCATAAATTTTTTTAGAAAAATAGCAAAAATCATTAAATTAAAAATATCAACACTCAATACAATTAATATATATATATATATATATGGTCTAATTATTAATAATATATGTCAAATTTGTGTCTAATTTATTAAGTTTTTAATAATTTATGTCTAATTTATATATGTATATTAAAACATTATTGTAATCGATTTGAACCGATTACATGTTTATTGAAAAATATAATCGAACCGAAAGTTCAGTTACTTAAATTAACCAAACCTATTACAATCACCATAGAAAAAGAACTGAACGAACTGATTCGGTTTGGTTTAGTTCGGTTCGGTTCGGTAGGTTAGTAAAAATTCTGCACACCCCTACGAATATCGTTTTTAGAAGGAAACAGGCCACTGAGCTTGAAAAAGCTTATGTCCATGGAGATTGTTGGCTATGGACATCGTCTTTAGAAGAAAATGGTCCCTAGAGCTTGAAAAAGCTTAAGTCTAGAGAGATTGTTATCTACAAACATCATCTTTAGGTGAAAAGGAGCCCCTAAGTTTGAAAAGGCTTAAGTCCATGGATATTGTTGTCTACGAACATCGCCTTCAGAAGGAAATGAACCCCTAAGAGTGAAAAGCTTAAGTCCATAGAGATTGTAATCTACAGACATAATTTTTAGAATGAAACGGCCCTTTGAGCATGAAAAGACATAAGTCCATGGAGATTGTTGTCTACAGACATCGTCTTCAGAAGGAAACAGCCCCATGAGCTTGAAAAAGCTTAAGTCCATGGAGATTGCTATCTACAAACATCGTCTTCAGAAGGAAAAGGTCCTATGAGCTTGAAAATGCTTAAGTCCATGGACATTAATGGCTACGGACATCGTCTTCAGAAGAAAATTAGACCATGAGCTTGAAAACGCTAAAGACAATTTAGATTATTGTCTAAGGACATCGTCTTCATAAGGAAATGGCCCCCTGAGCTTGAAAATGCTTAAGTCCATGGAGATTAATGGCTATAGACATCGTCTTCAAAAGAAAATTGTCCCCTCAGCTTGAAAAAGCTAAAGTAAATTTTGATTGTTGTCTACAGACATCGTCTTCAGAACAAGAGGGCCCCTGAGGTTGAAAAATCTAAAGTCCATGGAGATTGTTGTCTACGAACATCGTCATCAAAATGAAATATGCCCTTGATCTTGAAAACGCTTATATCCACAAAGATTGTTGTCTATGAACATTGTTTACAGAAAGAAACGGGCCTTTGAGCATGAAAAATCTCAAGTCCGTGGAGATTGTTATCTATGGACATCATTTTTAGAATGAAATGGGCCAGTAAGCTTGAAAACGTTTATGTCCACGGAGATTTTTGGCTACGGAAATCGTCTTCAGAAGAAAATAGCCCCTGAGTTTGAAAAAGCTTAAGTCCATTGATATTTTTATATACGGGCATCGTCATCAGAACGAAACAGACACCTGAACTTAGAAATTTTTAAGTCCATGGAGATTATTGTCTACGAACATCATCTTCAGAATGAAACGGGCCCCTGTGCTTGAAAAAGCCTAAGTCCATGGAGATTAATGGCTACAAACATCGTCTTAAGAAGAAAATAGGCCTTGAGCCTGAAAAGCTAAAGTCAATGGAGATTGTTGGCTACATATATCGTCTTGAGTAGGAAACATGCCCTTGAGCTTGAAAAATCTTAAGTCCACGAAGATTGTTGTCTACGAACATCGTCCTCTTCAAGGAAACGGGCCCTTGAGCTTGAAAAAGCTTAAGCCCATGGAGATTGTTGGCTACGAACATTGTTTTTAGAATGAAGCGATCCCACGAGCTTGAAAAAGCTTAAGCCCATAGAGATTGTTATCAGAAAGACATTAGCTCCTGAGTTTCAAAAGGCCTAAGTACATGTAGATTGTTGCCTATGGACATTGTCTTCAGAAGGAAATGGTCCCCTAAGCTTGAAAAAGCTTAAGTACTTGGAGATTGTTGCCGATAGACATCATCATCAGAAGAAAATGGGCCCTCTGCATAGAAAATGGGTCCCTGAGCTAGAAAACGGTTAAGTCCATAGAGATTGTTGTCTACAAGCATCATTTTTTTAAGGAAACAAGCATCAAAGCTTAGAAAAGATTAAGTCCAAGGAGATATTTATCTACGGACATCATCTTTAGAAGGAAACGAGCCCCTAAGCTTGAAAAAGATTAAGTCCATGGAGAATGTTGGATACGGAGATCATCTTCAGTAGGAAATGGGCCATTAAGCTTGAAAACCCCTAAGTCCATGGAGATTGTTGTCTACGAACATCGTCTTCAAAAGAAAACTGGCCTTTCATCTTGAAATATCTTAAGTCCATGTTAATTATTGTCGATGAACATTGTCTTCAGAAGGAAACAGGCCCCTAAGCTTGAAAAAGCTTACGTCTGTGTAGATTATTATCTATAGACATCGTCTTCAGACAGAAACAGTCGCCTAAGCTTGAAAAAGCTAAAGTCCATGGAGATTGTTGTTTATGAACATCGTCTTCAAAAGGAAATTAGCCTTTGATCTTGAAAAAACATAAGTCCATGGAGGTAATTTCTATGCACATCATCTTCAGAAGGAAACATGACATTAAACTTGAAAAAGATTAAGTTTGTGGAAATTGTGGTCTACGAACATCGTCTTAAGAAGAAAACATGCCCCTGAGTTTGAAAAAGCTTAATTCAATAGAGATTGTTGTCCACGAACATCATCTTTATAAGGAAAAGGTCCTATAAACTTGAAAAAGCTTAAGCCCATGGATATTGTTATCTACAGACATAGTTTTAAGAATGAAACGGCCCTTGAGCTTGAAAAGTCTTAAGTCCATGGAGATTGTTGTCTACAGACATCATTTTCAGAAGGAAACGGGTCCTTTAAGCTTTAAAAAACCAAATTCCATGGAGATTGTTGTCTATGCACATTGTCTTCAAAAGAAAACCGACCCTTGATCTTGAAAAGGCATTAGTCCATGAGGATTGTTGTCTACGGACATTGTCTTCAAAAGGAAATTGGCCCTTAATCTTGAAATTTTTTAAGTCCATGGAGATTGTTGTCTACGAACATTATATTTAGAAGGAAATGGTCCCCCGAGCTTGAAAAAGCTTAAGTCATGGAGATTGTGTGCTCTAGACATCGTCCTCAAAAGAAAATGGACCTCTGAGCTTGAAAAAGCTAAAGTCGTGGAGATTGTTATCTATGAATATTGTCTTGTGCAGGAAACCGGCCCCTAAGCTTGAAAAAGCTTCTGTCCAAAGAGATTGTTGGCTACATACATCGTGTTCAGAAGAAAAAGCTCCCGTGACCTTGAAACATCTTATGTCCATAGAGATCGTTATGTACGGACATCGTCCTCAGAAAGAAACAAACTCATAAGCTTGAAGAAGCTTAAGTGTATGGAGAATGTCACCTACGGACATCATGTTCTGAAGAAAATAGACCATTTAGTTTGAAAAGGCCTAAGTACATGGAGATTTTTGTCTACGCATATCGTCTTCAAAAGGAAACTGGCCCCTAATCTTAAAAAAGCTTAATTCCACGAAGATTGTTATTTATGACATTGTCTTCAAAAGGATACAGACCATATGCTTGAAAAAGCTTAAGTCCATCAAAATTGTTGGCCATAGACATCATCTTCAAAATAAAATGGTCCCTTGAGTTTGAAAAAGCTTTGGAGATTTTTGTCTACAGACATCGTAGTCATAAGGAAACATGCCCCTAAGCTTAAAAAGCTTAAATCCTTGAAGATTGTTATCTACAGACATCATCTTCAGAAGAAAACAGGCCTGTGAGCTTGAAAATGCTTAAGTCCATGGAGATTGTTGTCTACAGACACTATCTTCAAAAGGACACGGGCCATTGAGCTTGACAAAGATTAAGCCCCTTTAGATTATTGCTTACGAACATTGCCTTAAGAAGGAAACGGGCCCTTGAGCTTGAAATTTTTTAAGTCCATGTAGATTGTTGTCTGCACATCGTCTTCAAAAGGAAACGGGCTTCTGAGCTTGGAAAATCTTAAGTCTATGGAGATTCTTATCTACGTACATCGTCTTCAGAAGGACACGAGACCCTTCAGCTTGAAAAGGCTTAAGTCCATGGAGTTTGTTGCCTACGCACATTTTCTTCTGGAGGAAACTGCCCATGAGCTTTCAAAAGCTTAAGTCTATAGAGATTGTTAGATACAGACATTGTCTTCCATATCCACTTTCTATAAATAGTTTTCATCAGCCCCGGGAGTCTAAGGAGATTATTGGCTATGGATATCGTCTTCAAAAGAAAATGATTCCCTGAGCTTGAAAAAGCTGAAGTCCATGGAGATTGTTATCTACAAACATTGTGTTTAGAAGACAACATTCCCCTAAGCTTAAAAATACTTAAGTCCTTGGAGATTATTGTCTATGGACATCGTCTTCTGAAGAAAATGTGCCCCTGAGCTTGAAAAAGGTTAAGTCCATGGATATTGTTGTCTGTGGACCTTGTCTTCTGAAGAAAACATGCCCATGAGCTTAAAAAAGCTTAAGCCCATGGAGATTGTTGTCTACGGACATCGTCTTCAGAAGGAAACATGCCCTTGAGCTTGAAAAAGCTTAAGTCCATGTAGATTGTTGCCTATGGACATTGTCTTAAGTCTACAGAGATTGTTGTCTACGGGCATCGTCTTCAAAAGGTAATAGACCTCTAAGTTTAGAAAAGCTTAAGTTCATGGAGATTGTTTTCTATAGACATCGTCTTTAGAAGGAAACAAGTCTTTATGCTTGAAAAGGCTTAATTCCATTTAGATTGTTGCCTACAGACATCATCGTCAGAAGGAAACGGGCCATTGCGCTTCAAAAAGCCTAATCCATAAAGATTATTGTCTAGGAACATCATCTTCAAAAGGAAACCGGTCCCTAATCTTGAAAAAGCTTAAGTCCATGGATATTGTTGGCTATAGACATCGTCTTTAAGAGAAAATGATCCCCTGAACTTGAAAAAGGTTAAATCCATGGTGATTGTTATTTATGAACATTGTGTTCAGAAGGAAAGTGGCCCCTAAGCTTCAAAACTTAAGTCCTTGGAGATTGTTGTCAACGCAAATCGTCCTTAGAAGAAAATGGGTCCGTGAGCTTAAAAAAGCTTAAGTTAATTCAGATTGTTGTCTATGGACGTCGTCTTCAAAAGGAAACAGGCCCTTAAGCTTGAAAAGGTTTAAATCCATGTAGGTTGTTTCCTACGGAGATTGTCTTAAGAAGGAAACAACACTTGAGCTTGTAAAAGCTTAAGTCCATGGAGATTGTTGTCTACGGTCATCATCTTTAAAAGGGAATGAGCTTATGAAATTGTTGTCTACGAACATCATTTTTAGAAGTAAACTGGTCTGTATGCTTGAAAAGGATTAATTCCATAGAGAATGATGCCTACAGACATCATCTTCAGAAGGAAACATGCCATTGAGCTTCTAAAAGTCTAAGTCCATGGAGATTGTTGTCTACGAACATCATCTTCAAAAGGAAACCAGCCCCTGTTCTTGAAAAAGCTTAAGTCCATGAAGATTGTGGTCTATGGACATTGTCTTCAGAAGGAAACAACCCCGTAAAATTGAAAAAGCCAGAGATTATTGTCTACAGGCATTGTCTCTAAAGGCAATAGGCTTCTGAGCTTAAAAAGCTTAAGTCTAGGGAGTTTGGTGTCTGCGTACATTGTCTTTAGAAGGAAACGGGACCCTTGAACATGAAAAAGCTCAAGTCCATAGAGATTGTTGCCTGCGAACATCATCTTCAAAAGCAAACATGCCATTGAGCTTGAAAACGCATAAGTCTTTGGACATTTTTGGCTACAAACATCATCTTCAAAATAAAATGAGCCTCAGAGGTTGAGAAAACATAAGTCCAAGGAGATTGTTGTCTACTAACATCGTCTTTAGAATAAAATAGGCCTCTGAGCTTGAAAAAACTTAAGTTCATGGAGATTATTTTCTATAGACATCATCTTCTAAAGGAAACATGCCCATGAGCATAAAAAAAGCTTAAGCCCATTGAGATTGTTGTCTATGGACATCGTCTTCAGAAGAAAACGGGTAGTTCAGCGTAAAAAAAACTTAAGTTCATGTAGATTATTGCCGACAAACATTGTCTTTAAAAGGAAACGGGCCCTTGAGCTTGTAAAAGCTTAAATCCATGGAGATTGTCTTCATCAGGCATCGTCTTCAAAAGGAAATGGGCCTCTGAGTTTAGAAAAGCTTAAGTCCATGGAGATTGTTGTCTACAGACATTGTCTTCAAAAGGAAACGGGTCTCTATGCTTGAAAAGTCTTAAGTCCATGGAGAATGTTACCTATGGACATTATCTTCACAAGGAAGTAGGCCCTCGAACTTGAAAAAGCATGAGTCCATGGAGATTGTTATCTACGAATATTAACTTCAAAAGGAAATCGCCCATGATCTTGAAGAAGCTTAAGTCCATGAAAATTGTTGTTTATGGACATTGTCTTCAGAAGGAAACGGACCCCAGAGCTTGAAAAAGCTTATGTCCATGCAGATTGTTGGCAAAAGGCATCATCTTCAGAACAAAACGAGCCCCTGAGCTTGAACAAGCTCAATTCAATGGAGATTATTATCTACTGACAATGTGTTCGGAAGGAAACAGGCCATTGAGCTAGAAAAAGCTTAAGTCCATGGAGATTGTTGTCTACAAACATCATCTTCGGATGAAAACGGGCCCCTAAGCTTGAAAAAAATTTAAGTCCTTGGAGATTGTTGTCTACGGACATCGTCTTCAGAAGAAAATGGGCCCCTGAGCTTGAAAAGGCTAAAGTACATATTGATTGTTGGCAACATCGTCTTCAGAAGAAAGTAGGCCCCTGAGCCTGAAAAAGCTTAAATAGATAGAGTTTGTTGTCTACGAACATCGTCTTTTAAAGGAAACAATCCCTTAAACTTGAAGAAGCCTAAGTGCAAGGAGATTGTTGTCTACAGACATCATCTTTAAAAGGAAACGAGCCCTTAAGCTTGAAAAAATGTAAGTCTATGGAGATTATTTTCTATGGACATCATCTTCAAAAGGAAACAGACACCTGATCTTGAAAAGCTTAAGTCCAAAAAGATTGTTGTTCATGGACATCAGTTTCAGAAGGAAATGACCCCTAAGCTTTAAAAAGCCTAAGTCCATGGAGATTGTTGTCTATGGGCATCATCTGCCAAAGGAAATAGGCTTTTGAGCTTAGAAAAGCTTAAGTCCATTGTTATCTACAAACATCATCTTCAGAAGGAAACGGGCCATTGAGCTTGAAAAAGCTTAAGTCTATGGAGATTATTGCCTACAGACATTGTATTAAGAAGGAAATGGGCACTTAAGCTTGAAAAAGCTCAAGTTCAAGAAGATTGTTGGCCAAAGACATCGTCTTTAGAATAAAATGGGCACCTGAGCTTAAAAAAGCTTAACTCCATGGAGATTGTTGCCTATAGACATCGTCTTCAGAAGGAAAAAGGATCCTTGAGCTTGAAAAAGCTTAAGTCCATGGAGATTGTTGGCTACAGACATCGTCTTCAGAAGAAATCGACCCTGTGAGCTTGAAAACGCTTAAGTCGATGGAGATTATTATCTATGGACATTATGTTCAGAAGGAAACGATTCCCTGAGCTTGAAAAAGTTTAAGTCCATGGAGATTGTTGTCTACAGACATCGACTTTAGAATGAAAAGGGCCCTTAAGCTTGAAAAAGCTTAAGTCCTTAGAGATTATTTTCTACAGATATCATCTTCAGAAGAAAACGATCCCCTATGCTTGAAAAAGCTTAAGTCCAT
Source organism: Datisca glomerata (assembly GCA_003255025.1). NCBI lineage: Eukaryota > Viridiplantae > Streptophyta > Magnoliopsida > Cucurbitales > Datiscaceae > Datisca > Datisca glomerata. Next base: position 643,340 of record QANY01001431.1, on the reverse strand, counting down.
GGAGATTGTTGTCTACAGACATCATCTTCTGTAGGAATGGCCACCTAGCTTGAAAATGCTTAAATCCCCGGAGATTGTTGTTTTTGAACATTGTCTTCAGAAGGAAATGGTCCCTTGATCTTGAAAAAGTTTAAGTCTAAGTAGATTATTGTCTAGGAAATCGTCTTCAGAAGAAAATAGGTCCCTGAGCTTGAAAATGCTTATATCCGTGGAGATTGTTGTCTACGAACATTCTTTTCTAAAGGAAACAAACCCCTGAGTTGAAAAAGCTTAAGTTCATGAAGATTGTATTTGAATTATGTCCATAAAATAGGATGTAATAACTATTTATGAGTATTTAGTTATTTCTCTAACATTTTGTATTACTTGATTTAATGAATGAATGAAAGTTTTTCTATTAATTAAAGTGTGTTTATAATTTACTCAAGTCCTGGAACTATTGTCAATAGAAGAAGAGTAAAGACAGAAGGGTCTTCCAAACAAACTCTTCTGAAATAGTTAGAATGTTATTCACAGCCTGAGGATCGACTGGATAATCGAGTCTAATTACAATTGTTTAGTTAAACCAAAGGATGCCGACCTTAGGGCATGGGAGTGGAGACTCTAACGATTGACCTAGACATGTTCTGTAACATGTTGGATAATAGACCATTAACAAATTAGTTTGGTGCAAAGTCATTTATCTAGCTCTAACTCTAATTGTTTACACCTTAAGGGTAATTTTGTGATTACCTTAATCTTGAGGGGAATTCACCAAGTTTTGAATCCTATAGCTTTATTCATGTGGGTTCACTCGGTCTCATGAGTAGCACAAAATGACATGAATGAGAAACAATACCAGTTGGGCCGATAATGTGTTTTGGACAAAGTTATACTTCTCGAACTCATATGTGATGGGTATAGTCACTTAAGTAGTGAAGAGTAAAAATTAATGTTCAAATTAATTAACTTTTATTTTCTAATTATTGGATAATTAAAAAAATAAATAAAATTAATTAGTTAATTGATGGAGATCAATTTAATTTATCAATTCTACCTCTTCTAAATACGTCAATCTAAATATGCATGATCATAAACGATTTTATATTTAATATGATTAAATAGTTGATGTGAATTTTTTTTGATTTTCCACCCATAAACCGTTCGTGGTATCTTATATTTTTGAAATCCGATCCAACAATTAGTATTAGAGTCTTGAGTTCTTGATTGTGCATATTTAATAATTAGACATGTGTATCACTGGATGTTGAGATATTGGCATATATTTTTGTATGGTAAATTCAAAGCATGCTTGAATGTTTTTTATGAATAGATCCCGATCGATTAACTCTAGGTGTTTATGTTCAATTTTGAGAATTGATGTACGCCAAAATTGAGGCATAGAATTTGATGTAATTTTATTTTTGCAAAAATTGTATCTTTAAATTCCATGTAAATCCATCGATACAAGAGACAGAAAAGTGTTTTGGGAAACTTTAGGTTTCCTAATTATGGTTTTGGAAACCATAGGTTAGGAAACCTTATGTTTTGGGAAACTTTAAGGTTTAGGAAATCTTGAGTTTTTGGAAACTTTAGGCTTTAGGAAATCTTGAATTTTTGAAAAGTTTAGGCTTTAGGAAACTTTGAGTTTTTAGAAACTTTAGGGTTTTGGAAACTTTTGGGTTTAGGAAACCTTGAGGTTTAGGAAACTTTAGGGTTTAGGAAAACTTGAGGTTTTAGTAACTTTAGGGTCTAGGAAACTTTGAGATTTTGAAAACTTTTAAGTTTAGGAAACCTTAGGGTTTGCCCAATCCAGTCCATAAATTTTTTTATTTAATTTGATAACTTTTCAACATTAATTAATTAAAATTTATTTGATAAAATATTTTTAAAAATAAATCAATTGATTAATTTACTTGGTAATTTATTTATCAAAGTAATTATTGTTGGGAAATTAAATTGAAATTGAAATTTGAATTTTAAAAATGGGACTGAACTTTTGTAAAGAGTTACAAATTGATTGGACTTTCTGAAGGAGAATGAGAAGATTACAGACACCATGAAGAATAATATTCAAATTATTATAATTTATTTATTATTCTTTTTATGAGTTGTAATTAGAAATGATTCATAGAGAGATAAATTTTGAATGGATGATTTATTATTAATCTCGTATAATCATATAACATGTTACATAGAAATAGGGATATGCCAATATCAAAAAGTCATATAACATGTACATGCATAATTATAGTTTAAATATATAATGGGTTATAATTTAAATTCAATGTTATAAAAATTATAAACTATAAATTATGATTTAAATTTTATAAAAATTTATAATTTTTAAAACTTATTTTTTCAAACTTAAAAAAAGTTATATTTTTTGAAAAAAACAAAGAAAAATTCATTTTTCCAAAAACTAAGTGGGAGAGTCGTTCATGTTGAAACGTTCCCAAGGTCTCCAACACAAACTTGACCGTGACATGAAGAGTGGTTTACAGCCATCCTAGTGGTCCTCTCTTCAGTGGGAGAAACTTTGGAATCATATCGCTTTAAGTCATCGAGTTACTTAAGAAGTTAAAACTTGTAAAGGAAGTGGTGAGGCAGGACCATTCCTAGATGGACAGTTAGTTAATACTAACCTTCAACGCTAATGCATTGGTTAAACACTCATACCAAAGCACATTGGAATCTCTCATAGGAGCTAATGATTGGCACTAAGGTGACCAAAATCATTGGCAGTTGGTTAAATGTAGTGACATCTTGAGAAGCATTAACAAAATGAGAGGAGTTTCGATGCGATAAGAGGTAGTCTGGACGTTGTCCTTAGATGAGACAAGCTATCGTTGTTGATAGTAATATCATGGAAGAAATTTTTTATTAGATTTTTAAATATTTAAGTATATGCATCATGCATCATACTTTCCTAAATGATTGAGTATTTATTTACACCGCTTTATTTATTCTATTCAGTAATCATGTCATTATCCTCACTCTCAACAATCTTGAATGCGAACAAACTTACTGGCAAAAATTATGTGGATTGGGAACGTAATCTTGATATCGTATTGACGCTAGAAAAGCACAAGTTCGTGCTCACTGCCCTTGTCCCCTTGAGCCTATTGTTGAAGTAACTCAAGAGGAAAATGATGCTTATGCTTCTTGGCTGCATTCTAATGAGATCACCAGGTGTTACATCTTGGCTTCTGTTAGCAATATGTTGCAGCAACAACATCAGAGCATGGAAACCACCGCTGATATGATATTGAACATCACCAAAATGTTTGGGGATCAGGGTCGCCAAGCCAAACAGGCTGCTGTGTGAAACTTCATGAATTGCTGGATGAAACCCGTAACTCTTGTCAAAGAACATATGATTTTCATCATTAGTTATCTAAATGAGATGGAGATTATGGGAGCTGAGGTAGATGGAAAGACTCAAGTTGATATGATCCTCGAGACCTTGCCATATACTTTTGATAACTTCAAACTTAATTATTCGATGAATAAGGTGAAGTAGTCACTTCCGGAACTTATCAAGGAGTTGCAAAGCTACTGAGACCCTATTTCTAAAGGGCAAGAGGAAGACTCAGGTGGAAAACTTTACTGAAAGCAAGCCTTCCACCTTTGGCGCAAAAAAGAAACACAAGAGAGGCCCAAAAAAAGCTAAGAAGCAGACCTCAAAAGTAGAAAGCTTGACGAGGCGAGTTCAGCTTCCATTGGGGAAATGGAGCACTAGTATTGGCCGTATCTGTTAGAACTATTAAATTTTCATTCAATAACAGTTTTATGATTTTACGTGATATTTATTATATCCTAGTTTTTGGTTAAGAACCTTATTAAAATAGCTAGTTTAATTGAGCAAGGATTCAATTTGAATTTTATTGATAAATATATTGGTATATTTAGAAATGTTTGCTTAATTACTACTGCACGTTTGATAAATAAATTATTTTACGTAAAATAATTAGTTCCAATGATATGTGCACTGAAGTAAATACTGATTTACATGGGGATAGTAAAAAGTTGAATTCTGATTCAAGCGATCTAACATATTTGTCGCACTTACGTCTTGGTCACGTTAGCCTGAACAAGATTAAAAAACTTGCAAAAGATGGTCCATTACAAACTTTAGGTGTGCAATCACTACCCACATGTGAATCCTGTATAGAAGGCAGAATTATCAAGAGACCCTTTTTCAACAAAGGTTGAAAGAGCCACTCAATATCTCAAACTCATACATAGTGTTGTATATGGGCCATTGAATATCCAAGTAAGAGGAGGTTATGAATACTTTGTAACCTTCACTAATGACTACCACGTTTTGGACATGTTTATCTAATGCACCAAAAGACTGAAACCTTTGAAAAGTTAAAAGAGTTAAAGGCTATGGTCGAAAAGCAATTAGAGAAACAAATCAAAATGCTATGATCTGATCGGGTGGAGAGTACTTGTTAGGAGAGTTCAAGGAATTTCTTAAGGAAAAAGGTATTCTTTCTCAACTTATAGCACTTGGCACTCCAGAATTGAATGGTATGTTAGAAAGAAGTAATTGAACTCTATTGGATATGGTTAGATCCATGATGAGGTACTCATCCCTCCGAGACTCGTTCTGGGGATATGCCTTGGAAATAGCAGCATACATTCTGAACCAAGTTCCATCAAAGATGGTGTTGGTACGCCATATGAAAGATGGAATGGATGAAAGTCATCTATAAACCACCTTAGAGTATGGGGATGACCAACACATGCTCTGAAACTTAAGACATGCAAGTTGTCCAGTCGACCAGAATTATGCATGTTTGTAGGATATCCCAAGGGAACGAAGGAATGCATCTTTTATAGTCCAACTGACAAGAAAACATTTGTTAGCATGAATGCACATTTTCTTGAAGAGGACTACATAAGAAGTATTAAGCCGAGAAGCACATTTGTGCTAGAGGAATTATTAAGTGGGAGGACATCGACTCCCCAATCAGGAATTGTTTCTAATTTAATAATGGAAGAACCGCAACAGGAGCCAGAGTCTATAGAGCCTTGACATAGTGGGAAGGTTGTTAGACAGCCTGACAGGAACATGTCTTATGGATATGCCTTAACACTAGTCTCAGATAAAGATCATGATGAACATGTCTCTGACTCACAGGCCATGGATGGTCCTGAAGCAAATCTATGGCAAAAAGCCATGAGCGTTGAGATAAAATCGATGTACTCGAACAGAGTCTGAAAACTTGTAGATCCTCCTAAATGGGTAAAACCCGTAGGGTGTAAATGGATTTATAAGAAAAAGAGAGATCTGGATGGGAATGCGGAGACATTTAAAGCAAGGCTAGTAGCCAAGGGCTATACCCAAAAGGAAGATATTGACTATGAGGTTACCTTCTTGTGGATTGCCATGCTTAAATCCATCTGAATTCTCTTGTCCATCACTGCTACACTCGATTATGAAATCTGGCATATGGATGTCAAGACTGCTTTTCTGAATGGAAATCTTGAAGAGCGCATTTATATTGCTCAACCAGACAGGTTCATAAAGAAATGTCAAGAGGGCAAGGTTTGCGAACTGTTGTAGTCCGTTTATGGACTTAAGCAAGCATCCCAATCATGAAATATCAGATTTGATGAAACTATCAAGAACTTCAGTTTTAAGCAGATAGTGGATGAACCCTGTGTGTATAAGTTGATACACGAAGGGAATGTGGTTTTTCTAGTCATGTACGTGGATAATATTTTCTACGTCGTGGGCGTGGTGAGTCATTTCTAATCTAATCCTGGACTTGAGCATTGGAATGTCGTCAAACATATCCTTAAGTATCTTTGAAGAACAAGGAACTACATGTTTGTGTATTCAGGTACTGACCTGAATATAACGGGGTATACTAATTCCGATTTCCAAGTAGACAATGATTCTATGAGGTCCACTTCAGGATCGGTGTTCACCCTGAACGGTGGAGCAGTTGTATGGAGAAGTATCAAGTAATCTTGCATTGTTGATTCTACAATGGAAACTGAGTATGTGGCAGCTTGTAAAGCTGTAAAAGAGGATGTATGGCTTAGAAAGTTCTTGAAGACTCTAGAAGTTATTCCACAAGCTGACAAGCCTATGACACTTTATTGCGATAACAGTTGGGCAGTAGCGAATTCAAAGGAACCAAGGAGTCACAAAAGATCCAAACATATAGCGTAAATATCACCTGATTAAAGAGATAGTTCAACATGGAGATGTAGTAACACGTATATCGACGTCATCAACCTAATAGATCCATTCATGAAAAATTTAAGTAGTAAAGTCTTTGATGGTCATTTGGAGGGCATGGAGATACGAGATTTTACACACATACTTTAGTCCAAGTGGGAGATTATTGAAATTATGTCTATAAAGTAGGGTGTAAGAACTATTTATGAGTATTAGTTATTTTTCAGACATTTTGTATTGCTGAATTTAATGAATGAATGAAAAAACATTTATTAATTAAAGTGTGTTTATAATTTACTCAAGTCCTAGAACTATTAGTTAACGTAAGAAGAGTAAAGACAGATGGGTCTTCTAGATAAATTCATCTAAATAGTTTAGAATGTTATTCACAGTCTTAGGCCGACTGGGCAATCGAACCTGATTACTACTGTTAGGTTGAACCAAAGGATGCCGGTCTGGAAGTATGGGAGTGGAGACTCTAATAGTTGACCTAGACACATTGTAGAACATGTTGAATAGACCAGTAACAAATTAGTTTAGAGCAAAACCATTTATCTAGCTCTAAATCTAATTGTTTACACTTTAAAGGTATTTTCATGATTACCTTAACCCTAATGTGAATACGAAATTTGACTTAGTTACTTACGGACTTTGATACGCCAAATGAGTGAGTTTGAATTACTGGACAATATCTCAACTATTGTGATCTTGATTCAACCATGTTGGAGTTGCATGATTCATAGATATGGAATTCGTGGCGAGATTGCAAAATGTAACAATATCACCTTGTGTTTTATTGATGGGTGTGTGAATAAATTACCTGGCCAGGTACTCGATGAAATGAATCGTTGAATATGACATGGTGAACGGTGCGAGATAATTTACTGTTATGTCTTTATTATTCACAGTTGATAAATGAGTGAGGAAATAATAACTAGATGGGTAAAATGATAATTTTACATTCCTCTATTTTTACTGATATTCACGAAGGGGAACATAGCAAAATATTATGTGTACCGTGAAATAAAAAGTGTTTATTTGTACCCATAGAAAATGTAGCGCACATCAATCAAGAGTTGATTATGTATAGGACCTAGAGTGGAGTCGTACGATGTCAGGATTAAATAAGTCAGAAATTTATGGAGATACGAAAATAGAATATTTGAATCCTATAGCTTTATTCATGTGGGTTTATTCGGTCTCAGATGTAGCTCATAAGGATAGGAATGAGAAACAACACCAGTTGGACCAAAAATATGTTTTGGACCAAGGTATACTTCCCGAACCCGTATGTGATGGGTATCGTCACTAAAATAGTGAAGAGCACAAATTAATGTTCAAATTAATTAATTTATATTTTCTAATTATTGGATAATTAGTAAATAAAAGAAACTAATTAATTAATTGATGGAGATCAATTTAATTTATCAATTTAGATTGATTAATTTGGACATAGTATTGACTCTAGGGAGATGTAAAATTTTGACAATTATAGTAAATGGAGGAGAACTTTCGGCAATTTATAGTATATGGATATATGTCTAAATTATGTAATCTTTATATAAGGTATGACATTAGGGTTGCCTCACTAAGTATGCTGACACAACCCTAATAACAATGTGTGATTACACAGAGTAAAGAAAACAGTTACTCCTCCCCACCATGTTGCCGCTGAAATCTAGAGGAAAAAGAAAAAAAATGTTTTTTTCTTCTATTGTTTTAAGTGCCCACTATCAATTTCTGACGACAACCTATTGAGATATACTTCTGATTCCAACGATTGGTTGTTGGTGCGAAGATTGATTCAAGTACTACAAAGAACTAAGAACGTAAGACAAAAAAAAGATTCCACTAAGTCAAAAATTCTCCGATATAAGAATGTATAATATTATTTCCACCTATTCTAAATACGTCAATCTAAATATGCATGATCATAAAAAGTTTTATATTTAATATGATTAAATAGTTTATGTGAATTTTTTTTAATTTTTAAAAGAAAATGGCCCCCTAAGCTTGAAAAAGCTGAAGTCTATGGAGATTGTTATCTACGGACATCGTCTTCAAAAGGAAACGGCCCCCTAAGCTTAAAAAAAATTAAGTCCATGGAGATTGTTGTCTACAGACATCGTCTTCAGAAGGAAACGGGCTCCTGAGCTTGAAAAAGTTTAAGTCCATGGAGATTATTGTCTACGGATATCGTCTTTAGAAGGAAACATGCCCATGAGCTTGAAAAAATTGAAGTTCATGTAGATTGTTATCTACGAATATCGTATTCAGAAGGAAATGGACCTCTGAGCTTTAAAAATCTTAAGTCCATGGATGTTGTCTAAAGCTTGAAAAAGCTAAAGTCCATGGAGATTTTTGTCTACTAACATCGTCTCCAGAAGGAAATGGGCTCCTGAGCTTGAAGAAGCTCAAGTTTGTGGGATGGTTGTCTACGGACATCCTCTTTAGAGTGAAAAGGGCCTCTAGGCTTGAAAATACTTAAGTCCATGAAGATTGTTGTCTACGGACATCATCTTCAGAAGGAAACAGACCCCTGAGCTTGAAAAAGATTAAGTCCATGGAGATTGTTGTCTACGAATATTATCATCATAAGGAGACGAGCCTCTGAGCTCAGAAAAGCTTAAGTTCAGGGAGATTTTTGTCTACGGACATCGTCTTCCAAAGCAAACGGGCCTCTAAGCTTGAAAAAGCTTAAGTCCATAAAGATTGTTGCCTACGGACATTGTCTTCAGAAGGAAACGTGCCCTTTAGCTTGAAAAAGTTGAAGTCCATGAAATTTTTTATCTACGGACATCACCTTTAGAAGGGAACTGGCCCCCTGAACTTGAAAAAGCATGTCCATCGAGATTGTTGTCTATGAACATCGTCTTTAGAAGGAAATGAGCCCCTGAACTTGACGAGCCTCTGAGCTCATGAAAATTTTTGTCTACAGACATCGTCTTCAGGTAGAAATAGGACCTTGAGCTTAAAAAAAGTCCATAGAGATTGTTGTCTACGGACATCATATTATGAAGTAAATTATCCCCTAAGCTTGAAAACCCCTAAGTCCATGTAGATTGTCGTCTACGGGCATCGTCTTCAGCAGGAAAAGGTCCATGAGCTTATAAAAGCTTATGTTTAAGGAGATTATTGTCTACAAACATCATCTTTCGAAGGAAATGGGCCCCTGAGTTTGTAAAAGCTTAAGTCCATAGAGATTGTTGTCTACGGATATCTTCATCAGAAGGAAACAATCCACTAAGCTTGAAAATGCGTAAGTCTATGTAGATTATTGTCTACGTACATAGTCTTCACAAGGAAACGCGCCTCTAAGCTTAGAAAATCTTAAGTTCATAGAGATTGTTGTCTACGAACATCGTCTTTAGAAGGTAACAGACCCCTGAGCTTGAAAATATTGAAGTCCATGAAAATTATTGTCTACGAACATCTCTTTAGAAGGAAACAAGCCCCTGAGTTTGAAAAAGCTTAAGTCTATGAAGATTCTTATCTATGGACATCGTCTTCAGAAGGAAACGGGCATTGTTGATTCGCGGCACCACTGTAGTGCTGTGTGATATTACAGTGTGCCACACTACAATAAACTCATGTTAATCTCTTATTCAAAATCAGAGACTGGCATGTGGTAGTCCATAATGCCACGTGACAATTATTCTATAACTTATTATTTATATTAATCAGATAAATATATGGATTTAAGTTAATTCAAAATTAACTTATCTAATCTATATTCAATTATCTTATATGTTAATGAATAATTAGATAAACCAAATCAAATCATTATCTCATAATGATTTAATATTGACTAGTTTTGAGTCCCTATTTTCAGTCCTTGGATGATCTTTCGGGTCTTAATTATTCAATTTCATAAATCAAATATTATGTCTCACTAACCGATTAACATTAAATTAATAGAGATTATTATTTATTTGTAATTTATAAAAATTACAACAATATTATTATTAATTAATTTTTAATTAATTAATATCACATAATTATCTCATAATTATATAATTACCTCAGATTTTTAATTCATTATGCAAGCTAGTCATTTCTGATGTCTTAAAATATTCACACCCTAAATTGTGTAGTACAGAGGTGATTCACGGACAATGGGCTCATAATTCTAAGCTCCAATAAATTAGATTATTAATTAAATAATCTTATTTTTTAATTTCATTATTACTCCATTATAAATATGGAATTGAACTCTTAGAAATTACAGATTATATTTACAGTATTCTCGTGTAGTCCATTGATATAATCACTTCATGTAATTCTGTCATCCAATTATTGGTTCATAAATTAGAGCTTGGCTAAATTATTACTTTACCCTTCTAATTACCTCTTGATCCTTAAGTACCATTAATTCACTAGTCAACGACCAATTTATAATCGTATTATAAATTTGAGCTCAATAACCATTCAGTTCTAGAATTAACACTTACAAAAATCAATATATGATCCACTAGGAAAGTTTGGATTCCAAATCTTGTAAGATCATGTTCTCAGCCATCCATATCACTAAATCTACAAAACAAAAGCCACCAGTCTGTTTTACAAACAAACCTTAACGAGTGAATCAAAAGATCCAGTAGATATGCATAAGAGTTCATGACTACTCAGGATTCAGACCGATCTTTATATGATCATTAGTTTCGATGTGTATAAAATATTTATGATAAATGATAAGTTAATAAAGATATTAATCCATATTGGGCCTACCCTATATAATCTAATTATGTAAAGTAACTTCACTAAGATGTCTATCCACTTCAGTGATCCGGATCTAGATGACATGCATTCATAATGCTTAGTGAATCGTACTAGTGACCATTTATTAAAGATTTCATACTTTTAATATGTTACAGACTATTTTAATTTTTATCTATGATCTTAATTCTCTCGTACTTATACAAGGCCATAGTCTCATTAATGTATATGGAATTTTTAGATATTTATATAAATTATTCAACAATAATTTAAAAGAACAATGTAATTTCATTAATTTAATATTATAATTGTCTAAACACATGCTACAGACATTGTCTTCAGAAGGAAACGGGTCCTTGAGCTTGAAAATGTTTAAGTCCATGACAATTGTTGTCTGTGGACATCGCCTTTAGAAGGGAACTGGCCCCCTGAACTTGAAAAAGCACAAGTCCATCGAGATTGTTGTCTACGGACATCGTCTTTAGAAGGAAATGAGCCCCTAAGCTTGAAAAAGTTTAAGTGCATGAAAATTGTTATCTACAGACATCATCTTCAGGTGGAAACGGGACCCTGAGCTTAAAAAAAATAAGTCCATAGAGATTGTTGTCTACGGACATCATATTATGAAGTAAATTATCCCCTGAGCTTGACAACCCCTAAGTCCATGTAGATTGTTGTCTACGGGCATCGTCTTCAGAAGGAAAAGGTCCATGAGCTTAGAAAAGCTTATGTTTAGGGAGATTATTGTCTACAAACATCATCTTCCGATGGAAATGGGCCCCTGAGTTTGAAAAAGCTTAAATCCATGGAGATTATTGTCTACGGATATGTTCATCAGAAGGAAACAATCCACTAAGCTTGAAAAAGCGTAAGTCCATGTAGATTGTTGTCTACGGACCTCGTCTTCACAAGGAAATGCACCTCTAAGCTTAGAAAATCTGAAGTCTATAGAGATTGTTGTCTATGAACATCGTCTTCAGAAGGTAACAGACCCCTGAGCTTGAAAAAATTGAAGCCCATGAAGATTATTGTCTATGAACATCCTCTTTAGAAGGAAACAAGCCCTTGAGTTTGAAAAAGCTTAAGTCTATCAAGATTCTTGTCTATGGACATCGTCTTGAGAAGGAAACGGGCACTACTGATTCGAGGCACCACTGTAGTGTCGTGTGACATTACAGTGTGCCATGTGGCACTACAATAACTCATATTAATCTCTTATTCAAAATCAGAGACTGGCATGTGTTAGTCCATAATCCCACGTGGCAATTATCCTATAATTTATTATTTATATTAATCAGATAAATATATGGATTCAAGTTAATTCAAAATTAACTTATCTAATATATATTCAATTATCTTATATGTTAATGAACAAATTAGATAAACCAAATCAAATCATTATCTCATAATGATTTAATATTATTCAATTTCATAAATCAAATATTATGTCTCACTAATCAATTAACATTAAATTAATAGAGATTATTATTTATTTGTAATTTCTAAAAATTACAATAATAATATTATTAATTAATTATTAATTAATTAATATCACATAATTATCTCATAATTATATACTTACCTCAGAAATTTAATTCATTATGCAAGCTAATCATTTCTGATGTCCTAAAATATTCACACCCTAAATTGTGTAGTACGGAGGTGATTCGGGGATCATGAACTCATAATTCTAAGCTCCAATAAACCAGATTATTTGTTAATTCCATTATTACTCCATTATAAATATGGAATTGAACTCTTAGAAATTACAGAATATATTTACAGAGTATTCTCGTGTAGTCCATTGATATAATCACTTCATGTAGTTCTGTCATCCAATTATTGGTCATAAATTAGAGCTTGGTGAAATTATTATTTTACGCTTCTAATTACCTCTTGATCCTTAAGTACCATTAATTCACTAGTCAACGATCAATTTATAATCGTATTATAAATTTGAGCTCAATAACCATTCAGTTCTAGAATTAACACTTACAAAAATCAATATATGATCCATTAGGAAAGTTTAGATTCCAAATCTTGTAAGATCATTTTTCGAGCCATTCATATCACTAAATATGCAAAAGATCCAGTAGATTAGTATAGAACTTTGTGAGCCATATCGCTTCTTTCACAGCTCATAACCTGCTATATATTCGGCTTCAATAGTGGAGATAGCAATACTGGTTTATTTAATACTTCTCCGGACTATAGCTCATCCACTTAGGGTGAATACTAATTCGGACGTCGCCCTTTAACTTTCCCTATCTGATTGAAAATCAAAATTTGCATATCCAGTGGGGTTCAGGTCTCCACCTGAATAAACAATCATATAATTTCTCGTTCTCTGAAGATACATGAGAATATTTTTTACTACAATCCAATATTCTAAACTAGGATTTGATTGATAACGACTCACAATTTCAACTGCATAAAAGATGTCTGGTCTCGTACACATTATTGTATATATGAGACTACCAACAATTGAAGCATAATGAAACTTTCTCATATGCTCTTCCTCATGAGGTGTCTTAGGACACTGCTCCTTGGAAAGGACAATTCCATGTATGGTTGGTAGTTGACAATTCTTAAAATTTTTCATAGAGAATCTCTCTAGCACCTTATCAATATAAGATGCCTGAGAAAGTGCCAAGAGCTTGTTCTTTCTATTCCTTAGGATTTGGATGCCTAGAACATAGCTCGCATCTCTCAAATATTTCATTTAGAATTTATCAGCTAGACACTTTTTTACTTTCGATAAAATTTCTACATCATTCTCAATGAGTAGAATATCGTCTACATAAAAACTATGAAAACCACTATGTTATATTTGATGTATTTATCAACACAAGCTTCATCAATATTTTGCTCGAAACCATTCGATTTAATAATTTCATCAAAGGTAAGATTCTAAGATATTGATGCTTGCTTTAATCCATAAATAGATTTAAGCAACTTGCATACTTTCTGATATTTTTCGTTTTTTCACGAACTCTTCTAGTTGCATCATATAGATACTTTCTTCAAGAGAGCTATTCAAAAAAGCTGTCTTGACATCCATTTTTCATATTTCATAGTCTAAACTAGCAGTTATGGATAAAAGGATGCAAATGGATTTTAGCATGGCAACGGAAGATAATGTCTCTTCATAATCAACTTATTCCCTTTGTGTATAGCCTTTGACTACCACTTGTGCCTTGAAAGTCTCTACTTTCCCATATGCACCTCTTTTCCTCTTGAAGATCCATTTACATCCAATGGGCCATACATCTTAAGGTAGATTTAAGTTCCCAAACAGAATTGGAATACATCGATTCTATTTATTGTTTCATGGCTTCCATTTCTCCTTTTCAAGATCTTCCATCGCCTCTTTAAAGGTTCATGTCAGACACTAGGATATGTGCCTCTAGTTCATAGCGAATAAGTTGTCTTACAACCCTTCCACTAGGACATGGGTTTCTTGAACACGAACAATGGTTTTTGTAATTTGTCGTTTATCAATTAATGATGAATGTGGTATGATCTCATCAGATGCTAATTCTTCGAGAACTACTTTGCTCTAAGGTTTGTAGTTTTTCATATAGTCGTGTTCAAAGAAAGTGTTCGTTGGTACAAACACATTTTGATCCTTGTGACTATAAAAGTACCCACCCCTTATTTTTGGAGCATAGATAACAAATATACACACTTCAGACCTTGAGTCTAACTTTCCAGTCTTGGGACTAAGAACATGAGCCGAACACCCCCATATTTGGAAATGATGTAAACTAGGTTTTGAGTGATTCCATAACTCTAATAGGTTCGGTTACTCTTTTCTAAAACACCATTTTACTCTGGCGTTTCAGGTGTTGTGAGTTGTGAGCGATTCAAGTATAATGTTGACTTGAGTCTGCTCATAAATGGTAGTCCCATGTACTTAAGCCTAATGCATTAGGTTGATCATGTTCAAAACATGTTCACGTATAGAAGTACCTCTCCTCATCTTAGTTGTCATGTAACTCCTAGTAGTCTCATGATGACTTTGATCAAACTTCTGTCCAAACATTGCCTATAGAGATTTCTTAATCTCATAGGTTTTTTACATTCTTTCATGATTGGTTCTCAGAACATTATTTATGCACACAAGCATGTAGTACTCAGCTTTGTTGTTGGACATAATCCAAGCATCAAACTTGTCCCTAACATTCTTAGGGGCATCGACAGCGGACTACTCAAGACATTCCATAGTAAGAACAAACTTGTGGTTCTCACATAGTAGCATCAAATTTAAATTTGACTTTCATCTTATAGAGTTATCACCATTAAGTTTTTCAAGCGCGAGTAAAGTAGTAATATGGTTGTCTGTGGTAGACATTAATAACTAAAAATAGAACATACATAATTCAATATAATTGAAATAAATATCAAGAAATTTGGAAATTAAAGGTGATGCATGAATGCAACATATTAAACAAATAAACTTAATAATTACTAATCCACGACAAGACAACCTAACAATTAATGTGCCGCCTTAAGGTCGATCAGATTAATTTTAAACTGTCTATGAGAGATTCTCATCCTTATTAATTAAAGCTTAGAATATCTCATATTTTCTCTTTTAACAATAAGGTATGGCTTATTTGGTTAAGTCATAACTATCCACTTAAAGCTTAATTGTGACTCTGTGAGTGTAACCCATTATTTCAGATTTCATGACTTGATTTAGGTCAAGTCTAAACTACATCACTTAGTCCTATCTTCTTAAGAAGTTCAACCTTGATATTGATACATTTCAAAATCTTCCTTAGGGGGATGAAAACAAAGCCATCTCGAGGCCCTCACTGTATCTCATGATGTTGTACTAATAACGGAGACCATATGTTACATTGGCATGCAAACATTCTCCCACTCACTATTTTATAATTGATGCGTTTCTATTTTAATTAATCAATTAATTACTAGTTAAAATAACTCTATGAATGTAAAATTAATTATTAGTCCAACCTAATTGGTCTAAGTTCATTTAACCTTCTAAAGAGTCTAAGTTAAAATTAGGTGAAATTAGAAGAACTAATTAATTACATTCATCAAACTTTAATAAAACACTTTTAATGAAGTTGGTTATCCTAAAGGTTAATAAGACCTTTAGATTGGTGTGATTATCAAGTTTAACTAATTAAAACTTAGCAGTTTACATGCAATTGATTTCATAAAACAATTCATATAACCACATTAGGAGAGTCTTAATCAATCATGTTTCTACTAATGAAATGCATGATTAAATAAAACTGTGTGGGTTTCATGTATAACATGTGATCGAGTAATTCATGGTCATGTTATCGATCATATCAATAAATCTTTATTTAAATAATTAATAAACAAATGATGAACCGAGTAACTATTGAGTATTTCTAAATTATAACTTTTAAAAATATAAATAATTACAAAATGGACTTCAAGAATATATATTTCCAAAATAGCTCATTCCTCACCAGAGGTTCATCTTCATAATCTTCAAGCTTTGATCAAAACCTTTTTTAATTAGGATAAACTATTTTTCCTAATTAAATAATCTCATTAATTATCCTTTTAAAATTAATTAAATTTAATTCGTGAAAAAATAATTTGATGACTCATCAAACTTGGGTTAAACCTAATCAATTAATTAATTTTAACTTTTAAAAAATTTAAATGGGCAACTATCCTTTAAAAATTGCAAAATTCAAAATTTAAAAGATAAACGATAGGATTAGGGTTTTTGCAAAGCATCACAGGAATAGGGCAACATGGTATCAAGGTTTCTGCGAAACATACCAGGGCAATCACAATGATTGCCGCCAGCGGTGGTAGTGGGACACTCCCACCACCGTCGTCGGTTGCCCGTCCATGGCCTGCGGTGCAACAGCCGGCGTACCACATGGTGCTGCCGTCGCGCGGCGAAGGCATGGTGGTTTTAAAAAATTAATTAATTTAAACTTTATCGATAGGAAATGAAAACAATTGCGATGCCACGGTTTGAAAAAATGTTTAAACAACTGGGATGCCACATTTTACAAGCGTCCTTGCAAACAAAAAACTTGTAATTCCATGAACAACAAACTACGAGATCCACACCAAGATCTTTCAAACCAATCCATAAACACACTAGGACATGTGTGGGCATGTAGAATAAATCAAATACACTTTTTTGTCTCTAAATGTACTCAACACATGAGATATAGAGATTTTGGAAAAGACTATCTGAGACAGAAGTCTGAGAGAGAATAATAGAAATCACAGAGCTTCGATTAACAATTAACCGATTAGATTGTTCACTTAGCTTAGGATAGCTTATGATTGCTCTCTGAGGACAATATAACATTATCAATATGTATCTTCTCGGTAAAAGGCACCTTCAATTTTTTGATGTAAATAATAAATTATATATTTAATGTGTCATTGCAGTGGGACCCATTACAATTGACGCAACACTGCAACGCCACATGCTACTGTAGTGTGGATCAGTAGTACCTCATGACAATGTTGATTCACGGCACCACTCTAGTGTCATGTGGCACTACAGTGTGCCACATGTTACTATAGTGCCACGTGGCACTACAGAAACTCTTCTCAATCTCTGATTCAAAATCAGAGACTGACATATAACAGTCTAATATGCCATGTGGTAATTATCTTATAATTTATTATTTATATTAATTAGATGAATATTTAGATATCAGTTAATTCAAAATTTACTTAGATGATCTCTCATTCAATTATCCTATATGTTAATCAACAGATTAGATAAACCAAATAAAATCAATATCTTATAATGATTTAATATTATTTAGTTGCATAAATCAAATATTCTATCTCACTAATCGACGAACACTAAATTAATCAATATTAATATTTATTTCTAATTTATGAAAAGTACAATAAATAATATTATTAATTAAAAAATAATATCATATAATTGTCTCATAATTATATATTTGCCCCAAAAATTTAATTTCTTATGCAAGCTAGTCCGTTTCTCACGTTCTGAAATACTCACACCCTAGACTGTGTAGTATAGACGTGACACGGAGACTATGGACCTATAATTCTAAGCTCCAATGAACCAGATTATTAATTAAACTCTTTAATTAAATAATTTTATTTGTTAATTCTATTATTACTCCAATATAAATATAGAATTGCACTCTTAGAAATTACATAATATATACAGAGTATTCTCTTGTAGTCCATTGTTATACTCACTTCATGTAGTTATGTCCTTCAATTATTTGTTTGTAAATTAGAGTTGGTCCAAATAACCATTTTACCCCTCTAATTACATCTTAATCCTTAACTACCATTAATTAACTAGTGAACGGCCAATTTATAATCATATTCTAAATATGAGCTCAATAACCACTCAGTTCATGAATTAACATTTAAGGGAACTAATATATGATCCATTAGGAGAGCTTGGATTTCAAATCTTATAAGATCATGTTCCCATCCATCCATATAATTGAATCTCCAAAACAAAAGTCACTAGTCTGTTTTACAAACATACCTTAATGAGTGAATCAAAAAATCAAGTAGACATGCATATGAGTTCATGACTACTTAGGAGTCATACTGATCTACATATGATCATCAGTTTTGATGTGTATTAAATCTTTATGATAAACGGTAAGTTAACAAAGATATTAATCTATATCGGTCATGTCCTATATAATCTAACAATATAAAGTATCTTCACTAGTATGTCTATCCACATCAGTGATCCAGATCTAGGTCACATACATACATAATGCTTAGTGAACTATATAAGTAACCATTCATTAAAGATTACATACTTTAATATGTTGCGAACAATCCTCTCGTACTTATAAAAAATTATATTCTCATTAATGAATATGGAATTTTCATATATTTATATATAAATTATTCAACAATAATTTAAAAGAAAAATAATAAGCGAAATGTAATTCATATTAATTTGTCTAAACACATGCTTTGAGGGTACTATACCTAACAGAAAAGCTTAAGTCCATGGAGATTACTGTCTACAGATATCCTCTTCAAAAGGAAATGAGCCTCTGAGTTTGAAAAGACTTTAAGTCTATGGAGATTGTTGTCTACAAACATCAACTTCAGAAGGAAATTGGCTCCTAAGCTTGAAAAAGCTTAAGTCCATGGAGATTATTGTCTATGGACATCGTCTTCAGAAAGAAACGGGCCCTTGAGCTTGAAATCTCTTAAGCTCGTGGAGATTGTTGTCTATGAATATCGTCTTTACAAGAAAACATGCCCATTACGTTGAAGAAGCTTAAGTCCAGAAAAATTAATGTCAACGAACATCATTTTCAAAAGCAAACAGATCCCTTAGTTTGAAAAAACTTAATTCCATAGATATTGTTGTCTACGAACATCGTCTTCAGAAGGAAAAAGACCCCTCAGCTTGAAAAAGCTAAAGTCCATGGATATTGTTGTCTACATCTTTAGATGAAAATGGGCCCCTGAGTTTGAAAAAGCTTAAGTCTATGGAGATTGTTCTCTACGGACATCGTCCTCAGATGGAAACAGGTCTCTGAGCTTGAAAAAGCTTATCTCCATTGAGATTGTTGTCTGCGGATATCGTCTTCAAAAGGAAACAAGCCCCTAAGCTTGAAAAAACTTAAGTCCATGGAGATTGTTATCTACGGACATTGTCTTCAAAAGGAAATAGGGCCCTAAGTTTAAAAAGGCTTAAGTCCATGGAGATTATTGTCTATGAACATCATCTTCAGAAGGAAATGGGCCCCTGAGCTTGAAATAGCGTAAGTCCATGGAGATTGTTTTCTATGGACATATTCTTTAGAAGCAAACGGGCACCATAGCTTGGAAAAGTTTAAGTCCATGAATATTGTTGTCAACGGACCTCATCTTCAGAAGGAAGTGATCCCATGAGTTTGGAAAAACTTAAGTCCATGTAGATTATTTTCTATGAACATCCTCTTTAGAAGGAAACGGGCCCCTGAGCTTGAAAAAGCTCAATTCCATGGAGATTGTTGTCTACGGATATCATCTTCAGAAGGAAACGGGCCTCTGATATTGAAAGAGCTTATGTCAATGGACATTGTTGTCAACAGAGATCGTCTTCACAAGGAAACAAGCCTCTAAGCTTCAAAAAGCTCAAGTCCATGGATATTTTTGTCTACAAACATCGTCTTCAGAAGGAAATTGACCCAGGAGCATGAAAAAGCTTAAGTCCATGAAAATTTTTTGTCTATAAACATCATCTAAACTGACCCTTGAGCTTGAAAAATCTTAACTCCATGGAGATTGTTGTCTACGAACATCATCTTCAAGAGGAAATGGGCCCCAAATCATGATAAATCTTAAGTCCATGGAGATTATTGTTTACGGACATCGTCTTCAGAAGGAAATGAGCCCTTGAGCTGGAAAAAGCTTAAGTCCTTGAAAATTGTTGTCTATGAACATCGTGTTTAAAAGGAAACAGGCCCTTAGGCTTGAAAAAGCTTAATTTCATGGAGATTGTTTTCTATAGACATTGTCTTCAGAAGGAAATGGTCTCTTGAGCTTGAAAAAGCTTAAGTCCATGGAGATTATTGTCTATCGACATGGTCTTCAGAAGGAAACAGACCCTTAAGCTTGAAAAATCTTATGTCCATGGACATTGTTGTCTGCAGACAATGTATTCAAAAGGAAACGTGCCTCTGATCTTGGAAAAGCTTACGTCCATGGAGATTGTTACCAACAAACTTCGTCTTCAGAAGGAAACATGCCCTTGAGCTTGAAAAAACTTAAGTCCATGGGGTTTTCTGTATACGGACATCTTCTTCGAAATGAAACAAGCCCCTTAGCTTGAAAAAACTTAATCGATGGGGATTAATGTCTTCAGAGATCGTCATTAGAAGGAAACATTCCCTGAAGCTTGAAAAAGCTTAAGTCCGTGGAGATTGTTGTCTACAGACATCGTCTTCAAAAGGAAACACGCCACTGACCTTTAAAAAACATAAGTACATGGAGATTGTTGTCTACGGACATCGTCTTCAAAAGTAAACAACCCTCTAAGCTTGAAAAATCTTAAGTCCATCGAGATTGTTGTCTAGTGACATCATCTTTAAAAGGAAACGGGCCGTTGAGCTTGAAAAAGATTCAGTCCATAGAAATTGTTGTCTACAGATATCGTCTTCAGAAGGAAACGAACCTTTAAGCTTAGAAAATATTAAGCCCATGGAGATTGTTGTCTACGTACATCGTTTTAAAAAGGAAACGGTGACCTAAGCGTGAAAAAACTTAAGTCCATGGAGATTGTTGTCTACGAACATTGTCTTCAAAATGAAACAGGCCCCTGAACTTGAAAAAACTTAAGTCCATGGAGATTCTTGTCTATATACATTGACTTTAGAAGAAAACGTTCCCCTGAGCTTAGTTCACTGCAGCTCTCCACTTGGAACTCTAAATAGTTCTTCAAAGGTAGTCAGATTTGCAGTTGAGGCAAGCTAAACCAAATTGAGCTCAACTTCTTCTGACAATTCTCTAGAATGGTACTCTTCTGTTCCTCCCTTCTGGTGAGCTTTTTTCAGCTGTTTAAGAATTCTCTCTAGGTGACTCACTTGAAGGTAAGTTAATCTCTTCTCTTTCTTCTTCTACTGCCACCTCATCTTAAGATTCTTCTTCACTTCGATCATGTTCGCTTCCTTCTTTATTACTATCTCCCCATGTGAACGCATCAAGTCTTGCTTCTTCATTAGTCCTCCAATTCGAAGATTCATTTTCTTCAAAAACCACTTATCGGCTTATAAATATATTCTATGACACTTGATCATTAAGTTTATATGTTTTATACTTTTTACTTATCCCTAGTTGCATACATTGAAAAATCTTATCATCAAACTTTTTTCTCTTACTTTTTGACACATGAACATGACCAATGTACCCAAAACTTGAAAATAATCAACATTGGGTTTAACAACTTTCCAAGCCTCTTCAGAGTCATATTTTCATTGCCGATGTAGGACTTCTATTAATCACATGTGTTGTCCAGTGTACTGCTCCCGGCTAGAAATTCCTTGGAACTTGCTTCTCTGATAGCATGCTTCTAATCATGTTTATGAATGTCATGTATCTGCTCAGCTACTCCATTTTGTTATGGAGCATAGGCTGTAGTGAGTTGCATGCTAATACCATTTCCTTTGCAAAAGGCATTGAATTCTAGAGATGTGAACTCTCTCCTCCCCTATCTGTGCGCAAACAACGAATAAAAGCTCATGTCTTTTTCTCAACAAGTTTTTATCATTCTTGAAGATAGTAAAAGCTTTAGATTTCTCGGTAAGAAAATATATTAGTTGTAGTCATCAATAAAACTTACTATGGAAAAAAAGTTTAATGGGTGCGTAGATATCAGTATGTATCAACTGCAGTCTTTGTGATGCGTTCTATAAACTCCTCTTTGGAATTGCATCCATGTGTTGCTTTCCCACCATGCAATAAATACATACGTTGGATGGTACCTTCAACTATGGTAACCCTTTCACCATTTTCTTATACTGTAATGTTTTCAGACCCTTGAATTTTATGTTCCCATATCTACAAAGCCAAAGGTGAGTGTTGTCCTCAAGAGTTGTTTGGAAACAAGTGGAAGCTTTAAGAAAAACTCTTGAAAGCAATACAAACATCCTGTTTGCAGAGATTGTTGTTTACATAATAATCCCTTTCTTAGGATAATAGAATCTACATATTCCATGTTGTATCAAAATAGCTACTCCTTTTTCTTACAATTGTCCAACATTTAATAAATTATTTCTCAACTCAGGTATATAGAAAACATCAGTGATTGCCTGAGTAACTCCAACCATTTATAGCCTATGTTACCCTTTCCCAACACAACCATTTTAGAATCATTCTGGAGCTTCATATATTGTCAGAATTCCTCATCAAGAGCTGAGAACCAATGTTTATTTGTGCACATATGATAACTACACCCTGAGTCAAGGAACCAAATAGCTTCTCTTCATGATTGATTAACCTCCACAAATGACATCAATAACATCACTTTTTCCACCTCACGTTCAACATAATTCACTCCCTTCTCCCATTTATGACACTTATATTAAAATTTCCCTAATTGATGATACTTATAACACTCAACTATAGGTTTGTTGAAATGTTTGTATGCCTCTTCCTCGAAAAGCTCTATGACCTCGACAGCCACCTCTTACACCAAATCTATCACTGTATGGTCACCTTTAATGCCTGCCTATATCCTCCATGCCCATTCATTCTCTGCTCATGTACCAAAAAGTTGCTCTATAACTCATCAGAGATTAATGTGTCTAATTTATTAGACTCGTCAACTAAACACACAACATAGTCAAGCCTTAAGGTCATTAATCTCATGATCTTTTCAAAGATCACCATTTGCTGCATGTTTTCACCACGAATTATTCATCTTGTTTGCTATGATGAGTACTCGAGCAAAGTACCCATCAACACTATCACCCTCTTTCATCTATAGAACCTCAAACTCCTTCTAAAGAGCTTGGATATGTGCTCTTGTAGAAGCCTGGTACTTCTACTTCATTGAGTCTTATATGTGTTTGTTAGTGTCTTTATTGAGGATGGTCTTCATAATAGTCAGTTTAGTGGCTTGGAATAGATAATTCATGACCTTTAACTCATTCCACTTCTGGTCCCCAATTGATTTTTGTTGTGCTTCAGTAACCTCCACTCTTTCTACCGCAATAGGGATTTCATTCTCCACCAAACTCCAAAACTCCTTTGAATTTAGAAACGTTTCCATAAGCACGGACCAATGATCGTAATGACCATCAAACTTAGGAATTGTAGGTTGAACGAATTAAGTTTTAGTTGCTGCTATACTTCAATTCTCTCTCTTCTTTTATGATCTTTCTCTCTTTTCACTCTCTCTCTTCTTAAGAAGCTACATTTTCTTTTCTCTCATAATCAAGCCTCGTGATGGAGCTCTAATACCAAATTATTGCAAACTCTAAGTAAAAAGAAATTTACTCAAAAAGTTTGAATAAATGTTATTGATTCAAAGCTAGCTATGACTTATATAAGCCTTACAAAGAGATAAAATTGAAAATAAACAACTCTCATTTTACATAGCCAAATAACGTGGTAAATGACCAAGGAAATAACCCGACTCTACTTGTATGTCTCAAATAATAGGAATTATGACTCTAACAGCCTCAACAATAAATTGATTGTTAATAAATCAATTTCAAAGTATTAATATCTAATCTTAAAGTTTATGAAGGATAGTTAAAGAATTCTATGAAGTGTGAGGGTAATTTCATACAAAAATGTTTATCCATTTTAGCCCAATTTATATATATACACACACTATAGATAACCAATTTAATATATTATAAATATGTTAAATACTGTTAACTATATATGTAAAGGAAAAAATTCACGGTCTTTGATAATCGGTCGTGAATTTTCAACATCATGATATGAAGATCAAGAGAATAATTTAGAGAGAGAATGAGAGAATAAAAACACCATTATTTACGTGAAAACCCCTTAAAGAGAAGAAAAATCACAGGAAGACTTTTATAGTATTTCATTATGAAGAAAGGGTTTACAAGGCTAATGCAAGTTACATAGTCAGCTTATTTCTTATGGTGTTGAGAGTTGTTGACTGTCTTTGGATTTACATCTTACCTCTATTTATAGGCCTTCAATTGGTTACATATAATTTGATACAGTTTATCTAGTTCTATCTGAAAATAGGATCAACAGAATATTCCTCTGAGATCTAACTTATCAACATTAACAACTTCAATTAATATTGATCGTCTGATCAATCCAATGGTCTTGATTAGCTTCTCTTTGGATTTTCATGTTGGTAAGCCATGTACTTTTGTCTGATTGGTCTCTTCTTCATAACCGCCTGGTTGATCCTACAGATCTCGTTCTATCTTCTCTTTGATGGAGTCTTCGGTCTAGATCTTGCCATATGTCATGTGAAGTTTTATCTGTTCCTTGGCCCTCATTACATTCATTGAGGTGTAATGATTTGTCTTTTTTTATTCTGATGTTATGTCTGCCCATTTCTGTTATCACGTGCGTCTTGAAAACATGCGACGTTGTTTTTCCATTTAACATTTTGACTGTCCGTCGTCAATGGTGGGTTCTCCTTTTCTTTCTGCCATTATGTTTTTTTGTTCTCGTTCACAAATGTTTTGCAATTGTCGAGCAATTTTTTTATTAGTTTATTGTCGATGATGATTACTTCTTATGCATTTGTTGATATGTCTTTTTGTTCCTTTCATTACAGACTCATTGATAAAGTTTTTTCTGTTTCTTCATTTTTCATTTTCCTTCTCTTGTACAATAAGATATGTTACAAGAATGTTTTACAAGAACAATAACATAATAATTTATTGAAATGAGTGAGGAGCGAATGTACCATTTCATAATTTTATCGCATGAGTTTGAGTTTGATGTTCCTAATTTGTTGGTAGAGTTTCTATTGTTTCATTATTTTCTTTTTCCTTCTCTCATTTTATATTTCTCCATTTCTCATTTTTTGTTTCCTTTTTCATCTTTTAACCTTTTCCTTCCTTTTCTAGATTCTTTTTCCTTTACTCATGGCCTTTCTGTTCTAAAATGTTGAAGGAGCGGCCTTCATTTACTTGGTCTTCCTTTACTTGGCCTTCTTTTCTGGCCCTTTCTCTACTGGCATTTCTTTACTCATCTTTCCTTTCGTGACCTTTCTTTACTCAAATTTCCTTTCTTGGCCTTTCTTTACTCGACTTTTCTTTACTCAGTTTTTCTGAGCTTTTCTTTACTCAGCTTTTCTTGGAATGAATTTTTGTTCTTAAATTCTTCTCATTCTTCTTTTTTTAGTTGTCCGTTCTCTTTTTTCTATTCTCATCCTTTGTCCATCATGACTTGTGTTTCAGTTCCTTTTGAGAGTAGGACTTATCTGTTGTCCCTGTCAAGTACTCGTACCCTTAGTTCCTTACGGGAGTAGGATTTATGAATTACCCCTCCCAATGACTTACGCCCTTAGTTTCTTCTGAGAGTAGGATTTATGAATCACCACTCTCAAGGACTTACACCCTTAGTTCCTTCTAAGATTAGGATTTATGAATTGCCCCTCTCAAGTACTTACGCCATTAGTTCTTTCTAAGAGTAGGACTTACGAATAGCCCCTCTCAAGGACTTACGCCTTTAGTTTCTTTTGAGAGTAAGACTTACAAATTACCCCTCCCAAGGACTAACGCCCGTAGTTTATTATGACAGTAGGACTTACGAATTGCCCCTCCCAAGGACTTACATCCTTAGTTCTTTCTTAGAGTAGGACTTACAAATTACCCCAAGGACTTACACCCTTAGTTCCTTCTGAGAGTAGGACTTAGGAATTGCCCCTCCCAAGGACTTACGCCCTTAGTTCCTTCTAAGAGTAAGACTTATGAATTGCCTCTCCCAAGGACTTACGCACTTATTTTCGTTGTCAAAAAATGTAAAGGAATTTGTTTTCTTCCCGCTAGAAAAATAATGATAGTAGAGAGAATAAGTATGGGAGTGAGTAATTTTCATAAGTTTGTATTCAATCCTTGAGTTTACAATTTGGCATGTATTTATAGGCTTGTAGTACAACTAAACTCCTGAAAGACACAAAGAATAAACGGTATATTCTTCCAGATTGAGTTTACCTTCTGAGTTTGCTTCATTCGTTAGGTTAATGATTGAGTCCTGCTTATCAGTATTAACAACTATTTAAATTTGGACTGCTGGATATCGTGTGATGAATCTAATAGTTGTAATGCTCGTTGCCTGTTTTGTCATAGTGCCAACTTTTCCTCCTGCTTTGATTGGTCACTCCGACTTGTGTGGCTTCCTATGTAGCTTTTATATTTTGACTACTTGACTAGGTCAACCACTCCAGATCAGCCTCTTCAGTTCTGTCAACATGGAAAATTTGGCTATTCCCATCTCGCTTCGGTGGCATCTCTTTTAATTATCTTTCTTCTCTACTGATGTGGCTGAATACTGAAATTATTCTTGTTCATTTACCCGCATTACACTTAATGAAGTTTCTCTTCATTCAAGTGTAATGATTTGATTCCTTTATTCTGATACTAGATATGTGGGCTTCACCACTTTTTTAGAGTAACATTTTCATGAATGACATCCTGACAACTCTTTTCTTCTTTCCTTCCCTTATTCATTGGAACCTACAATAATAATCTTATACAAGAAATAATTACAATTTAAATATTAATAATTACTTTATTGGTCTAGACACGCATTTTCTCTTCTTTTTAGAGTAACATTTTCATTAGTGATCTTCTAACAACTCTTTTCTTCTTTCCTCCCCTACAATAATAATGTTATACAAGAAATAACTACAATTTAAATATTAATAATTACTTTACTGGTCTGGACACGCATTTTCCTCTTCTTTTTTTTTTGCCTTTCTATTTTCCTGTTCTCATTGATTCATTCAGACATTTCACGTTCCCATCCTTATTTAATATTTGTTCTAACTCTTTGATTTCCTTTTCTCAATAAATATATGCTTTGATGTTATGATTTTCTGCATGTTCTAACGTTTTGACTTTCTTTATTCATTTCTTTTGTCGTTTCCCATTCTCGTACTCAGGAGTAATGGTTATTATTTACCTTTTGCAGAATATGACATCCTTCTTTCCAGCTGGCAACCTTCCAATCGGCATTGGCAGTGACGGTCCATTTTTCCAGCAGATTTTTCTTCAATCGAGCGTGTGTTAGTCATTATTTCATTTCTCTTAATTATCTTCTATAAATTTTTTCGCGTCAAAAGCCTATATAAATTCCTTTTTCCATTTCATTTTATGCACTTTCTTCTCTTATTCTTCGTAAGTCTTTTGTCTTTTCTACTCCTCTTTTCTTTTTCTTTTCTGTTAATAATTCCAGCAGCCACGAGTTAGGGTGGAGTTGAATTTAAGCATATTGTTCCTCTAGTTGGAAACTCAGCTGAACTTAGGAAATTTCTCTCTATCTTTCATGACACATTTCCTTCTGATGTTGTAGTTGGTTTAGGCGAGAGTAGGCACCCAGGTTACCCTTGTAGACCTCCATATCAAATAACTTTAAGTCATATGTACATTCCTTTGGGCCTTAGACTTTCTTTCTCCTCATTTTCCTAAGAATTCTTCCATTGGTGTGGCCTTGCTGCGTCTTAATTTACTCCCAGCACCTATAGGATCCTCCTCGGCTTTAAGGCTTTGAATAGGAGGTATGGTTTAGATTTAGGAATCGATGAACTCAGATGTTGTTATGTAAATAAACCTAAGGATGAGATTTACTATACTTCTAGTCAGACTTAAGAAAAGAGAGGGCCAATGGTGACCAGTATTTCCCCAGGTGACAAAAAATGGGAGAGGTATATTCTTGTGATTGGTTGGAATTTGGGCGGTGATGACCGCTGAAGAATTCCTAGGAATTGGGGGACTTTGAGTAAGTAGCCAGAGCTCCATTTCCCAGTTATGTTTCTCTTTAAAATTATTGTTGTTGCCTATTTTTTCTTCTTCCTCTTTTTTGTTTGGGTTTTTTCAAAAGACTCTTCTTTTCTTCCTTCAACGTGATGTAAGTTTGAGCTTGTTAGAAAGTTTCTGTCATAGACAGAGGTTTTGTTTTGGACAATTCCTCGAACAAGGGGGAGTTGGGACCTATTCCCCGCCTAAATGCCAGTTTGGCCATCCGATCATCACAATTTTCAACCTTTTCCATCTCATCTTTGAATCTGTGGGTGAACTCTCATAGAGACTCTCCCTCTTTGATAGTAATCGTCATAAGGTACTCCATGTCTTCCATTACTTCTCAGTATGTGGAGTACTGTTCTAGAAAGACAAAAGACATAACAGCAAAGTTAGTAATTGAATGGACAGGGAGGATACTATTTAAGGTTATTCCATCCAGACTAGTTGGGAACATTCTGCACATTAGTTCATTATCATGCTGATGCAGTGCCATTATTTTTCTAAACTAACGGAGGTGATCTACCGGATCAATTTTCCCTTCGTAGCATTTGAATTTTGGGACCGCAAGTTTCTTGGGTACAAGAGCTGCTAGAATTTCTGGGCTCAATGGAGTACGGATGAGAGACTCCATATCACTTTTGCCAGTACTCCTCAGACTCCTCAGGTTCCTCATCTCTAGCAT
Organism: Datisca glomerata; assembly: GCA_003255025.1. Taxonomy (NCBI): domain Eukaryota; kingdom Viridiplantae; phylum Streptophyta; class Magnoliopsida; order Cucurbitales; family Datiscaceae; genus Datisca; species Datisca glomerata. Next base: position 614,305 of record QANY01001431.1, on the reverse strand, counting down.
TTTTTGTTCTGATAACTCTTCTACCGCTTCCTATATTATGACTCTGGGTTGACGAACCTCCCCCATAGCTTCTTTTTCTCAGTTCTGAGATTGGATTTCTCTTTCTTTCCATTGCACATTCCTACTATTCTCATGGTTTTCCTACCTCACCTCTGGTTCATTGTTCTCTGAACGGATTTTCCATTCTTCATTGTTTACCCTTTGACTGACTTCAGCACGTGTTCGAGCCATCTCTTATTGAAGAGCATGGATCTAGTCTTACATAGTTTTCCATGCATCATGTTGCATTTTAGTGTTCCATTCTTCCATCTCTCGCTTTCGAGTCAGTATTGTCTGTAGTATCACTGGTGGTATTGGTTGATCTGCTTGGTCATTACTATTTCTGGATCCATTGCCTTCATTTTGGGCTGCGTTGGATCTGGTTCTAGGCATGATTACTCTTTTTGGGTGGGTTTCTCGATCTTTTTCACTTAGCTCTCAATGAAAGCACCAAAGATATAAATGAATGTTTTCCTACCGGCTAGAAAAATAATGATAGTAGAGAGAATAAGTATGAAAGTGAGTAATTTTCACTAGTTTGTATTCGATCCCTGAGTTTACAATTTGTCCTGTATTTATAGGCTTGTCGTACAACTAAACTCTTGAAATACACAAAGAATAAACGGAATTTTCTTCCAGATTGAGTTTAACTTATGATACTTGCTTCATTCGTTAGGTTAATGATCGATTCCTGCTTATCAGTATTAAGAACTATTTAAATTCGGACTGCTAGATATATTGTGATAAATCTAACAGTTGTAATGCATGTTGCCTGCTTTGTCACAGAGGTAATTTTTCCTCTTTCTTTGATTGGTCACTATGGCTTGTGTGGCTTCCTAAGTGGCTTTTATATTTTGACTACTTGGCTAGGTTAGCAACTTCAGATCAACCTCTTCAACTCTGCCAACATGGAAAATTTGACTCTTCCCATCTTGCTTCTGCTGCATGTCCTTTAATTATCTTTCTTTTCTGCTGATCTGGCTGAATACTGAAATTATACATATTCAATATTTTTAATACTCTCAACATTTAGCTGATACCTTAAAATTTAATAACCCCATATTTACTCCACACACACTTTACAATGTTGGAAAATAATGAAACATGTGGTCAACATATGTAATTAAATGTGTCTTAAAGGTTATTGTAAAGTTGAGTGCATTTAAAGTGATCTTGCTAAAGTTTAATGTGATTGGACTAAGAGCATTTATATGGAATGGATTTATTATGTGTAGAGACCTAATTCTATTTTTCTAATATTATGATGAGCCAAAATAGAAATATGAAAAACATTCCTATATATAAGGGTTATGGTCCCTGATTCAAGCCGTACAATTATAATTCCTATTCTCCCTGACATCCCATCATCATTGAGAATAAATAGATTCTACTCTAAGAAAAACCTTATTGAATCAGAAGATCGATAGCCAACAATCATCTATTTCCATTGATCAATGTACGTTTCCATTTTCATTCTCTGCATGATTTGACATGGAGGATCTGTGTTGAATTAGGTTGGATATAGTGTGATGAATCTAATGGTTGTAATGCTCGTTGCCTGTTTTATCACAGTGGAAACTTTTACTCCTTCTTTGATTGGTCACTCTGTCTTGTGTGGCTTCATATGTGGCTTTTATATTTTGACTACTTGACTAGGTCAGCAACTCCAGATTAGCCTCTTCTGTTCTGCCAACATGAAAAATTTGACTCTTCCCATCTCGCTTTTGTGGCATCTCCTTTAATTATCTTTCTTTTCTACTGACCTGGCTGAATACTGAAATTATTCATGTTCAATATTGTTAATACTCTCAACATTTAACTAATACCTTAAAATTTAATAACCTCATATTCACTCCGCACACACTTTACAATGTTGGAAAATAATGAAACATGTGGGTCAACATATGTAATTAAATGTTTCTTAAAGGCTATTGTAAAGTTGAGTCCATTTAAAGTGATCTTACTAAGGTTTAATGTGATTGGACTTAGAGCATTTATATGGTATGGATTTAATGATGAACCAAAATAGAAATATGAAAAAATATTCATATATATAAGGGTAATGGTCCCTGATTCAAGAGGTATAATCATTATTCGTATTATCCTTGACATCCAATTATCATTGAGAATACAGAGATTCTTCTCTAAGGAAAACCCCATTGAATCAGAAGATCAATAGCCAACAATCATCTATTTTCATGAATCAATGTACGCTTCTATTTTTATTCTCTAAATGATTTGACATGGAAGACCTTGGTTGAATTAGGACTGTTGGATATAGTGTGATGAATCTAACGGTTGTAATGCTCGTTGTCTGCCTTGTCATAGTGGTAACTTTTCCTCCTTCTTTGATTGGTAACTCCGGCTTGTGTGACTTCCTAGGTGGCTTTTATATTTTGACTACTTGACTAGGTTAGCAACTCCAGATCATCCTCTTTAGCTCTGCCAACATGGAAAATTCAGCTTTTCCCATCTCGCTTCCAGGGCATCTCCTTTAATTATCTTTCTTTTATGCTGACCTGGCTGAATACTGAAATTAGTCATATGTTCAATATTGTTAATACTCTCAACATTTAGCTGATACCTTAAAATTTAATAACCCCATATTTACTCTGCACACACTTTACAATGTTGGAAAATAATGAAACATGAGGGTCAACATATGTAATTAAATGTGTCTTAAAAGCTATTGTAAAGTTGAGTCCATTTAAAGTGATCTTGCTAAGGTTTAATGTGATTGGACTTAGAGCAATTATATGGTATGGATTTATTATGTGTAGAGATCTAATTCTATATTTCTAATTTTATGATGAGCCAAAATAGAAATATGAAAAAATATTCCTATATATAAGGATTATGGTCCCTGATTTAAGAGGTACAATCATTATTTCTATTTTCCGTGACATCCCATCATCATTGAGAATACATAGACTCTTCTCTAAGGAAAACCTCATTGAATCAAAAGATTGATAGCCAACAATCATCTATTTCCATGGATCAAGATACGCTTCCGTGTTTATTTTCTGAATGATTTGACATGGAGGGTCTTGGTTGAATTAAGTTTTCTCCAAATTTTGGTTTTAATGATTTTCCTACCAGTGGTATCAGAGCATCTCCATGTTAAAACATTGAGAATCTAGTTCTCTTTGTATATTAAGTTTCCATTTGTGGAATTTTTTTATCTATGGAATTAAGTTTATGGTTCGTTCTGTGTATTTTTTGTACATGTATTTTCTAATTCAACAAGTAAGATTTCTTTGCACATGTAAAAATATTTTTTTTTTGTTATATTAAAGTTTTTTGAATTTTGGATGTGCAATTGGATTGTTAATTTTTTTCCTTCCGCTGCAATTGTTTGAATCCTTGTTGCTAGAGTTTTTCCCATGTTTTATGGACAAGGATTAAGGATTTTATTATTAAAAAAAATAGAAGGGCTTTGGCCATGGCAGACGCCATGGCCATGAGGAAGAAACGAAATTGGGGAAAATGTGCTATTTGAAAAAGTGTGTTGCAGGGGAAGGGGACGTTTCCTAAAGGAAACATTTTCAAAAGTTATAAATTAAAGGTGTAAACTGTTCAGTTCGGTTTGGTTTAAGGGATTATATTGAACCGAACCGCAACTGCGGTTTTTGGATTATCAAAACTGAACTACACCGAACAATGTATGTAAACCAAGCCGAACTGATCTGTGAAAAAACAAAGGAAACCGAAAAGAACCGGACTGATTGGCAGATTAACAGAAACTTACAGGAAAACTCCAGAAGATACCAAATCTCAGAAAAACAAAGATGGAGAAGTCTTTAATCCTATACATCCAGATCAAATATCACAGACAAAAGCTAGAAAATTAAAGCCTTAGAATAAGGGATAAAACTTTCTAAAAAAACAAAATACATAACAAGTAATTTAAAAAAACTTTCATTCTACCAGATCTGGATGAGATGAACACAAATGTTCTAGTATGGGTTTGGCTCAGATCTGGAAGAGGTGAAAACAAAACCTTCATAAACTTCGTCAGCTGTGTAGTGTTAGCCGCCGCTGACCATGAAAGTTCATCAACGGTGAGATATTCAAGAGATGGAGACTCGAGGGAAGAGAGACGAAAGTTGAGGATCTGAGTTAGTCATCACCACTGGTTTTCTTACCTGAGCATGTACAGATGTTAAGAATACAATAGATAGACAGATAGAGAGAGAGAGATAGAGAGAGACAGAGACAGAGAGAGAGGACCGAGAGAGATACCAGTTAGTAACTCCGAGCAATCAGCAACGCGAGCAGGATGCCAGGAGCAATCACAAGTCTTCAATCGCCAAGGGAGGTTAGGGTTTGTCAAGTTGACAAATGAGAAATCGAGTGAGGGTGCAGGGGGAAGTTAGGGTGAAACTAAAATGACACACACACACACACACAACACACACACAGATATATATATATATATATGCAGTTCGGTTCGGTTCGATGTAGTTTTTTTCACACAAACTGCAAACCGAACCGAACAACAATTATTTTTAACTAATGCCACCAAACCGAATCTCCAAATTTAAGAAAACTGATCGAATCGCATTGGTTCGACTCGATTCAGTCGGTTTGGGTGATTTTTTCAGTTTTGCTTACACCCCTAGTATAAATAAAGGGAAATGGACATGTTTCGTATTGAAGATGTTTCAAAGGAATTGTCTCCCATTGCAGGAGAAGATTCGGAAAATAATGGAAAATTATTTCCTATTTCACTATATGGTATAGAGGCTTCACGGTACCGTACAGGAATAGGGAAATTATTCCCTACTTTGCAGTACCCATACTGTACTGATGCAGAGAATTATTCCCTGATGTGTGGTACCATACAGAAAATGAAAATTGTCCTCTGCTTCGTGGGTACAGTACTCTAGCTCTATTAAATTGATTCAATTTAATTAGGGTTAATTACAGTACACCCCCGACCTTTGGCCACTATACCAAAATGCCCATGACCTTTAAAATCGTTCAAAATACCCCCTGACTTATCTTTTTTATCAAAATACCCTCCCGTTACTTCCGTTAGAAAATGTAACGGAAGTCAACACACACGTAAATCACGAGCGTGTCTTAATGGGAAATGGGGTAATTTTACACCCCATTGCCATGTGTAAGCCATCAACGGCCACACATCTACCTACCCCATCAAAGGCCTTTGGAAATGAGCTTAACTACAATACAAATACCCTTAAAACTTGAAATAAACAAACATCGAGAACAAGTATATGCACATCATCAACTTCTTAATCTTGGATTGTAATATTTTATTTCCGTGCTCAAGTCGGATCATTCCTCTTAATAATTCGGGGATAAAATGCTTTGCTCTTTCACACATGGGTGGCTCGAGCCACATAAAAAACCTACATTCTCCATTTTTCTGTAAAGAAAATAAATCAACAAAATTAAGAACCATTTATTTTAATGAGAAAATTGTTATAAATTTAACAACAAAATTAAGGTAAAAAATTTTGAGGTTAAGAAATTTCAACACAAAATTGTTAAAAAGTTATTACAAAATTGAGGTTAAAAATTGTTAAAGAAAGTTGTTACAGAAAATTAAGGTTAAAAATTTTGAACACAAAATTGAAAAATTTCCCATCCAAACTAACCCATTTTTTAGCATGCATAAAACCTTCTTTCCAGGTTCAAATCAGTCCAAGAGGTCTTCAAATCTAAAGGAATACCGCAATAGCATATCGAAGCTCCATGAAAAAGATGAAAAAAATAATGAAAATAAAGAAGATATGGGGAAGAGGGGGAAATATGAAGAAAGAAACATAAGAGGGGAAATGTTTGATGAAATTGCATCATTTTTTATAAGCAAAAGGAGTTGGTGGTTGGCTGACACGTGGAAGGGGTTATTGATTTATCCATTTACCCACTAAAACAAGCAGGTGGGCTACGATTGTAATGACTTCCGTTACGGAAGTCATGAAAGGGTGTACTGCTGAAATGAAATTAAAGGTGAGGGGGTTTCATGAAAGATTTTAAAGGTCAGGGGGTTAATTGGTACAATAGCCCAAAGGTCAGGGTTTTACTATAATTAGCCCATTTAATTAAGTCATTTTTGTTTCAATCAAATTCAAATTTTGGTATTGTTATTTCATTTTAGTGCTTAATATTCTAAAATAAATTGATTGAAACAACATGTTACCAAAGTAACCTCTCTTATGGAGATTAATTTATTTAAATGTTAAGATGGTTGTTTGAATGTAGTTCATGCGGATATTGACCGGCATAAAGGAAGGTCAATATTTGGCTGATTTACATGCATACTTGTGGTAATAAATATGTGACAATTATAAGGTGTTCCATGTAAACAATAAGTCTGTCCAAAGATAGACTTATTGTTTGATCGAATTTATTGTCAATATTTGATTACTACACCAAGAGTACCACTTACAAGTTTTTATCTGTCCAAAGACTAGATATCAATGTTGTGATAGATATTTTGTTGATTGTTTAATAATGATTCTTATGTGAGCATGTTGTTTTGTTTTTTTGTTCTCTGTTCAACTAATGCATCTCCTTCTACAATATCTGCCAATATTAATTCAATCCTCATGCTAAATGGGACAAACTTTAAGGATTGGAAAGAGAACGTAATGATCGTTCTCGGCTGCACGGATCTAGACCTTGCACTAAGGATCGAACGACATGCTGATCTTACGGAAAAAACTTTTGTTGAGGCTAAATGAGAATTTGAGAGGTGGGATCGTTCAAATCGTATGAGTCTCATGATCATTAGGCATGGAATTCCTGAAGCATTCAGGGGAGCTGTGTCTAAAAAGGTTACTACTGCCAAAGAATTTCTTGAGGAAATTGAAAAATGTTTTGCTAAAAATGATTAGGCTGAAATAAGTACGCTTTTAGAAAACTTGAAATATAAGGGAGTACATCATGGAGATGTCTCATCTTGCTTCTAAACTAAAGACATTAAAGCTAGAGTTGTCTGAGGATTTACTCGTGTATTTAGTTTTGATTTCACATCAATTCGATAATCGTATGTAGATCAGTCTGAATTCCGAGTAGTCATAACCTCCTACGCATGTCTACTGGATCTTTTGATTCACTCGTTAAGGTTTGTTTGGAAAACAGGCTAGTGACTTTTATTTTGGAGATTCAGTGATATGGATGGCTGTGAACACGATCTTACAAGATTTGAAATCCAAGCTTTCCTAACGAATTATATATTAGTCCCCTTAAGTGTTAATTTTAGAACTAAGTGGTTATTGAGCTCAAATTAATAATATGATTATAAATTAGTTATTCACTAGTAAATTAATGGTAATTAAGCATTAAGAGGTAATTAAAAGGGTAAAATAAAAATTTTGACCAGTTCTAATTTATGAACCAATAATTAGATGACAGAACTACGTGAAATGATTAGATCAGTGGATTTCATGAACTCTATAAACACAATATGTAATATCTAAGTGTGCAATTCTGTATTTATAGTGTGCAATTCTGTATTTATAATATGTAATATCTAAGTGTGCAATTCTGTATTTATAGTGAAGTAATAATAAAATTAATTAATCAAATTATTTATTTAATGAGTTAAATTAATAATCTAGTTTATTTAAGCTTAGTACTATAGGTTCATGGTCCCCAAGTCATCTCTATACTGGGCAGTCTAGGGTGTGAATATTTCAGGACCTGAGAAAAGAACTTACTTGCAAATGAATTTTTACTCTAGGGCAAGTACATAATTATGAGATAATTATGTACGACTAATTAATTGAATTATATATATATATATATCACTTTTTTAATTATTGATAAGTGAGATAAAATATCCAATTTATGAAATTAGATAATTAAATTATTATTAGATAATAATTTGGATCAACTAAATCTGTTATTTATGAAATAACAAATAATTTAGTTGATATGGATAATCAGATATGTTAATTTTGAATTAAAAAATATCTAAATATTTAATTTGATTCAAATAAATATTTAATACACAGTAATTATCATGTGTCAGTCATTGATTGGGTATCAGATATTGACATGGACTACTATAGTGTCACGTGGCACCGCAGTTGTGCACAATAGCAGTGGGTCCCACTACTATTGATAATTTTATAATTAAATATTATTTTAATTATCCAAAAATATCTGATACGTCATTATAAAAAAAATATATAGATATTATTCAGATGGCCTAAGATAATGAAAGAGAATCAGTTCAATCAATCAGAAAAATCAGAGAATCAGTTCATCAATCAAGAGTTGAGAGAAGAACACAATTCTCAAGGAGTAATTTTTCTACGATTAATTGTTAATCAAAATCTCTAAAAGAATCATCATCACGTTCCTTTAGAGAATTGTCTCACAAAAGTCATTCTCAGTAAATTATCTAGATCTCATGTGTTGAGTATATCTAGAGACAGAATAGTGTCTTCATTATATTCTACACGCCCAAACATATCCTAGCGCGTTGAGGATTGACTTGAAAGATTTTGATGTAGATCTCGGAGTCTACTGATCGTTGGAACGATTTCGTGGGAACAGAAAATTGATCGGTTTTGTGAGGACGCTTGATTTAGACTACAAGAGGTATATGGTTCCTAACCTTGTATGTTGTAGATGTTACTTATAAATATATAATAGATCCTGAATTTTTAATAGTTTTCAATAAAAAAATTTGTTAACGTGGCGTTGCACAATTTTTTTATTAAAAGATTCATTTTTTTAAGTTTAATCTTTAAAATGGCCACGCGCCACACGCTTCTGTCGAGAATGCGCCACAACGATCAACAAGGGGTACTAGAGCGGACTTTATATATTTATATGTTAAATGTTTTGTGGGCTTTCTTGCATTGTTCATATAATATGAGATATGTATGAATGAATGGATGGTTATATTTTTTGAATGTATGAAAAATAATGGATCGTTAATTGTATGGTGATTATTGGGATAGATTTTGATCTTTTAATTTTTCCTGTAAGCTTGAACAGGTGAAAAATACTTTACTTCCACGTGAAACAAAATAAACCCATCACCTCCGGAACGGGAAACTAACATCTCTAGAACGGGAGACTATCACCTCCAGAATGGGAAACCATTGCCTCTAGAACAGGAAACCGACGTCTCTAGGACGGGAGACCATCGCCTCCATAATAGGAAATCATCACCTCCACAATGGGAAACCAACGTCTCTAGAACGGGAGGCCATCGCCTCCAGAATGGGAAACCATCGCCTCTAGAACAGGAAACCATCACCTCCAGAACAAGAAACCAACGTCTCTAGAACGGGAGACAATCTAGTCTAGAATGGGAATCGACATCTCGATGGGAAATCATTACTTCTGGATAGGATAAGACATCAGAGTGAAAAGGGGATTCAGATTGACAGTCAATTGGTTGTGATTGACTGGATAAGCTGCGTCACTCAGACAAGACATATTGGTAAAGTCATCAAATGGCTCTAACTAATTGCTTGAAAACACAGGAAACTACCATGTGGTAGCAGTTGATAGGGTGGCTGAGCGTGATAGATAAAAGATAAAGAAGAAACGAGATCCCACGAATGGATGTGATCCTAGCCCTAGCCTCATCTGATGCTTTGGTTACTATTTGATTATTTTTAGTTAAACCCATGTAATGAGAGGTCTATAAAAGGTCAATCTACTCAACAAAATAAAAAAATTTGGGACCTCAGAGAATTTTTGGAATGATCAAGCCTTTCTTTACATTCACGAAGAATATTTTCCCTAATTTTTCTCTAAGTCTAAAAAAAATCCTTTACATTTTGGTGCTTTCATTGAGAGCCTGGAAAAAAAGGCTCAAGAGACCTACCTACAAGACCATAAACATGCCTAGAACCAGGTCTAACACAAACCCTAAATGAAAACAACAGATCCAGAAATGAAGATGAACTTATGGGTCAACCAACCTTGCCCACAGAAATGCCGCAGACGATCCTTAACGGGATGCACGAGATGGAAAGAAGAATACTGAAGCAATGCATAATGCACGGTAGAATGTACAAGAGTAAATCAACAGACTACAACAAGAACTCGTGAAAACACAAGCAGAAGTAAGCCAAAGGGTGAATGATGACGAATAGGTAAAGCCACTCCAAGGGTGACCAACGAAACAAAAGGAAAGGGGACACTAGAATGACAGGAACATACGAAGAGAATAAGAGGTCCAATCGCAAAACCTTATTAAGGAAACTGCAGAAGAGGTTCGACAACCCCAAATCATGTCAAAAGAAGTGGTAGAGGAACTGTTCGACCAAAAAAAGATGGAGATAAGGAATCTCGGGAGTACGGGAAAGAGGGACCTTGAGTCTCTTATCAGGACACCGTTAGGCCCAGAAGTTTTAGCGGCCCCCGTACCCAAGAAATTCATTGTACCTAGGTTCAAATGCTATGAAGGAAAGTCTTATCCCGTAGACCATCTCCGACGATTCAGAAAAGACATGGCATTATACCAACATGATGATAAGATGATGTGTAGAATGTTCCCTACTAGTTTAGATGGGACGGCTTTGAAGTGGTACCACTCCTTACCAATGCACTCAATCACTAACTTCGCTACTATGTCCTCAGTTTTTATAGAATAGTACTTAACATATTGTACTGTCATGGAAGACTCAGAACATCTAATGAGAATCTCCACCAAGGAAGGGGAGTCCCAAAGAGAGTACACTCACCACTTCAAAGATGAAATGGTCAAGGTCGAGAACTGTGATGATTGATTTTCCAGATTGGCCTTCCGACAGGGTCTGGCCCGGAATCACCTTTCCTTAAGGACCAGTTTAAAATAAAGCTCGTTTCCATGATGGAGGTTTTTCAACGGGCATGAGCTTATATTATGCTGGAAGAAGAGAAAAAGAGTAAGCGAAGAACGGTTGAAAGGAAGGAAGAAGAATCTCGGAACATGAAAGGAGCTCAAGAACTGAAGGGAGGAAACAAGACGAAACGAAAATAGTGGATGGGAAGAAAACCCAACAGAATAGTAGTTCCCGACAGTGATGAGATTTTAATAGAATCCACCTGAGAGACAAGGTAAACACACCGTTGACCATCCCAGTTAACCAAATACTGGAGACAATCAAAGATAAACATTGGCTGAAAAAACCATCCCCATTCACAAAAGAACCTAGCTATAAAAATAAAGACAAATATTGCTCTTATCATAGGAGCAGCGGGCAACGGACATTACACACGGGACTGCTTCTAGCTCAAAGACTATATTGAACAACTAATCAAAGAGGGGTACCTTACCCAATTTGTGAAAGGAGAGGAGTAGAAAGGCGAGATTAAGAAAGACAACCGGGAAGAAGATAGGAAGGACAAGGGGAAAAATCTCCTCCACATCGTCGACACGGTTATAGCACTACCCGAGCAAGAAGGGACGATAAAAAAAAAGGAAGATATACTGTAAATGGCCAACATTGAAAAGACATCAGCTGAAGCACTCAATTAGCAACGGGAAATTGCTGCTTGTGTTCGGCGACTCCGATCTAGATTACGACGACCACCACAATAATGCTCTCGTTATTTCAATTCAGGTTGGCAACCATTTGTTAAAGAGAGTCTTGTTAAAGGACGGAAGTGCAGTGAACATTCTATATCAAACAACCATGGAGAAAATGTCCATGGGCGATCAAAAATAACAAGGAACATCGCAACCATTGATCAGGTTCAACGGGGCCGTTAGCCATTCAGAAGGAACTCTAAAGCTCCAGTAAGTGCAGATCCCTTTAACCATATGAGTGAGTTTGTGGTACTGAGAACAACTTCCCGGTACAACTCAATCCTAGGGAGGACTTGGCTCTATAAAATGAAAGCTATACCCTCAACATTTTACCAAGTGTTGAAATACCCATCCCCAGAAGGAGTGAGAACAATAAAAGGCGACCAGGCCGTGGCTCGTATCTGCTCAATAATCGCTTTAGAATCCGCAAGGAAAAACGATGCAGAAAAGATTGAAGGACCCATAACTCAATAGAAATTACAGGGACATGCGCAGGGTGACCTAAGGTACAAAGTGGGAGAAGAAATAGAGCCCATCTACTTAGAGGAAGGACCCAAAAGATAAAAAAACATCGGTGCCCGTCTCGAAGAAAATGAGAAAAAGAAGTTGATAGAATTCCTAATAGAAAACAAAGATGTGTCCGTGGCAGCAGCGCGGGAAATTCCCAATATCCCAGAAGAAATCATCTGCCACAGGTTAAACACTAATCCCGCTATGAAACCTATGAAACAAAAAAAGAGAAGCTTCACCCAAAAAAGAAATCAAGCGATTAAGGAAGAGTTGAGAAGCTCTTAATAGCAGGTTTCATAAAAAAGGTGAACTACCCTGAATCGTTGGCTAACATAGTAATGATGCGGAAAAAGAATGGAAAATGGAGAATCTGTGTCGACTTCACTGACCTAAACAAAGTATGCCCCAAAGACGAATACCCGTTACCAAGGATAGATCAGATGGTAGACGCCACTTCTAGTAACGAACTGCTCAGCTTCATGGATGCTTACTCAGGTTATAATCAGGTAAGGACTTTCCAACCTGATCAAGAAAAAAACGTCTTTCATTACTGAGTACAGCGTCTACTGCTACAAAGTCATGCCTTTTGGGCTACCCCCTTTTACTCTCCAAACCTATTCCTGACGAATAACTTCTGTTATACGTCGTCGTATCAACGAGGGAAGTCAGCGTAGTACTCATCATAGAAAAGCAAAGTAAATAGAAACATGTATACTTTGTAAGTAAAACCCTTGTAGCGGCTGAAACAAGATATAAACGAATGGAGAAACTAGTGTTAGTAATTGTAACTACGGCACAAAAATTAAGGCCCTACTTCCAAAACCACAACAAAGTATTAACCGAATCTCCCATTAAAAGCCTTCTAAACTCAACACAAACAAGCGGTAGAATAACAAAATGGTCAATTGAGCTAAACCAATATGACATCAGCTACGATCCCTGAACATCAATAAAAGGACAAGCGTTAGTAGACTTTGTAGCCGATTTCACAGGAAAAAAATCTGAATGGGAAGCTCACCAAACAGGTGAAAGCGGAGCCTAGACGCCCTTAGTAGACGGAGCTTAGAACAATAGAGGAGCAGGAGCAGGAGTGGTGACACAAACTCCCTTTGGAGAAATATTGGAGATGAATTTAATTCCTCAAATAATAAAGTGAAATGTGAAGCACTGATCACGGGAATATCCCTGCTACGATAATATAAGGTAACTAAATTTAAGATTTTCTGCGATTCCATGTTGATCGTAAAACAGGTCATGGGAGAATATATGACAAAGGATGAACGGATGATGAAATACTAACAACGGGTGAAGGATCTCCTTAAAATAATAAAGGATTACAAAATCCAACGAATTCCAAGAATGGAGAACAGACATGATGATGCCCTAGAAAACTTGGGATCTTCATTACACCTCCCTTAAATAAGGAACGTCCCTATAGAAGTTCTGAAAGAACCAAGCATCTCACTCCCATTAACCAACGTGGCCGATATAGAAATTGAACGGGAGCATAGTTGGCAGGATAACATAATTTGCTTGCTAAAAAATGGGACCCTCCCCAAAGATAAATGTTTGCATGACCATACCTGAAGTGCCTATGAGAAAAATAAGCCCAGTACGTGCTAGCAGAAATTCATGAGGGTATATGCAGGAAGCACACTGGGAGTAGGTCACTAGCTCATAAAGTCATGAATGAGGGATACTACTAGCCCCAAATGCATCAAGATGCCAAACAGTATACGAAAAGGATTCATGTGGAAGAACTTGTTATGCAGATATGGGATCCCTCAGATCTTGGTATCTGACAACGGACTTCAGTTTACTGGGAGCTTAGCAAAAATATTTTGTAAAGATCTGAAAATCATGAATCGTTTCTCCACGCCTTACTACCCCTAGGGGAACGGACAAGCAGAAAGATCAAACCGAGTCATACTTGAAAACCTGAAGAAATGTCTTAAATCCACAAAAGGAAAATGGGTATAAGAGCTACCCGTTGTCCTATGGGCATACAGGACGACCCCAAGAGGAACAATGGTAGAAACCGAGTTTGCATTATCATACAAAGCAGAGGCAGTCATCCCCGTAGAAATTTGAAGCCTTACCATAAAGTCCAAACTAAATGAACAAAAAATGAAGAACTCCTAAGAAACGGTCTCGATGAACTAGGAAGACGAGAAGCAGCCCTTATCAGAATGGATCATTACAATCAAAAAAGAAAATCTTATTTCCAGAAGAAAGTAAACAAATGGGAATTTCAAACGGGAGATGTAGTCCTTAGAAAAATCTTCCAAACAAAAGAAACACTCGGGCCATCTTGGGAGGGACCATATATCGTCAGCAAAATAGGAGGAAACGACTATTACAACCTAAAAACAAGAGAAGGAATGGAATCACAGAAACCATGGAACGCGATTCATCTAAAAAATATTTTGTATAAAGAATGTAGACAATCTGTTATAGTGAGACACTTTTTCCACGAGGGTTTTTCTCCATATAAAGATAATGACGCCAAATCTTCTTTCTTCAACTAAATTATCAATAAACAGAACTAAAATTCCTTGAGAGGTATAGTTCATAAGTCCTATTCTCAAAAGAAACTAAGGCTTGAAAAGTTCTTAGGAGGGGCAGTTCATAAGTCCTACTCTAAAAAGAAACTAAGGCTTGAAAAGTCATTGGGTGGGGCAGTTCATAAGTCCTACTTTCAAAAGAAACTAAGGCCTGAAAAGTCTTTGGGAGGGGCAGTTCACAATTTCTACTCTCAGAAGAAACTAAGGGCCTGAAAAGTCTATAGGAGGGGCATTCCATAAGTCCTACTCTTAGAAGGAACTAAAGGCATAAAAAAGTCATTATAAGGGGCAGTTCATAAGTCCTACTTTCAAAAGAAAATTTAGGGGCATGAAGAGTCCTCGAGGGATATCCTGTAAATCCTACTCTCAAAAGAAAAAGAAGACTAAATGGAAGGAGGACGGATCCATTACCTTGCAATAGGAAAGGAAATTCCAAATGGATGGAAAGTACTAACGGCCAAAATAGGAATGTATGTTATCGCCGTTAGGAAAGACAAGCAACACACATTGCTAAAAGACTGCTTCATTAAAAAGAGACTGTAAAATGAAGTACAAAAACAAAAACAACAACAACACCAAAGGCTAAGCTTCCCATTCGCGAGTAGCTTTAGCAGGAACCTTTGAAGTAGCCCCATGAGTCTCTATTATGGGATCAACACGGGTATTCACCTCAGAATCAACAGAAACTTTAGGAAAGGTAACAAGAGGAATGCGTGGAGCCTGGTCAGACTTAGCATCACGATAACCCAGAGAATAAGCCATCTTCTCAATCTTGTTGACAATGACTTGGTACTGACCCTCGAGACCAGTTTTCTGTTTCTTCACCTCAGACAAAATCACCTCGGTTGAGGACAACTTCATCTCTGTCACAGAAAAATTAGCCTCAGACTCAACCAAAGTTGAAATCAGCTTCTCCTCTACCACGGACAACTTCACCTCAGCTTTAGCCAACTTCTTTTCAACTATTTCCAGATTTTCCCCATTGGCTTTCGGAGATGCTTCCAACTTCACCCGTTCAAATATAGACGCGTTCAAGTCAACAGTCAAATGGGCATTAGCTTGCGGCAACTCAGCCTCAACCTCTTTTTGACGCTCCAATTCGGCGAGGACCACATCATTTACCCAGTTAATCTCCCGGGCCTCATTCACACAGCTAGCCAGCTGAAGCTCTATCACATGAAAATCCACCTGAAGCTCATTATGATAAGTCACGGCCTGCCAAAAACAAAAAAAATTACTAAGTGATTAACCGAGCATACACAAACCAAAAGCAAAAAACAAACGAAAATGGTTAAAAAGTTTTTACCTGCATTAAACTGTGACTAAGGCCAACGACCTTATCCACAACAGACATCTGACGCAATGGAGCTGCATCCACATCTGACCTGATCCCCTTTTCCACGAAGTCCTAAATCCTGTCCTTGTAATCCTCCGCACCCACTTCCAAAGACCATTGTCTTCCGCAGATACGCCCTCAGAACTAGCGAGAGGTGAAAATGACCTCCGAACAGGCGTGGGGGAAGAAGATGTGGCATCCTCTAGTTTATTGTAGGAAAAACAGAATATCGCATCTTGTTCTTCAGCTTCCTTTTATGCAGCTTCCTACTGAGCCTCTCTCTCTCTCTCTCTTCCCGGTCGAAGTCTTCTTCCTCTCATTCTGACTCTGAGGACTCAAGGGAACTGGTCTCGATTACTTGACGAGAATGAAAAATAGAGACCACAACGGCAATACCTAAGGAATTTCTGTTGCAGAGGTTGAAGGGGCAATGGACTCGGTGACCAGAACAGGTGCGACTATGACTACAACCTCTCTCCTTGGATCAAGGAGATCTCTCCAGTCCCGTTCTGACAACTGTAAGTAGTGCGAAGATGGGTCGCAACTTCTTTCAGAACGAATGGCCTCTTATTCATGTTAGAATCCACATGAAGAAACAAGATATGTCAGACAGAAATAATGATAGAAAAATAAAACGTAGGAAACAAGGGACTCAGGCCACTTACTGAACTCCCTCTAGAGCCGGGGAATGATCCAGCGGCCGTCACCGCCCCAATTCCCACCGATCCATATAGTCCCTTCATCCCAGCCTTTATCCCTGGGTGCCAAATCAATGACTAAGCCCTCACGTTTCTCACTGGCACGGGGGTAGATAATAAGAAGTATCGCGTCGCTGGACGGAGTATACGGCGCGGATCTCATCCACTCCTATGGTTAAATTGTTCCTCTTATTGAGGCTTCTATACCTAAAAGAATCCTATACGTACTAGGAGTATACTGTGAAGGAGCAAGACGAAATGTACTAAAAATTTCTTGAAATAAAGGAGAAAAAAGAATTTTTAGCCCTCACGCTATGTACATAGGGGATAAGGAAATCTGGTACGGAGGATTACAAGGACAGGATTTAGGTAACCCATCCCCGAAACCACAGATAACGTTAGATGGGAAGGCATCTTTGTTAGGGGTGATAAAATGAACAAATTCATCATGATTCTTAACTAAGGGGACCGTAACCCAGAATGGTTTTTCTGCCATAACTAAACCAAGAAGAGAAGAAAACAGAGGATGCGAAGAAGAAGACAGGAGATCAAGAACTTACAGAGTAAAGATTAAATGTGAAGAAGAAAAGGTGGAAAATTAAGGCTTTATATGGGTGGCGGACGTAAGAACCCGATTCCGAATTGGTTAATAAAATCAAAAATAAAAGAAGCTTTTTTGCAGACAAATGGGCGTGGAGAGGGATAAATAACGAATAGAAGCGTCCAATCTATCTGAAAGACAAGCCAGTGCTGACATGACAGCTGGATAAAAAGAACACCCATCAGATCAGAAACGCACATAATGAAAGAGTCGAAAATGAAGCAACGCATTGGGAATGAAATAACGAAGCGCACGCGCACGCTTGTCATTATGGGGTAAAATAAAATTAAATGCGATGGAGTTTTCAGGGAGCATGTCAGCAGCCCAGGAACGACGCTATGATGGTACATTATCTCATTATTTAAATATCTTTATAACCTTTCTTGCACAACACTTAATATTTTACAAAGCAAAAGAGAATCTCGAATTGATGAAAGCAGACCAAGTATAATCGTTCTCCAAAAATGGGGCGCATATTAAAGAAATATTCATTACACATCGACGAATATCGTCGAAGTGCAATGGGGGAAAATGGTGAAAAATACTTCACTGCTACATGGAACAAAAGAAACTCATCACCTCCAGAATGGGAAATCGACGTCTCTAGAATGGTAGACCATCGCCTCCAGAACGGGAAACTGACGTCTCTAGAACGGGAGACCATCGCCTCTAGAACGGAAAACCATCGCCTCTAGAACGGGAGGCCATCGCCTCTAGAACGGGAAACCATTGCCTCTGGAATGGGAAACCATCACCTCCAGAACGGGAAACCATTACCTCTAGAACGGGAAACCAACGTCTCTAAAATGGGAGGTCATCGAATCTAGAACTAGAATCTTGAGGACAGGAAATCATTACTTCATGGAAAGGACAGAACATCTGAACAAAAAGGAGGATTCATATTGACAGTCAGTTGGTTGTGATTGACTAGGTAAGCTGCGTCAATCGGACACGACATATTGGTAAAGTCACCAAGTGGCTCTGGCTAATTAGCTCGGAAACACAGGGAACTACCATATGGTAGCAGTTGATAGGACAGCTGAGTGTGACAAATACAAGATAAAGAAGAAATGAGATCCCACAAATGAATGTGATTCTAGGCCAGACCTCATCTGATGCTTTGGTTACTATTTGGCTATTTTTAGCTAAACTCATGTAATGAGAGGTCTATAAAAGGCCAATCAACTCAACAAAATAAAAAAAAAGTTTGGACCTCAGAGTTTTTTTTTTGGAATGATCAATCTTTCTTTACATCTCACAAAGAATAATACAAGTTCGATCGATATTAACACATTTTCCCTTATTTTTCTCTAAGTCTAAGAAAAATCTTTTACGAAGCCATTTTTAGGTGTAGGAATTTTTGTAATTTATTTTGATTATTATTGTGATTATTCTGAACGTGAGAAGATGAAGAACTCATGAGACAAAAGATAGAATTTACTATTCATGATAGGAATTCATTGTTTACAGAAATTACTGCTCACGACGAAAATCATTGTTCACGAAAAATTTACTATTCACACCTGAAAATACTGTTTGGCGGCGGTGGTCGGCGATTGTCGGTAGTTGGACTAGCGACGGCAAAGGTGGCCGGCGATGATGGGGAGGCGATAGGAGAGTCTTGTCGTCAGTGGCAACTGTTGTCACTTTTAGGGAAGTTTCGTACAAACTATGATACCAACCAACTCTATCACCATATAGTTTGATGATAACCCTTAATCTATCAATTATCTTTTTAAATTTTAAAATTAATGTAATTTTAAAATTAATTATTAATTTTAATTTTATAAAAATTAGATATTAATTTTTTATTTTTTATTTTACAAAAATTAAAAATTAATAGATTGATTGGGTTTGACTAAATCAAATAAAATATTTTTTTTATTAAGTCAAAGTAAACTATTTTAAAAGGATAATTATAGAAATTAATTTTAATTAAGAAGAATTATTTTTAATTAAATAGAATTTTGTTCAAAGCTTGGAGATTATGAAGATGGATATCAGGAGGAGAATGCAATATTTGAGAAATATGTATTCTTGAAGTCCACTTTGTAATTTTATTTCTTGTTTTCAAGGGTTGTAATATAGAAATAATCAATAGTCAATCGATCCATTATTATTTTATTTAATTGCTAAATAATTATTTTAATTGTTATGTTTGATAACATGTCCATGCATTAGTCGATCGCATGCCATACATGAAAATCTCACACAGTTTTATTTAATCATGCATCTCATATATAGAAACATGATTTATGAGGATTGTCCTAATATGTTTATATGTATTATTTTATGAAATCAATTACATGTAAACTGCTAGGTTTTAATTTGTTAAAACTTGGTAATCACACCACACTAAGGGTTATAGTAACATTTATGATAACCGACTTTAGTAAAAGAGTTTTATTAAAGTTTGAGGAATATAATTAATTAGTTAATCTAAGTTCACCTAATTATGACTTATGCATTTTAGAAGGTTAAATGAACTTAGACCAGTAAGATTGGCATAATTGATTATTAAATATTCATAGGGTTATTATTTAACTAGTAATTAATTTGGAATTGATTAACTAGTTAAAATGGAAACACATAATCATAAAATAGTGAGTGAGAGAAAATTGACAGGTTAATGTAACATATGGTCTTCATCATTAGTACAACGCCATGAGGTGTAGTAAGGGCCTCGAGATGATTTTATTTTCATCCCCCTAAGGAAGGTTTCAAGCTGTACCAATACGAAGCTTGATCTTCTTAAGAAGATAGGAGGAAGTGATATAGTTTAGTTTTGACCGACCCTAAGACTGCATATTCTAAATTAAGTCATGGAATTCGAAATAATGGGTTACACTCACAGAGTCACAAAGTTTTCATATGGATAGTTGTGACTTGACCAAACAAGCGATACCTTATTGCTAAAAGAGAAAATATGAGATATTTTAAGTTTTAATTAATAAGGATGAGAATGTCTCATAGAGAATTTGAGGTTAATCTGACTGACCCTAAGGCAATAATTAATCATTGGATTGTTTTATCGTGATTAGTAAATGTTAAATTTGTGTGCTTATTATGTTGCGTTCATACATCACGTTTGCTTTTCAAATTCTATATATTTATCAATTATATTAAAATTTGTATGTTTTATGGGCAAGCTGTTACTGCTTTACTCGTGCTAGACAAATTGAATAGTGATAATTTTGTACGTTGAAAATCAAATATGAACTTAATGCTAATTTAAGAGAACCAGCTTTTTCTACGTTCATGACCAACTATGTTATAAACAAGTTACAATTCAACATGACCTAATTGTTGAATGAACTGCAGAATTTTGAGTCAGTCAACCTTAGAATGACCAAAGAGGGTGAGGCAAATGTTGTCGAGCAAAAGCCTTCTTCCATTGTTAAAAGTAACAAGAGGAAGAAGATCAATGATAAGGGAAAAGGTAAGAACGAGAAATGGAAGAAAGCCAAGACATTGCCAAAAGCCAAGAAGAACAAGAACGATAGCAAGCCCAAAGGAAAATGTTTTCACTGTGGGGTTGAAGGTCATTGGAAGAGAAACTGTAACAAGTATCTCTCCGAGCTGAAAATGAAAGGTAAATATGATTTACTTGTTCTTGAAGCTTGCTTAGTGGAATATGATTTGTCATCTTGGATACTTGATTCAGGATCCACTAACCATGTATATTCTTCTTTCCATATGCTTGATTCCTCAAGGAAGCTGGCTGATGGCGAGGTCATTTTGAGAGTTGACAGTGGTGCGCTCCTGTCAGCTAAAGCATTAGGGACAGTCCATTTACTTTTTAGATATAATTATTTAGTTTTGAATGATGTTTATTATATTCTTGGATTTTCAAGAAATTTGATTTCCCTTTCATTTTTGCAAGAACAGTTATTCAAAGTTTATTTTATTAATAAAGAGTTTATTATTTCTAAGAATGGATTCGATACCTATCATGCAAAAGTTATAAATGGATTGTATATGCTTAAACCGACTGAACACGTGTTAAATAATTCTGAATTAATTGAAGTAGCAAAACCTAGAAGTAACAAATGACAATGAGTTTCTAACGAAGATGATAACACATATATTTAGCATCTTAGGTTGGGACATGTTAATATAGATAGGTTAAACAGGTTAACAAAATATGATGCTTTGAAAGAATTAAAAGTTGGAACTCTTCCTGTTTGTCAATCATGTCTAGAGGGTAAAATGACCAAGTGACATTTCATAGGAAATGGCCAAAGAGCCAAAGAACTAGTTGAGCTAGTACATAGTGATGTTTATGGACTGATCAATGTACAAGCTAGAGGTGGGTATGATTATTTTGTCACTTTTATAAACGATTACTCAAGATTTGGTAAGATTTATCTAATGCAAAGAAAGTTTGAAACTTTTGGAAAGTTTAAAGACTTCAAAGCTGAAGCTGAAAAGCAATTAGGTAAATTATTGAAAACTCTTCGATCTTATTGAGGCGGTGAATACTTGGATTTAGAATTCAATGATTATTTACTAGAGTGTGAAATCCTATCCCAACTCACAGCACCTGGAACACCAGAGCAAAATGGTGTTGTGGAGAGGAGAAACCGAACCTAATTAGATATGATTAGGTCGATGTTAAGCTACTTATCACTATCACTTACATTTTGGGGATATGCACTACACACGACAACTTACATTTTGAATGTAGTGTCCTCTAAGTCTGTAAGCAAGATGCCTTTAGAGTTATGGAATGTCTTCAAACCTAGTTTGCGTCATTTCTGTATATGGGAGTGTCCAGCTCACATTCTTAGAACCAAGGCTAGAAAGCTAGACTCAAGGTCTGAAGTATGCATATTCGTAGGCTATACTCTAGAGACTAGAGGTGGGTACTTTTATAGTTAATGTATTTATGTCGACAAATGCAACCTTTCTTGAACACGACTATATGGAAAACTACAAACCTTGTAAAAAATAGTTCTCAAGGAATTATCAGGTGATAAGATCAGATCACCTTCAAATTCTACTGATAAATGATATACCAGAGAAACCACAATTCCTGCAAAGGAAACCCTGGTGCAACGTCATAATGGGAGGGTTATGAGATAACCAGTTCGCTACAAACTAAAAGCACATGTCCAAGTGTCAGACATTGATAAGGACGGTCCATTATCTTACGAAGAATCAATGGATGATCCTGAAAGGGAGAAATGGCAAGAAGCCATGAATCAGGAAATGGAATATATGTATTCCAATTCCATCTAGGAACTTTTAGATCCACCTGAAGAAGTCAGTCCCATTGGATGTAAATGGATCTTCAAGAAAAAAATAGGTGCATATGGGAAAGTAGAGACTTTCAAGGCACGATTAGTAGCCAAGGGTTATACACAAAGGGACAGAGTATATTATGAAGAGACATTCTCCCATATGGCCATGCTGAAATCTATTCACTTCCTTTTATCCATAGCCGCTAGTTTTGACTATGAGATATGGAAAATGGATGTCAAAACAACTTTTATGAAGGGCTCTCTTGAAGAAAACATCTATATGATGCAACTAGAAGGGTTCATACAAAAGGGCCAAGATAAAAAAGTATGCAAATTGCTTAAATCCATTTATGGATTAAATTAAGCACCTAGATCTTGGAATCTAACATTTGATGAGATTATAAAGTCTTATGGCTTCGAGAAAAATGTTGACGAAGCCTATGTTTATAAATACATCAAAGATAAGATAGTAGTTTTCTTAGTTCTTTTTGTTGATGATATCATACTCATTGGGAATGATGTAGAAACTCTATCAAAGGTAAAAAAAGGTTAGTTGAGAAAATGTTTTGCAGCTATATTCCATAGTTTGATGCCTCATAACATGCTATAAATTCAGCTACCATGGTGGATGAAGCTATAAGTGTCTGCTTAGCACTCTTCCGAAAAATAGCTCCTCTAGCTAGGAAGTATATATAGTCTGATGTGGTTCTTCGACTATCTTGGCATCCAGCAAAATCTGAATGAAATATCCAACGTTCTCCAGTTGGTTTGATCTTTTATATGTGAGCATGTAATCCATTGTTTTCTGTAAATACCACATAACCCATTTGGCTGCTTTCCAATGATCCATCCCAGGGTTACTTAAATATATGCCCAGCATCCTAACAATATATGCTATATCTGGACATGTACAAACTTGAGCATACATTAGACTTCACACAGCTGATGCATAGGGAATCTTCTGCATTTCCTTAACTTCAAGGTCACTTTTGGGACATTGATTGAGATTGAACTTATCTCCCTTAGCAACAGGGGTGTCACCTGGTTTATAGTCCTGCATGCCAAATCTCTTAAGTACCTTCTCGATATAGCTCTTTTGTGATAACCCAAATATACGCGAGAGCGATCTCGATGTATTTGTATTCCTAATACAAAAGAAGCGTCACCAAAATCTTTCATTTCAAAATTCTTTAATAGAAATCTCTTAATTTCGTGCAATATGCGTATATCATTACTAGAAAGCAATATGTCATTGACATAGTACCATAAAGATATATTTGTTGGTCGTCGCGGCGTGTGTGCAACAGAAGCGTGTGATGCGTGGTCATTTTAAAAATTAAACTTTTTATAAAAATGAATCTTTTAATAAAATAAAATTACGCAACGCCACGATAACAACAAAAAAGATTTTATTGAAAACTTTATTCAATCAGTCAGGATACATTATATATTTATAAGTTAAATTTACAACATACAATGTTAGTAATCATATATCTCCTCTAGTCTAAATCAAGCGTCCTTGCGAAACCGATCGATTCTCCGTTCCCACGAAATCATTTCAACGATCAGCAGGCTCCAAGACCCATACCAAGATCTTCCAAGTCAATCATCAACGTACTAGAACATGTGGGGGCATGTAGAATATAACGAAGATATTTTTTTGTCTCTAGATGTACTCAACACATGAGATCTAGAGGTTTTACTAAGAAGGATTTTTATGAGGCGGTTCTCTAAAAGAACGTGATTATGATTCTTTTAGAGATTTTGATTAACTCTTAATTGTAGAAAAATCACTCCAATACCCAATCAATGATTGACACGTGACAATTATTGCGTATTAAATATTTATTTTAATCAAATTAAATAACTAGATATTTGCTAATTCAAAATTGACATATTTGATTATTCCTACCAACTAAATTATCTGTTATTTCATAAATAACAGATTTAGTTGATCTAAGTTATTAACTAATAATAATTTAATTATCTAATTTCATAAACTAGATATTTTGTCTCACTTATCAATACTCAAAAAAATTGATAATTATATATATATTAATTCTGACAATTATATTTATATATGTATACATAATTCAACTAATAAATTCTTAATTAATTAATCATACATATTATCTCATAATTATGTACTTGCCCTAGAATATAATTTTATTTGCAAGTAAGTCCTTTTTTCATGTCCTGAAATATTCACACCCTAGACTGCGTGTATATAGGTGAATTGAGAATCATGGACCTATAATCCCAAGGTTCAATAAACTAGATTATTAATTAAACTCTTTAATTAAATAATCTTATTTATTAATTCCATTATTACTCCACTATAAATATGGAAATACACTCTTATTTTGGAAGGAATTGAAAGACCATTAAGATTGTTTTGTGACAATAAGTCCATTGTGCTATATTCTAACAACAATAAGAGCTCAGCGAAGTCAAAGTATATATAGATCAAGTTCCTAGTTGTTAAAGAAAGAGTTCAGAAAAATCAGGTGTCTATAGAGCATATAGGTACAAACTCTATGATTGCGGATCCACTTACTAAAGGACTTCCACACAAGGTCTTTCATGAGCACAATGCTTAGATGAGTGTCATGTTATTTGATGATATGCTAGTTTATTGGGAGTTTGTAATTAAATGTTATTTCATTTTGGACACGTTTTGTGTTTTATAGATCTTTTATGTAGAAAGAAAGAATTTAGTTAAGCTTTCACTCTTATCTGGTTTAATATGATCTCATTAAAGAATAAAGTAGGACCAGATGATATGCTACATGTAATTTCCATGCTACACATCCATACTTGATTTATGTCATTTTGTTTATATCAATATACGTGACCATTGATGGATTTAGTTACGTTGTGTTTGACGAAGATCGCTTTGATTCTATATTGATATAATTAATGGATGAGATTGTTCAGAAATGCTTGTTCATGATAGCAAAGGTTTTGACCTCATAAAGTCATGCGCATTTTGTAAGGTAACATATGTGGCCCAAGTGAGAGATTGTTGAAAAATAATTAAACATGCGGGCCAACATATGTAATTAAATGTGTCTTAAAGGATATTGTAAAGTTGAGTCTATTTAAAATGATATTGCTAAGGCTTAATGTGATTGGACTTAAAGCATTTATATGGTATGAATTTATTATGGGTTTTTTTGTAGAACTATACCCCTAGAAAAGTGATTTTGCATAATTATACCAACTCACTAATGTATGCATGCTCTAACTCCTGACCCACCTCCTTTCACTTTTTCTCATTTCTTTTCCCTCATTGCCCTTCTTACAAAACCTCTGGCCCACACTCTTTCTTCATCTTCCATCTTCATTTATCTCTCCTATTTTTCCCTGAAACCCATTTTTTCCCAGAAATCCATTTTCCCAAAGAATTTCTTCAACATAGTCTATAATAGAAAATCTAACGGCCGAATCTCTGTGTATTTTGCTGAAAAATAATAAGATTCACATAAAACAACAACTAAACTCAACAAAAATGGTAGAAAAAGACAGTACATAGAGAGAGAAACTATATAGAGGAATGAGTTTTGTTAATTTTAATGAGTTTTATTATTTTTTATGGGTTTTGTTAACATTTGTTAAGTTTAATGGGTTTTGTTAAATTTTGTAGGTTTTGTTAATTTTGGTTTTGTTAATTTTGGTGGATTTTATTAGTTTTGAGAGAGAGAGAGAGAGAACGTTGAGAAAGAGAGAGAACATCGAGAGAGATAAAACTACATAATGTTATAGGGGTGCGCACGGGACGGGGTGGGATGGTTTTTGAGCCTTTTTGTCCCGTCCCAATTGAGACGGGATAATTTTTTTTAAGTCTTGTCCCGTCTCGTGTTGAGGGGAGATACCGAGCTGGATAGGACGGGGGTGAGGACAGGACGGGACGGGCTGGTATTTTGGGTAAAAAATTTAAAGGTTAAAAATTAAAATTGGTTTAAGTTCAAAAGATTAAAAAGTTAGAAATTAAAAAATTAAGGGTTAAAACTAAAAAACTAAATATTAAAATTAAAAAAATTAAGGGTCAAATTTCTTAAAACACTAAAAATATTAGCTATTTATGAAAAAATCGAGACGGGACAGGACAAGTCAGGGTAAAAAAATTTGTCCCGTGTCCCATCCCGCTCGGTTCGGGATGGTTTTTCGGGACAGGATGGTTTTTTCGGGACGGTTGCGCACCCCTACAATCTTAGTGTAGTCTACACGAGCAGTCATGTACCCATCATGTAGTTTATAGGATGGCTACACGATACCTGTGTACCCATCGTGTAGTCTACAAGATGGCTACACGACTGCCCGTATACCCATCGTGTAGCCATCTTGTAGACTACATGATGGGTACATGATGCACATGTACCCATCTATAAGATAATATTTTTTTAATTTTTGATTATTAATTATTTTATCTTGTCATAATAATGAATATTAATATATAATAAACATAATTAAATATTCAAAACCTACACGATGGGTAAACTTGTATCGTGTAGTCATCATGTTGACTACACGATGGGTACACGCGTATCGTGTAGCATCTTGTAAACTACATGATTGGTATACTGATATCGTATAGCCATCCTGTAGACTGGACTATTGTGTAACTATCTTGTAGACTACAAGATAGGTACACTAACATCGTGTAGACATCTTGTAGACTACACGATAGTTACGCTGGCATGGTGTCGCTATCCTATAGACTACACGATGGGTACACTGGTATCGTGTAGCCATCCTGTAGACTACACGATGGCTACACAGGCATCGTGTAGCCTATACGATGGGTACATTAATATCGTGTAGACATCTAGTAGACTACACGATAGGTACGCTGGCGTTGTGTAACTATTCTATAGACTACACGATGGGTACACTGGCATCATGTAGCTATCCTGTAGCCAACATGATGGGCACATGATGCCCATGTACCCATATATAAGATAATATATTTTTTAATTTTTGATCATTAATTATTTTATCTTATAATAAAAATGAATATTAATATTTAATAAACATAATTAAATACTCAAAACTTACACGATAGGTATACTGACATCGTGTAGCCATCATGTACACTACACGATAGGTACACTGGCATCATGTAGACTACACGATGGGTACATTTGTATCGTGTAGCCATCATGTAGACTACACGATGGCTACACAGGAATCGTGTAGCCTATACGATGGATACACTAGCATTGTGTAGCCATCTTGTAGCCTACAGGTGGATACACGGGCATCATGTAGCTATCGTGTAATTTAACATGAACAAATTATCATATTATTTTAGCAGATCATATTATTCTTAGTCATGTTCCAGAAGATATTATTTGAGCAGCATAATCAGTTAATTTTCAAGCTTTACATGAACAAATTACATACCCTGAGCAACAGAATCGGAACCATGCTGGTTCAAAATTTTTCGAAACATAGAGTTTTCAAAAGAAGAAACAAATTCAACAATACTAGTCTATAAAAGAAAATCATGCAGACACAAAATAAGTATTTTTAAGTCCCCCAAAACACATAAACCCACGTCATTTCAGAAAGAGAATTTCAATAAAGTGACCTTCACTCGGCATGCAAACAGGGCCATATAGAAAATGGGTTCTTAAATCAAAGATGGCCTTCACTCGGCATGCAAACCCGCAGAGACTTCATCGTCTTCGTCGGCAGATCTGAAATGGTGGGTCTGAGTCTTGCACCGATGCTTGTTTTGAGTCCGGCAGAAACTCACGGACCCACGGAGACCCACGCCAGAAACAAAATCTAGTGGTGGTGTTCTCATTTTCTTCAGCAATTTTTACAAAGACTCACGATAGAAGATCTGGGTTTTGCACAGTGGTGAGTGACGGGGAACGGGACAGAAGCTCCGGCAGAAATCGACGGAGCCGTCTTCGTGTAGAAACCCACGAAAGAGATGAAGAGAGAAGAAAGAAGAGGGATCGAGAGAGATGGAGAGAGAGTGTGAGGTGTGAGCCAGGCGTAAAGAGCAATATTATAACTTCACATATTTTTTGAGTGGGGTGTGGGGCAGGGGTTGTGGACTGCACAAATTAGTCTTGCGGTATATTTTTGCAAAATCCAAATTCTAGGGGTATAGTTCTGCAAAAAAAACTCATTTATTATGTGTAGAGACCTAATTCTATATTTTTAATTTTATGATTGACCAAAATAAAAAATATGAAAAAAGATATCCATATATATAAGGGTTATGATCACTTATTCAAGCGATACAATCGTTATTCATAATCCCTTACATCTCATCATCATTGAGAATATATAAATTTTTCTTTAAGAAAAATCTCATTCAATCAGAAGATCGATAGCCAACAATCATCTATTTTCATGGATCAATGTACGTTTTCATTTTCATTATCTCAATGATTGACATGGAGAATCTTAGTTGAATTAGGTATACTCTGAATTTTGGTTTTACTGATTTTCCGAATCATCTTTTCACAGAATAGTTTAACATTATATATGTTATAAGGCGTTAACTGTGATGATCAAAATTTTTAGACTATACTGACACGTTATATTTAATGGCTTCGCTAAAACAACTTTTGAACAGAAACTGAAACAGAAAACACTAACATAATTGAGAGGATAAAAAAAAGTTTACAGAAATTTTGATAACGAAAAAAGATTTGTGAAGAGTAATTATGTTGCATAAAAATCACACAAATTCATTTCAAACTAAAATAAATGGAGTGAAGTATGCGGTATGCTGAAGCAAATCTTCTTAAAGCAAAATTGGTTCATGCAAGAGTGCTAAAATGAAATGGACAAATCTATAAAAATACAATACCAGTTCGTACGATTAAATAACATTGTACTACACAATCAGAAAATGGAGAGATCTAGAATTATCTTTGAAAAAGAGAATACCAGAAAGATTAGTTACTCCTGAAAAACGGTTCTTACCAAAACCCCTTAAAAGGAAGATTCCCCTTCCATTCACACTCGTGGGATAGTTATATATTTTAGTTTATGCTGATGTCTCTTCATTAGGGGTATAAAGTTCATTTGATATGTTGTCCTGTTTTTAAGGCATATAATCATCTCACTTATCCAGTCACACTAGTGAATAAATTTTGATGAATGATTTGATATGTCACGTAAGATATTAACTAATCAGTGTAATGTTACATCCCATAACAATCACCTATATAAAATATATATATATATATATATGATGTATATATGTACATAAACTATTAATATATAATGTATTTATACATATACAATATATAGTGCATTTTTAATGTATATACAATAATTACTATGCCAGATATAAATTACGGTCTCTATCGTTAGAGAAATTATTAAATGGGGCAGTCACAATATAGTTTGTGCCTCACTTATAGGAATAATAATACATTGATGTAGATCTAAACAGTTGTTATTTGTTAGGAAGGTAAATTAAAGAGATAAACTTATATTTTATTTTATTTTTAATTTAAAACAGATATTGACCGTCCATCCAATGATCAAAATTATTGGCCACAATGTGACGTATAGTCTTAATAATCGTTCCGTTCGTTGCTACTCAATAGGAAGAACCGCGACTTGGATTACCAACTTATAATCAAACCCCGTAAGCAAGGATTGATGAATAATAAATTCCAAGGACCTCATTTCAAGAAAATGAAAGATAACCACCAGGCACCGTACAGAGGACAAAGCGCCATGATACCCAATTCATTTAACTTTCGACCCTTTAATGCATCCATCCATCGAGATTTTTCCAACTTGGGTTAGTTGATGGCATTTAAAGTTCCATAACCAAAAAACGAAAAAAAAATCCCAGATCACAATAATCTCTTGTTTTGCCGTTTGTGTTTGGACATTCAAATTTTTTTCAATGGAAGCAGCGAAAGAGATAGAAGAAAGCTTAGCAGAGCTGACACATACCTTCAGAAGTGGAAAAACAAAGAGCGTTTCATGGAGGAAGAAACAGCTCAAAGCTCTGCTTGAATTTATTCATGGCAATGAAGATGGGATTTTCAAAGCTCTTGATCAAGATCTGGCTAAGCATCCTGTTGAAGTTTTCCGAGATGAGGTGCTTATTCTTTCACTTGTAAATTGTTCTTCACTTGTGGGGAATTTTTTTTCTTTAAATTCTTACCTTGTAAATTAAGAAATGATCCATTAATATGTTTCCAAAATAAGTATTCTAATTTTTACTGATACCAAAACTGTTTTTGAATAAGCACTATTAAATTAAATACGTTTATATATATATTTTGGAAAACGACATTATTTCTGTTATTTTTTACTTTTTCTGAAATTTATATTTGTCTGACAAATTTTATGAGAGTTGTGGTTGATTTGATGATATGATTACTCTGTTCTTTAGATAGGAGTGATTGAAAAATCAGCCAGTGATGCGTTGAACTGTGTTGAGAAATGGATGTCCCCTAAAAAGGTGAGTGTTTTCAAGTCTTTCTAGGACATGTTTTTTCGTGTTCTTCAAGGTTTATTTAGTTGTTTATATTTTCTGTAAAGAAGTTTTGCTAGGAAATTTGCATACTTTTTGGTGGGTATGAATTAATAGAAAATGTTAGTTTAATTTCTTATTATTGAACATTCCCATTACGAAAATCCAAGAAGCAACAACCTGTCTTGTTTGGTTGAAGGGTAATATACCACTGCTTTTCTTCCCAGCAAAAGGAGAAGTTGTGCCGGAGCCGTTCGGCCTAGTTCTTATATTTGCTTCTTGGAACTTCCCCATCAGTAAGTCCTTTCATTCCTCCACCATGATTCTTAGCAAAATGCTTGCCCATTTTAGAATGAATTAACAACGATCTGCTTATTGGTTTGATGAAGGCTTGGCATTGGATCCAGTAATAGGAGCAATATCAGCAGGGAACGTGGTGGTTTTGAAGCCTTCAGAGCATGCTCCAGCTTGCTCTTATCTTCTCGCCCAAACACTTCCGCTTTACTTGGATTGCAAAGCCATTAAGGTTATCCAAGGCGGAGCCGACATCAGTGAACAACTTTTGCAACACAAATGGGACAAGATTTTCTTCACTGGTATCAAATTTATGCATCCTTTGATATCTCATTAGTCAATAAGGTTTTTCGGGTAACCGGTCCATTTGAAGAAATAGCTACTTCAATTGTTACCCATGTTTCAATGATGAGTATTTCAGGGAGTCCAAAGGTAGGACAGATAGTGATGTCTGCAGCTGCAAAACACTTGACTCCTGTTACTTTAGAGCTTGGGGGAAAGTGTCCTGCCATCCTCGATCACCTCTCCAATCCTTCAGATCTCAAGGTTAGTCCTTAGACTACTCCATTTATCAATTGTCATGGTCTGAAAATAGAAGATATTTAAGACTACGTTTAGATCTCGAAAATTAAAAAGAAACACAATACAATTTTTTTTTTCATTTCCCTCATATAGTTTCTGAGGCCAAACATATCCAAAATGTATCATTTGATTACCTTAATATATTTTTTTGACAACAGGTAGCAATCAAAAGAATTGTTGGAGGGAAATGGGGGCCGTGCTGCGGCCAAGCGTGTATCGGAGTGGATTATCTGCTAGTCGATGAGAGAATCGCTTCTACCCTGGTGACCGTTAACTAATATTTCGAGCTCCCATCATATACATATGTATATATCTCACAAAATCCGTATGCTTCGTAATTGAGTATCATTGGGGGTTGTTTTCCATGTTCTAGATTGAATTATTGAAGAGAACGATAGAGAAATTCTACGGTGACCCGAAGAAGTCCAAGTTCATAGCCAGAATTGTGAACAAGCACCAGTTTGAAAGACTCAGCTATCTTCTTAAAGACCAGAGAGTCACTTCCTCAATTGTTCATGGTGGCTCACTTGATGAATCAAGCTTGTAAGATTTTTCCATTGTTCATAAAAATTTGCTTGTTGGATTAAAAGGATTGTTGATGATTTTTCTTCTGGAAATCTTTTTTTTTAAAGGTTTGTGGAGCCAACAATCTTATTAAATCCTCCGCTTGATGCTGAGATCATGACTGAAGAAATATTTGGTCCATTTCTTCCAATAATCACAGTAAGCATGCATCAACGATGAATAGTCTATCTTTTGACGGTAAATTGCAAAAAAGCCACGTGCAATTATAATCCATGTTTGAATTCATCAACAGTTGAACAACATTCAAGAGAGCATTGAGTTCATAAACGCAAGACCAAAGCCTCTTGCTATCTATGCCTTCACCAAAGACGAAACTTTCAAAAAACAAATCATATCGGAAACATCCTCCGGGAGCGTGACGTTCAACGACACCATGGTTCAGGTACTACTCTACAGCTCTTCCGATTTTGGACCAATCTTTTGTATCTGTATACCGGAAAGCAAAGAAAAAGAGAACAATATATGAGAATGGTTATGTTCATGTTACTCTTAATTTGCAGTTCTTATGTGATTCCCTACCATTTGGAGGAGTTGGTCAGAGTGGGTTTGGGAGGTACCATGGCAAGTATTCTTTTGATACATTCAGCCACGAAAAAGCAGTGTTGCATCGGAACTTCTTCCCCGAGCTCGAGTCGAGGCATCCTCCATGGAACGATTTCAAATTCCGATTCATCAGATTAGGATACGCATTTGATTATTTTGGATTACTCTTGCACATTCTAGGGTTTAAAATTAGTTGTCTGTTCAAAAAATAGGTTATTTCTGATTTAATCACGTCAAATAAACGACCCGAAATACGGTATTAAGTTGGATAATCTATATATTATCAAGATTGTATTTGAAAATCAATTAAGGAGCAAATAAACGCGCTATGTCCGTTAGATGCTAGGCGAACTTGCAGGTAATTTTCAATATTATTTAGTAATTATATCCTTGAATGATGATACACAAGTTGCAAGTATTCAATTATATTCGAATATATGATTTGTATAACCATACAGAAATAGGTGGCATGAAAATCGTCAGCCGGAGGGGCAGACCTTGCTAGCCTATGATCCTTAATCATCCCCCTCCCCAATTTTCTCCTTCCCTTAATCCTTCTCTATAACGTTTCTTCACCACTTCTATCAAAATGTAAAAGTTGTAAATCAATCTAGCAAACGCAAACTGCGACCGCCTCAAGCAGAGAAAACTTTTGGAGAATGGAAACTTAAAAATAAGGGATACTTATATATGGTGATGAGGTTGTGATAGCTTACCCAATTAAGCCATCACAGGCTCAATGAGCATTTTATTTGGAACTGACAGGGATTGAATTATAACCTGACAGTTCTAGCACTTGGAGATACTCTTACCCATTTTAAATTTGATCTATTTTGTTTATTAGAAACTAAAACTAAGAGTAGTAGGGCCAATTTTTTATTAGAAAATGGAGATATGATTCCTCTCAGATTGTTGATCCTATAGGACTTTCTGAAAGTATATATGCTGGTTTGTTGGAATAATAATATTATGGTTAACAATATTTCAAATACTAAGAATGAGGTAGACATGAATATTAAGGACGGAGGAGAATTACCTTCTTTTATGATTGTAAGGATAAAAAAGAAAGATGACTCCAATATGATAGATTGGCTAAAACTAATCAGGAAAGTTCCGTTCCCCGGATTATTGTAGGGAATCTTAATGATCTCTTAGTCAAGAAAAGTGTGCGGGTAATGGTTTTGACTTCTCTAAGGCTAGAAAATTTGATGATTTGATTAACTCCTGTAAACTTATGGATGTTCGTGCTAAAGAGAATTTTTACACCCGAAAAAAATGATATGCAATGTGAAAATTTTATCCAAGAAAGATTGGATAGAGTTCTTATTAATGGATGTTGTCTGGATCTCTTTCCTCATCTGCAAGTCCAGATTCCCTCAATATTGGGTCTGACCATATAACATGATCCTTTTGACCCTTGATAAGAATAATTCTAGAGTTGCTAGGAGGTTTATATTTGAGGTTAAATGGTTTTTGGAAGACTCATATGATTCTGTTTTGTCCAAGGCTTGGAATAAATGTAATTTCAAATGTGGTATTGCAATATTTTTTAATACAAAAATTCATATTATGTGGAACAAAAGCGTTGTAGATTCTACTTTTCCTCCCTGGATGGTAAGAAATATCTATGTTTTTCCTATTCTAGAAACCTATACTAAAGACTCTATGGTTTGGCCTAGTAGTAATGGAAAATTCTCAGTTAAATCATGTTATCATCTCTTACACAAATCTAAAATGCAGGTTTCTCAGAAAGGATCAATATCAGAGCTAACAATACATCCTACTTTCTGGACAACAATGTGACATGTATCTATCCCCTAAAAAATCAAGCACTTTATATGGAGAGCAGAATCTCAAATATAAAAAACGCATAGCTCTCAGGATCCTACTTGTCCAGTTTGCATGTAAATGGAGAAGTTACCATGCTTTAGTTAGCTATGATTGGAGTAATAGATGCTGGCATTGTTCTAAGTTTGGTCTGATATTAGAAACAGAAGATGTAGAATTGTTTTGCTCCGGATTCAGAGGAAGATATTTGAACTTAAAATGCATCGAGATGGAAAGAAAGAGAATTTTTCATTTTTCTTTTATCTTTGCTAGGAAATTTGAAAAAAAAAAAAAGAAACAGGTTTGTTTTTGAAACACAAGCATGCAATTCGTTTCTACGACGACTCAAGCAGAGAAAAATTAGATGGATTTAGAAGTTTTGGTGAAAAAACCCTCACTTGATGGTCTAAATCGATGTGCAGAAGCAAAGCCCTCAAGTATTTCTTCCTCATCCTCATGGACGATGCCTGAAGAAGTTCAACTACGACTCGACTTCTTCATCTCCTTCGAGCATGTGTGGAGTAGGGTTTGTTGGTCGAAGCTTTTATGGAGAGGTCTTATATGATTCAGATTATCGTGTTCCAACTTTCTCACCAGCACATGGTGAGTCATTGGCAATCCGAGATACCTTCAATTAGGCCATATCCTCGGACTGGGCTAAAGGGGTTGTAGAATCTGATTCTAGAATGGTAATTTTCTAGGTCAAGTCCAATTTTTGCAATGATTGGAGATTTGTGGACCTAATTCATGATGTTCATAGAATGTTTGTTCAAACTTCAAACTAGTAATTTTAAATTATCTTGAGTTATTAGGAATTGGATCTCTTTAACTGTTCAGCCAATCAATGAACATGATGTCTTTAACTGTTCAGCCACTTATATAAACCAAGACAATAGAGTTTACACAATAACTTCCTAAACATATTCTAATTCTCAGGGCTGTATTCATTTTGGCCATGAACAACTCCTGGTATTCATGAGTGCTTTAGAGAATTCAGCCTTAAAATTGTCATAAAAGCGGCCCACTTTTACACTCATATAGATGAATTCCTATTAAGAGTATCGTGCTATACACCACTTTATTTTTTCCAAGATATAGTAGTCATTAAAATCATAACTTATCATTGCTGCAGTC
This sequence comes from Datisca glomerata, assembly GCA_003255025.1. Taxonomy (NCBI): domain Eukaryota; kingdom Viridiplantae; phylum Streptophyta; class Magnoliopsida; order Cucurbitales; family Datiscaceae; genus Datisca; species Datisca glomerata. Next base: position 578,370 of record QANY01001431.1, on the reverse strand, counting down.
AACACTGTCTCATCGTAGGAGTGGGTAGGAGTATAAACTCCTTGGTGTTCCTCTTAAGTTAAACATAATTTCGTTGTCCCTTTGAACTTAGATCTTGGGATCTCCAGTCAGCTAGGTTGAGTTGCCATTATGTCGACTCTTTGAATATAGGCTTTAATCTCATTCTCCTCGATGACATATAAACTTTCTCTCTCTTCAGGCATTTAGTGAGTGGATCTGCGAGATTATCCTTAGATTTAACATTATCTATGGAGATTATTCTATTAGAGAGTAGTTGTTTTACCGTATTATGTCTATGACATATATGTCTAGACTTGCCATTATAAAATTACTTCGTGCCCTTCAAATTTTTGATTGGCTATCACAGTGTATACATATTGCAGGCACGGGTTTTGGCCAACATGGACTCTCCTCTAAGAAATAGCAAAGCCATTCAACCTCCTCTCCAGCTTTATCTAAAGCTATCAATTTAGATTCCATTGTAAATCTGTCTAAAAAAGTTTGTTTGGAGGATTTTCATGACACGGCTGCACCTCCAAGTGTAAAGACACACCCCCTTTGTTGATTTTGAGTCTTTTGTATCAGATATCCAATTATCATCAGTATAGCCTTCAAGTTTACCTAGATACCTTGAGAAGTGCAATCCATAGTTTAAAGTGTATCTTAAGTATCTAAGCACCATTACCATAGATGTCCAGTGATCTTTTCCTGGATTATTAGTAAATCTACTCAGCTTATTAACTAAGTACGCTATGTCGGGTCGAGTGCAGTTCGTAAGATACATATGACTTCCAATTATACGTGAATGCTCTAGTTTTGAGATGTCTTGATCATTATTTTTAGATAAATGAAGATTTACATCTACAAGTGTTTTAGCTTGATTGCCATCATACTTATTATACTTTGCAAGTATTTTCTTAATGTAGTGTGATTGAGATAGTACCAGTCCATTAGATGTTCTAGAAATCTTAATTCTTAATATACATATGTAACTCTCAAATCTTTCATATCAAATTCATTGGCCACATCATTTTTGTAGCTTTAATGATATCATTACTGCTACCTATTATCAACATATCATTCACATACCGACACACAATGACATACCCATTTTGAGTGCTCTTTGCATACACATTTTTGTCACACTCATTTATCTTGAAAACATTTGACATCATCATTTTGTCAATTTATCGTGCCATTGTTTAGATGCATGTTTTAGTCCATACAAGTACTTAACAAGTCTACATACCTTCTCCTCTTATCCTGAAATAATGAACCCTCAGATTGTTCCATATATATTTCTTCATCTAAATCAACATTTAAGAAGGTAATTGTAACATCCATTTGATGAATTTCTAAATTATTCAGTGCTGCTATAGTAATTAACAATCAAATGGATGTAATTATTTTAACTAGAGAATAAGTATCAAAGTAGTCTAAACCTTCATTTTGATACCTTTAGCAACAAGTATAGCTTTACACTTATCAATTGATCCATCAGGTTTTATCTTCTTCTTGAAAATCCATTTACAACCTAAAGGTTTACTTCCTGTTGGATCTACCAGTTCCCATGTATGATTTTGCATGATAGATTTAAATTCACTGTTAATAGTCTCTTTCCAAAAAGGAGTTTCAGGAGAAGTCATGGCTTCTTTAAAAGTTTGACACTCATTTTACAAAAAACTTAAAAAATCAAGTCCAAAAGACTTTTCAATCATTGCTCTTTTATTCATCTGAGCTCTTCCTTTTCTTCCATAGAATTTTGATTGATATATCCTTAAACATGAGTTCTTTTAAGAGAACTATTAACTTGAAGATTCTTACAATGAAATATATCTTCAAAAAATGTTGCATTCCTAGATTCAATAATTGTATTTACATGCATATTTGAAATGTCTGATTTATGCACAAGAAACTGGTATGCACTACTATTAGTAGCATAATTCATACAGTGACTTATCTGCTTGCTTACGAGGTAATTATTGAGAATGTGATTTACAGAAAGTAACGCCCCCCCCCCCAACAAATTCTAAGGTAAATCAAAACTTATCAACTTAGCATTCATCATTTCTTTCAATGTAAGATTCTTGCGTTCGACAATACTGTTTGTTGGGTGACTAAGGAGCAGCAGTCTGGTGTATAATACCATGTTCAGAACAAAATCCTTGAAAATGATATTCTTATTCACATCATCTATCACTTCTTAAAATCTTAATCTTTTTTTGCTAAGTTGATTCTCAACCTCATTTTTATAATGTTTGAACATTTTCAAGGCTTCATCATCATTTCTTAGCAAGTACACATAACAGTATCTCGTGCAATCATCAATAAAAGTAATAAAATACTTTTTACCTCATCTAGTTTGCACATACTTTTTAAATCATAGATATTGTTGTGAATTTACTCTAGAGGCTCAGTACTCCTTTTTATGGAATGGAAATGAGCTCTCATTGATTTTGATTCAACAGAAATTTCACATTTATCACTTGGATCAATAGTCGCTTTTGGAATTAATTCTAAATTGACTAATCTACGCAATGTATTATAATTAACATGACCTATTTATCATGCCAAATATTACAAGACTCAAGCAAATAAGTATATTAACTTATTTTATTATTAATAGTTGTAAGTACAACCGTCAATACATTTATTTTAAATAAACCATCACTAAGATATCATTTATCAACATAAACCCCATTCTTAGAAAGTATAAACTTATCAGACTCAAAAACCAATTAAAAATCACTGTTGCTCAACAATGATCCTGAAACTAAATTATTTCTAATATTAGGAACATGAAGCACAATGTTGAGAGTTAGCTTTTTGCCTGAGGTCATCTTCAATATAATTTTGCCTTGACCTTCAAACTTCGACACTACTTAGTTTCCCATAAAAAGCTGCTCTCCTTGGTTCACCTCACTGTATGTAGTGAACATTCTTTTATTCGAGCAAATGTGACGAGTAGCTCCGGTGTCCACCCACCATTCATTGGGAATTCTTACCAAATTAACTTCGGAAACAACGGTTGAGAGAACAAGGTCATCCACTCCACTAGATAACTTATCTTCCTCAGTCACATGTACTTGTATGATTTTATTTTTGAAGTTCTCATTTCCTTTGTGATTGTGACAATCTTGGCTTGGTGACCAGGCTTGTTACATACAAAGCAATTTCCTTTGAATCTCTTGAACTTCTTTAGATTCACACTTTGATCGGAGTGCTTCACTTTTTATTGGTTTTATGTCCACTCTCCACTATATTAGCCTTGGACTTTAGAGAATTATTAAATTTATTTTCAGACATGCGGCTTTATTCCTCAATTCTCAATCTCACAATCAAGTCTTCGAGCCCATTTCTTTACTCTTATGCTTTAGATAATTCTTTAATTCTTTCCAAGATGGAGGTAATTTTTCAATTACAACGGCCACTTGGAAAGATTAACAAAATATCATTTTTTTCAGCGTGTATTTCATGAAATAATAGTTCAAGCTCTTGAACTTGACTTATGACGGTCTTTGAATCTTTCATTTTATAGTCGAGGAACCTTCTAACAACGAATTTCTTTATGCCGGCATCCTCCTTTTTGTATTTCTTATTCAAAGACTCCCACAACTCTTTTGCAGTCTTTATTGGACTATACACATTATACAAAGTGTTGTCCAAACCATTGAGAATATAATTTTTGCATAAAAATTAGCATGTTTGCATGCTTCCACAGCAGCCACACTTTGACTATTTGTCTCATTCTCTTGGAGCACAAGGGTATCCTCTCCTAGGAATTTTACAAGATTTAAGGTGGTTAAGTAGAACAACATTTTTTGTTGTCACCTTTTAAAATCACTTTCATTAAACTTCTCTAGTTTCTCACCATAACTCATATGGCTCAGAGTAGGGGTAGTGATGACAATAGAACTACTAGTCATTTACTGTCAACAAATTAATTACACAAGAATAAGTACAATATATGCACTGTATAAAAGCCTTGTACACGAACTGAATATTTATTGAAATTCAAATACTTGTATGTAATACACTAGAGCAAGCCATTGTATCAAACAATGATATATATTTTAATAATTAAATATTCAATCAGTGCACAATAATCTATAACAACTGAAGCGGCAATTCAAGAAATTGAGAGATATTGTACTATACGAAAACAACAAATTGAAGAGATACTATATATGCATAAAACCATAGTATGGGCATCACAGGTCAGTAGTAAAAACATCTATATATATGACACTACATATATGTAAGATGTAATTGATCAAAACTCCAAACTAAATAAATTAACTCAAATTGCAAAAACAAAGACACTTTGTTTCAAACGTTGCAAACTTTAAATGGATAATACATATGCAATAACGGTTATGAAGGAACAATTTGCATTAAACAGTATGTGAAATCATGGGACAACAAAAAGTTTCCTTTTTCTTTTCAAACGGTGCAAACAAAATACTCAAAGCCAAATAAGTTAAGAGGATAATTGAACACCGATGCACAATATCGAAAGATGAAAAAATTTATCTTAAGAATGTTAGAAATATTATGGATACGATATTGTGATCTCAACAAAAATGAATAAGAGTAATTTAATGAATACTTAAATCTTCAAATATCTGGAATGAGTCGAGGCTAGAGTTGGACTCTATCTCATTAAGACAAATTTCATCCCTCACGGTGCTGTAGGTTTTGTATCAGTTGTCTCTCAAGATACAATGACTCTTCTCTTGCAGTAGCAGTACTATTTCTTCTGAATTGTGTAGGGAAGAAGAAGGCCTTTTGTGGTTGTGTTCTAATTTCTAGAGAATGCAAAATTAGGAAGAATAAAGTTATTCTCACTACAACTCATTATGAAAAGAATTTCGCAGTATAGGACTTCTATTTATAGAAAATTGATAAAATTGAAAGAAGATGACTCTTCAAATTGGTAGTTAATTCTACCAATAGTCATTTCTTTTCATCATATCGTTTGGAAGCTTAATCATAATTTAATAAATTAAATTCATTCCAAAATTAATTAAAGTTTCTCGAAACTTTATGAAACAAATACTCCAACAAACATCAAGCCAATTTTCATTCACACTTCCTAACAGTACTTACAAGAATCTATTTTGTATTTTTTATATATAATAATCACCATTTTAATTTAGAAAGCTTTAAAATTAGTTGCAGAGTTAATGAACTATCAGTTATTTCAGTCAGTATATTAGTTCTTGGATTATTACAACTATTACTCTTAAAGTGTCATTTTTACTAATTATTGCATAATAAAATTATTCTTGTCAAAACACTTTTATTTACTTATTATAAATAGGGCTAATTATGTTATTTTCCCATTTCTATTTTTTAATAATTGAGCATATGATAGTCCAAGAGAAGAATCTGGGCCGTTGGAGTCTGTAGTTGCACACAGCGAGAACTTGGATTGCATCATTCCTTAGCAACCGATCTTTCAATATCATACACGATTTTTATCTTTTTTTTAAGAGTCTGTTTCACTCCATCTTATTTAGCTTTCTTCAACCCTTTATGAGACGCGACAATTATGAGAGAATATTACACTATTTGAAAAAAGAAAAAGGTTTTCGTACGGTGAAAATTTTTGACCCGTTAAGGATTCATACTCTTAAATTTTTTCATTACCATCAAATATTCTTAATTTATATAGATTAACCATTTGCACTCTTAAGATTAATATATATATATATATTAATCATTTGCACTCTTAATATCTAAGAGAAGTTAAACTAATTAAAACTTATTTTTTCTATTATATTTAACTCAAAAAAATAAAACTTCAGTTAATTGTAAAATAAATGGCTAAGTTAATGATGTCTTTTGTTACTTCAAAATTAAACCCCATCTTCTTCCTTCGTCTATCTTTCATATATTACTTTAGATTTTCTTTCAGATTCATTTCATTTCAATTCTCAAGCTTTCATTTAAGTTGTGTTTGGTATAAGGTATATTTTACACTAGGCTTTTAGATTCCAGCAATATTGAGATGCTCTCCATTTGAGAATCCCCCCTAAATTGAGAGATATTTGGATGCCCAACAAATACTTACATATACAATATTGAAACTATCCACATCGTCTTCTTCCTCGTCTTTCCCTCCATTTCACGGTCTACCATGTTTCTTCGTGAGTCTTCTAATGGTGGGTTTGGTTACCTCAAACAATTTTCATGAGTTTTAGTCACTTTGGGCGATGGACCATTATTTGCCATAACATGTTTCTCTATCTCTCTCAGACTCTTTTCTAATTTTGTGCTCTAATAAAATTTATTTTCTTAGTAACAGCTAGATAACTTACTTAACAACGGCCACCAAAAGCTTATAGAATAATAGCCATATAGCTTTAGAAGAAGAAGAATAAATTGAATATAGAGGGTGTTGAAGAAGATGAAATTAAAGAGATGAGAGGGAGAGCAAATCAAAGAGACACAGAGAGATAGCGCTTTGAAATGGTCTTGGGTGTTGGTTTTTAGGATAAAACAATGAGAGGGAGAGAGATAATCTTAGTGATGATGTAGACAAGCAGAACTTTCAAGCGAAAGGGTCCAACCAACGAGCACGCTCTCTCCTCCAAAAATGGAAGTTTAAGGCTTCAATATCCCAACTTTATGAACTTGATTCAACTCTAACATCTATGTTGTTTGGATATTCTCATATAACTTGCATTTTTTTTCTACTGTCACCCCTCCTCAATAATCTATTTTTTAATGGTCTTTTTCTTATATGGGTGGGTGGGTCCAATTGGGTGGGTCATGGGTGGGTGCAGACTAAGAAGCACTGACACTTCTATTTGTACAGAGTATCGGTGTCGGATACATGTCGGACACCGACACGTGTTCGACACACTAAAATCGTATCTGAATTATTATTTTTTCAGACACGTGTCAGACATGACAGGTCACGTGTCAACACCTTTCATACACATTTTTTAGAAATAATCACTACTACTTCTAAATGGGGTTTAGGGGAAAGTAACATTTTTTAACAAACTTTGCCCTTACTAATATATTCTAAATGGATAAGTTTTTTGGTATTCTCTCTACCAAAATCACATTTATCATGTCATTTATCAACAATATATTAGTTCTGAAAAATTAAAAGATAAATTAGTTTAAAATAGATCAAATTTTGTTAAAGAGTTGGATAAGTGAATAATTTAATATTGAAATTAAAATTTCAAATCTTTTTTACATTTTCTAAGTCTATAATATATATAAATGAGACTAAGAGGGGGAAAGCTTTTTTTGACACATGCCCTCATTATTATATGGAGTTCTGAATTGATACGTCTCCTGATATTCTCTCTACCAAAATCACATTTACTATTCTTATTATTAAAAAATTATGAGTTGTAAAAAAAATCAGAGATATATTAGTTTAAATAGATCGAATTACATAAAAAAATTATATTATTGTATGCTTTAATACTGAAATTCATAGTTCAAATCTTTTTTTTACCTTTTTTAGGGAGTAAAATCTCTCAACAAAATAACAACTAGAAAACTAATTAACAATAGTCAATATAAGCACCAAATAAAAACACTAGAAGGAATCATATTAATCAAATAAGGTAAGGAATCGAAGTAGAGGCCAACTTCACAATACGATCAACAACCAAATTACAGTATCTAGAAACATTTCAAACTTAGATATTAATTAAAAAAAGTTATTAACTCTCTATAGTAACACAAAACATTTAACAAAAAATATCATCAACTTTTAATATATTGAATTTTTAGTATTTGACATAACAAGTTAGAAGGTGATCAAACACTTTAGTGTAGTCCTATTCATATTTTTGTACATATTATTTATTGTTATTTTCTTCAATACGTGCAGTTGACTAGTTAAATATAAATGTTGTAAAATATAATGAATAATATTTTCACTTGTAAATAAAGAAAGAGTAAGGGTGGAAATAGAGAAGAAAGAAAGTTATGTTTTAAAATATATTAAAATTAAAATGATATAAAATCATATTTTTATTGCCAAAACTCTTAAACTTTAAACTTCTTAAAACTAAAATTTACTCCAACTAGTGAGCTATTTTAATTCATATTCTTCATATGATTGACATTGTAATTAATTTTTATGCAAAGATCCATTTTCATACTTATAAATAGCATTATATATATACTTGTATCCCCCGTATCCTACTTTTTTTAAAAAATAACGTGTCAACGTGTCGGTATCGTATCGTATTTGTATCCGTGTCACATGTGTTCATGCTTCTTAGGGTGCAGGCATTGATTAAAAGTATTTTTTTTATTTTAGAAAATTTTTAAGTAATAATCAACAAAAGAGAAAAAGAAGGCTCATTTAATATTTTTTTTCAAATATAATCATCTTTTAAGTAACAAAGTAGAGGTCTGAATATTTTTTTCTCAATAAATTAAGTCAGGGGTGTTCAAAACCGAATTGAAAATGGTCAGTTCGATCGGTTTTTTATGTATGTTCGGTTCAGAAAAATCATCGAACCGATTCGAACCGAAACTTTAAATTTATATATATATATATATTATATAATTTTTTATAAAACTGAACCAAACCAAACCAAACCGAAGCAAAACTTTAATTTTATATTTATTTTTTCAATAATATCATTTAAAAAATTATTTTTAATTAATAATACAGAACCAAACCGAACCGAAACTCACGATTCGGTTCAGTTTGGTTTTGTCGTCGAACCAAAGTTTCAGTTCGGCTAGATTTTTCACCAAAAAGCCGCCCGAATTGTCACCCCTAATCACCACACATATTTTAGTCTAAAGATAAAAGTGAAAAAGAATGATTATATTTATGACATTTTTTTACATATTTCATCAAACAAACAAAGTAATTTAACATTTTCATTATTAAATTATAACATTTTCAAATATCAACAAATAAAATAATTTTAATTTTTCAGACATATATACATTACCATAATTATATTTCAACGATCTTATTATAAAAATCACCACAATCTTATAACAAACTATCATTTAATGGGTTAAAACTTAAAACCCATGTTAGATTTTTTTTCCATTCCTTTGTCACACCAAAAGCAACGTCAAACTTTTGGGGGTTTTCAGTCAAATTCACACACGTCCCATTTCCAATCCTCCACATATTATCCCAAAGGTCACACCTTTTTCTCCCGGGAAAGTTAATTTTCTATTTGATTTGCTGATAAAACAAACAGTGACAACAATGGAGATAAAAGCAAAGAGACGAAAGAGAGAAGCACAGAGAGAACAAGGGGAAGACATGTGAAAGAGATAGAATTGAATAGAGAGAAATGGAATCCGATAGAAACAGAGGTAGAGAAAACAGAGAGAAACAAAGAAAGAAATTCAACAACTAGAGAGGGAGATGAAGCAGAGAAACATAGAGAGGAAAGAGGGAAAACGAGATAGGGAGAGAAAGCAAGATATAGAGGGTTAGAGAAAAGAAAGAGAAAGAGAAGAAGAAAATATACCGAGGTGGCGGCCGGACGACGAAGCCGAGTTTCCGACGAAGTCCGCGGTGAGAGAGCTTAGTCGGGAATCAAATTTAGAATATAACTTATGATTTTTAATGTTTTGAGTTTAATTTTTTTGAGTTAAATAGAAAACATGTTTTAATTAGTTTAAAAATATCCTTAATGTATATAGATTAGTCATAAGTTAAGAAAACATGTTTTAATGATAAATAAATTGTATGATATAAAAATTGATTGTTTTAATGATTTAGTACATTGATAATTTTATATTTAATATGTGTAAAAGTTATATTCTAAAATAAAAAATCTTTAGATGATGAATGTATTTCCCATACCACAAAGGTTTGGTGAACACTAGATAATTTTGGATCAAAGAAACAAAACAAGTTTGAAGAGATACATAATACAAGATGATAAAAGATATTGCACAGTTACTTAACAATTATTAATCTGCATGTAAATAAATTTTACAAATATGGTATGGTATTATTAGATTAGGCCATTTAATATTTTTGTCGTATTATTTTTAATATCTTTGTCTTAACATTAACAAATTTTATTTGCTATTCTTGTTGATATATTTTGCCCCCATTGAGAAGTTACTGATTTCCTTCATGTTTAATGTTAATGATTTTTTTCCGGCGGCGATGGATGGTAGTATAAGTAATCTTTTTTGAGCTATATATGTATTCGATGTGTCTAAAATCGAATCTAAAATGCAAATTAAGTGATGATGGAGTGTTTTTCGAGATTCCTTTCCATTTGTGAGTTTCAGTGAAACTGAATTCGGAGAGAAATTTATTGGATACCTGCCGTTTTTAAGATATGTAGTTTGAGTTATTTAGATTAATATATCATTTTTAATTTGAGTTAAAAAATTTATCTCGTTTGAAAAATTCAAAAATTAATACTCCTGACCCATTAAACCTAATAAAAAATCTAAGCAAACTCTTTTTCATAATCATTTTATTTTTTTAATGTCATATCAAATTAAGGAAATTGACAAATATCAACTTAAATATTAATTTTACTATTTTTACTTTCCTTTCTGGCTTCTTCAATCTTCTTCAACAAAGTTATTCTTCAACAAAGTTATTCTTCAACAAAAATTCTTCTTCAACAAAGGTTCTTCTCCAACATAGGTTTTTTTCCTTCTTCTTTTATATGCTACCTTCAAGACCCTGTATTCATATTCTTTATCGAGACCTTACTCATTCTTCTTCAGACGAGCGAGGATGGGTCATTGTCGAGCGTGTGGAGATCCCTTTGAACACGCATCCCCGTTCTTCACCTAATTGAGGATGAAGAGCAGAAACAGACAAGCAAGGATGGGTCCCCACAACGCGGAAATGAGGAGTTTCCTCGCATAAACTTTGTGCAGATTGTCTATAGAGTTTTTGCCAAGGAGACTATGTTTATCTAATTCGTCCAATTGTGTTTTTTACTTGCTTCTTTTCTTAGTTATCGGATGGGAAAGCCATACAGTAAATTTCTTTTTTTTTTTAAAACTTATTTTTTTATTTTCAATATATATATATATATATGTGTGTGTGTACATGTTTGGAAATATGTTTATTTTTGGGATATGTTTATTTATGCTGATTGAAATACAAGTAAATATAAACTGATGAGGGATTTATGATTGATTACTGTGTGGATGGTGCCAATTTCTGTGTCTAGATTGCTCACTAACATGAGACAAAAATGACTACTTGAAGGGTTCAAGCAGTCACATGCTTTATGAATAAATCACTGCATGAAACAAAATGACTATTTGAAGGGTTCAAGTAGTCATAAAATACTACTTGAACTCTTTAAGTAGTTACAAGCTCTCTGTATAAACCGGCATGCCACTTGAACCCTTCAAGTAGTGACATGCTCTCTATATAAACTGATGGCAACAAACAATTTGACTACTTGAAGGGTTCAAGTAGTCACATGCTCTCTGTATAAATCACTACATGAAACAAAATGACTATTTGAAAGGTTCAAGTAGTCTTTTTTTACTACTTGAATATTTCAAGTAATCATTTTTTTTGTTACAATAATTTATCCGAAGAGCGTTTGACTACTTGAAGGATTCAAATAATCAAAAATTACTATTTGAACATTTCAAGTAATTATCGAATATATGCAATTTGTATTAGTTTGCTTACTAACCAAAATAAATAACTACTTAGGAGGATAAAAATAGATACAATATGTATACAAAATTCATACAATATACATATAAAATAGATTGATAAAATACATACAATATACATACAAGACTTACATGATGTATGTGTTTTGACTAATAAAAAATAACTACTTGAAAGATTTAAGTAGTCATAAAAAATATTTGAACCCTTCAAGTTTTAAAAGAAGTTTCGTTGAGAAATAAAGAAGAAGAAGAGATTATTAAATTGATTAGATATATGCTTTGGAAAATAAAAAGAAATAATGAAGAAAGAGAGAGATTGCAAATGGTAATATGAAGTTGATGGACCATAAATATAAAATTCTTTATTTTCAAAAATAAGTATAAATTTTTTTAGTTAAATTCAAAATAATATATTTATCCAAATAACTCATTTAGTTTGTCAATTAATGGGATTGTTTTGGGCTATATAAAAATTGTTATTAACAATTTTTTTGCTATGGACTATTTTTACTAAGTTTCGTAGAGTGAACCATTTATAATTACTAGAATGTTAGTGCAGATAACTCCTTTTAATATTTTATTTACAAAAATGTGCATTGTATTTTTTATACGCAATAATCACTCTTTTAATTTAGAAAGTTTTAAAATTAGTTATAGAGTTATTAGACTATCAATTGTTTCAATCAATATATGGTATTATTCTTGACAAAAAAAATCAATATATAGTATTGGTTATAAACTATTACAATTATTATTGTTAAGGTGTCATTTTCGCGAATTATTTTTATAATTAACTCATTCTTATCAACACACTTTTATTTACTTATTATAAATAGTCATGCTATTTTCCCGTTTCTATTTTTTTGGAAAAATTAGGGATTTTATTTTTGCATCAATTTTATTAAATATCATTTTTTTCCAAATTACAATAATAGTCGATTTTGTTTCCAAACCAAGTTTTCCCTAACGAAATGAATCAAATGATGAGGAGAAGCGACCAAAACCCACTCCACCGCTTGGAGATACCAAGTTTGCCACCGCCGCTTCCAACCGACTGCTACAATTACAAATTTCCTTCAAGAACGCGTGCCAGTACCACTTTCCTATTTGCTCTACCATTAGCTTCACTTACTCTTCTAGGATTACTTTCCATTTTTCTCAATTTCTATATGCTGCCAGATTTTTTGTTAAAGATTTCGACATTTGGGTTGTTTTTTTAGCTTGGCTAAAAACGTATGTTGAGTGGAGTTCTATCTAGAAAATGGGTATTGTAATCTCACTACTGGAAAAAAAGATGGGTATATTGGATTCTTAAATAATTACAGACGAAACAAGAGAGAGGGAGGGAGGAGGATCTAAGAAGGAATGAATGAATTTTAGCTGTTATGAACTATGAAGTACGGGAATGAAAAATATTTGCAGAAAATGAGACGGTGGCAGGTTAACAATGGCCTGGATTGAGATCGTGAAGAGTTTGTCTTGATAAAGGGGCTTGTTTTGGCGTGGAAAAATGTTTGGTATTGATTATTTATAAGATAATATATTCATCATATTTAATTATCAGGGATGATATATGTTGTTATCGAAAATCTTTGCTGTGAGGTGGCGTGCTATATCTCTTCCACGTAGGGATCCTTTCTGCTTCAAATCTGCACAGCACAAAGAAAGAACTCTAAAGACGAAGAGAACCGGGGGTGGTTCCCTCGTCGAAGAGCCTCCGATACCGAAGTCAATATCCTAGAGAGAATTTAGCAGAGTTTCTTTTAGAAGATAGTTACGCACCTTACACTGTCTGTAGAGGGGGCTTTTACACATGGCCTTGGGGAAGGGATGCATGTCGAGTAAGCTTCTGGCGAAGTGACGGCCCTCTCTGAAATGAAGAAATGGGGTTAAAATTAAATGTCTTTATCCTCCGAGCTAACGTGAGGGGACATGCATTAAATGTCGATTTGCCTTTAGTCCTACTGGGTGTGATGGACGCGACTGTTTGGTGGCTAATTCAGCCCTTCATTATGGTGATTTAAAGTTGATCGATGCTTGTTGCAACTGGGAGAGCACCGCTTGGAGCGCTATTTTTGGTGAATAATGATGATGCCTAGCACAGTGCCAATCAAGCTACTACGTCAGACCTTCCCCCTCTAGGTTTATGTTGGTCGATGCTTCCCGAGCTCATTTGACGGCCGAACTGGTCAGGTCGATTCCTTCCCTTTTGGGAGCCCGACTCTCCAATTCATCCTCATGGAGTCATGTAGAAATTTTATCATGGCATGCCACATGATGCCAGGACATCGGTAGTCTGAGAATACCCGTAATAGTTGCCCCCAGTCAAGGATCCCTTTCGTGTCTTACCAGCTCGATGTGAAGACTTTCAGGTCTTTTCCTTAGGCAAGGGTCGAATTGTGAATTTCCTTAGAGATCACGTTTAGGCGAGTCGAAGTGCACCCTCGAGGTGGAGCATTGTGAATTTCCTATTTTAGCCGAAGACTCATCCCAATAAACTAGGCGAGGAGGCTCCCTCTCTACCCCCAGGTTGGTAATATATTGGCAGCAGGGACCAGGGGGTGAGGAGGCTCATAGATAGCTTCCCCACCTAGAGACACAATTGAAAAAACCGTTGGTTCATAGTTTCTCGCTTTTGGGATTCTCGTTCTGGAAACTCGAGGATCACAGACTCAATACCTCAAGTATTCGGGACTGCAAGTAAGATCGTAATTGAGGAAGAGAGTGTGCTTGCCCCCGGTCCTGAATATTAACTCCTCTCATTTCATGTGTGTAGTTGGGAGGCAAAAACTAAAGGAACATTCCGCAGACTCGCGACCCGGATTCGTAGTCTAGCCGGAATTCTCGTAGAACAACACCAATTCAGCACTTTTACTTCTCTTGCATCCTTGCTCCAGGCACGACTATACGTGGGTCCTCCGACGGGTTTCATAGTCGAGGTTCCCCACAAAGCCTGTTTGACAGGTTTAACCTCGGGGAGTTCCGTTCCTCGTAGTTCCGGAACCCCCTCTTCGCAGCGTGTGTAATGTCATGCATATATCTTGTTGCCTGCTTTTCCTACTCACTCATCTCCCTCTTCTTTCTTTTTATACGTAGCCTTATCGTTGTGTCACTCTTGTAGATGTGGCTTCTTTGAGCAATCCCCGAGTGGAGCTCGAGGGTGTTAAGGCACATAGGCTGGAGGTAATCTGGTCTAAGAAGTTGGGGAAGTTAAGGAAAGGGAGGTCCTCCCTACGCCTCATTTCCCTATTCATTCTCAAGAGTGCCATCGACACTTTCGTTTCTCCCTCTTTCTGATATTCTTGTTCCTTCTTTGAAGACTATCGGGAACCTTCCCCGAAAGCCCCAACCATCCTTTTATCCAAGCCTATCATAGGATGACTCTAATTGTGTGACTCCCCGGTCCAAGACGGTTAATCAGGAGGTTAAAGGGTCTTCATCTCATTTCCCTAGGGCTGCTTATCCGGGCTCTGACCAGCCAAACTCTGGTGGATAGAAAAGTAAGGCCCAGATGACCTCAGTAGTAAGCGGAGAGAACCTTAGTCCTCGAGATCAAGCCTAAAAGGAGGTCAGGAGGTTACTAGAATGGTGGTTGGGGCAGGCATGCCTTAAAAAGGGAGTTGCCCTTTTTCAAACTATTAGGAACAGAGCTTGTTGACACTTTTGGGCTCACACCCTAAGCGTAAGTACCGCTATTCTTTGTGCCTTTTGTATCTGTTTGTCATTCTCTTGCCCGTTCGTTTATCATTTGCAGGTCATTTCTTATAATGTCGTAATGTTGGCGCAATTTGGCTATTGTAGGTCCGCCATGTTAGTGGCGGCTAAGGCCGCTTCAAGATATGAGGCCGAATTTGTCACCACATTTCAAAGGCGTGAATCCCTTTAACATGCTAATGAATGACTGATGAGGCAGGTTGAGGAGCTTCGTGTTGCGCCGGGGAGGACAATGATCCTCGAGGAGGAGCTGCTTCTAGCTCAAGAAGTCTATCAGGATTTGGAAGCTCAACTATCTGACCGTGATAAGGTCGACGCAAGTCTCCGTCGGCAGAAGAACACCCTGTTGAACAGGTTCTACCTTCAGGAGGAGAGGCTTGTACGAGCCAAGAATCGAGAAAGGGGGGTTACTCGACAATTGGAGGATTTCAATGAACCCGTTGAATTCAAGGATGCCCTTCTCCTAGAGTTCTCTCTTGGTTATGATAGTTGTCGAGACGAGATTGTTGATTCTTACCTTAAGTTGGACATGAGCTTCCTCAACTTTCCTCTAGAACCTGTGCATTGCCCTCGGAGCCCTAGTCTTGTTGATGTTGTGGGTTCCTATCCTCATACTGTTGTTCTAGGAGGTTTTGTCGCGGGGGAGCCTCTTTGTCTTCAGTTCAATCTAAGGGGATCCAATACTTCGAGTCTTCAGGGCTGGATGTAAGATCGTAACTGAGGAAGAGAGTATGCTTACCCCCAGTCCTGAATATTAACTCCTCTCATTTCTTATGTGTAGTTAGGAGGCAAAAACTGAAGGAACTCTCTGTCGATTAGCGACCCAGATTCGTAGTCTAGCCGGAATTCCCATATAACAACACCACTTCAGCTCCCTTACTTCTCCTGCATCCTAGCTCCAAGCAGGACTATATGTGGATCCTCCGACAGGTATCACAGTCGAAGTTCCCGACAAAGCCTGTTTGGCAGGTTTAACCTCAGGGAGTTCCGATCCTTGTAGTTCTGGAACCCCCTATTCACAGCGCATGTGACGCCATTCTTATATCTTGTTGCATGCTCACTCCTCTCCCATTTCTTTCTTTTTATGCGTAGCCTTACCGTTGTGCTATTTCTTGTAGAGGTGGCTTCTTTGAGCAAGCCTCAGGTGTAGGTGTTAAGGTGCAAAGGATGGAGGTCGTCCAGTCTAAGAAGCTGGGGAGGTTGAAGGAAAGGAAGGTCCTCCCTATGCCTCATTTCCCTATTAATCCTTAGGAGTGCCATCGACACCTCTGTCTCTCCCTCTTTCTGATGTTCATGTTCCTTCTTTGAAGACTATCAGGAACCTTCCTAGAAAGCCCCAGCCATCCTCTGGTCCTAGCCTATCACGTGGTGCTTCTAATTGCATGACTCCACAGTCCAAGACGACTAATCATGAGGTTGAGGGGTTTTCATCTCATTTCCCTAGGGTTGCTTTTCCGAGCTCAGACCAACCAAACTCTGATGGTTAGAAATGTAAGGCCCCGGTGACCTCAGTAGCATGGGGAGAGAACCGTAGTCCTTGAGATCGATCCCGAGGGGAGTTGAGGAGGTTAATAGAACGATGGTTGGCATAGATAGACCCTAAGAAGGGAGCAACCCTTCTCAAACTGCCGGGGACAGAGCTTGCTGCACTTTTAGGGATCACACCCTAAGCGTAAGTATCGTCTCTTCTTGTGCATTTTGTATATTCTTATTGTTCGCTTTCATGTTCGTTTATCATTTATAGGCCCTTGTTTATAATGTTGTAATGTGCGTATTTTGGCTATTGCAGTTCCGCCATGTTAGTGGCGGATGAGGCCGATTCGAGGTATGAGGCTGAATTCGCCATCAGGATTCAAAGGTGTGAATCCCTTCAACATGCTAATGAACGACTGACGGGGGAAGTTCATGAGCTTCGTGTTACAGCGGGGATGATGACGAGCCTCGAGGGGGAGCTGCTTTAGGCTCAAGAACTCTGTCAGGATCTGGAAGCTCAACTATCTGACTGTGATAAGGTCATCACGAGTCTCCATCTGCAGAAGAACACCATGTTGAACATGTTCTTCCTTCAGGAGGAAAGGCTTGTTCGAGCTGAGAATCGAGAAAGGGAGGTTACCCAATAATTGAAGGATTTCAATAAATTCCGCAAATTCAAGGATGCCCTTCTCCTGGAGTTCTCCCTTGGTTATGATAGTTGTCAAGACGAGATTGTCGATTTTTACCCTGAGTTGGGCCCGAGCTTCCTCATTTTTCCTCTAGAACCTATGCATTGCCCTTGAAGCCCTGGTCTTGTTGGTGCAGAGGATTCCCAGCCTCCTACTACTGTTCCAGGATGTTTTGTCGTGGGGGGAGCCTCTTTATCTTCGGGTCAATCTGAGGGGACCCAACCCCTATCATCAAAGCCTGCTTAGAGTTCTTGTCAGCACTCCTAGAGCTCCGTCACTTTTGTAATGATTTTTTTGGCTTTTACTCTTTCTTTTTCTTTTTAATGAGGGTATGACTTCTTCAATGGTTGTCTTTCTCTTGATTTTGTTATAACTTGCTCTAGATGGAGATTTAACTTCCCTTCGACCCTATTTCATAAACATTTAAACAAAAACTCTTATCATCCTTGGTGACAGAATTACCTTTGTCATTAATTGTCTATACTTGTCCGTTGGACTATGGGTAGGCCACTGAGGATGTAAAGTGTCTGATTTCAAGGTGTTCAGATGTCCATCTGAACTTTACATCATCAAACTGTTTGTTATTATCTGTGATGATCGTGTGTGGAACACCAAACCTGCATATCACATTCTTCCATAGGAACTCCATAGTCTTATGCTCTGTGATCGTGTCCAAAGGCTACGCTTCTACCCATTTGGTGAAATAATAAATGGCGACAATACGTGAATGGCCATGGACTTTCCCCATCAGTTGGGGCCCAATTAAGTCCACCCTCATTGGGCAAACGACCACAGGCTTGGGATTGAGGTAAACGGTTTCGGCGGCTGGTGCGGAATATTTGCGGTCCTCTGGCATTTGTCACACCTTTTCATAAAATCTTTGGTATCTGAGACCATCGTCAGCCAATAATACCTTTGTCTCTTCTTTTATGGTGCAATGCTCGGTCCCTGCTGTGATTCCCGCAGACTCCCTTGTGGACCTCTGTCATGATGTATAGTCCCTCATCAGGAGCGACGCATAGGTAGAGGCATTAAAAGGCTTTTTTATGCAGAGTTTCATCAATAATTATATAATTGGCTGACCTGAAGTGAAGCTTTCGTGCGGCTTTCCAATCTGAAGGTACCGTTTCATTCCACTGATGCTTGGAAACAAGAGAAATTCCACGTGCACATTCCTGCTGATATTTATGTCGTAAGATGATGCCAGTTTAGCTAATGCATCCGCGTTAATGTTTAGGCTCTGGGGAATCTGTTGGATCGTGTAAGAGTCACACTTTTTAGGAGGGCTCGCGCTTGGACCAAGTACCTAGTCATATTGTCCCCCTTCACCTGATACTCCTCCCTAATTTGGTTGACAATATGTTGGGAGTCATTGTAAATCTCTAGCATCCTCGCATTCACGGTTCTCACCAATCTCAAACCTACTAGCAACACCTTATACTCTTCTTCGTTGTTCGAAGCTTTGAACCCAAAGTGCAAGGCGTACTTGATCTGAGATTGGTTTGGCGCCACGAGTAGTACACCGGCCTCACTTGCCATTTCGTTGGAGGTGCTGTCCACATATGGGGTCCAGGTGTCTCTGCAAGTCTTTGCTTCCACTTCCCGACCCATCATTATCTCTGTGATGAAATCCGTCATCGCCTGCCCCTTGATGACAATTTATGGAATGAATTGAAGGTAAAATTCACTAAGCTCAATGGACCACTTGGCGATACATCTTGAGATCTTGGGTATCTGGAGGACCTGCCGGAGCAGGGAATTCGTAAGAATTTGAATGGAGTGGGCTTGGAAGTAGGGACGAAGATTCCGCATGGATGTGACCAGGGACAGAGCCATCTTCTCCAATTTCAGGTAATGTTTCTCTGCCCCCACCATGGCCTTGATAACACAGTAGATTGGATTGTGGAGGAAGTCATCTCCGATTCGGATCATGGTGGCGTTGACGGTCATTTTTGAGACTGTAAGACGGGGGTAGAACCTCTCTAGACACGGGTTTGGAGCTAAGAAAGCTTCAAGGAGGCGTTCTTTCTTAGAGTTTTGAAGAAAGGAAGACACTTATCTGTGGCCTGTAAGATGAAGCGATTGAGGGCAAGGACTGAGGGAAATGGCCTTCCGCGTGAGACATTGGACCTCCTTGATACTTCTCTAGAGCTTCATCTCTAGCAATGCCTTTATCTTATCAGGCTTGGCTTCGATCCCTTGCTGGTTGACCATAAAGTCTAGAAACTTTCCTGAGCCAATGCTGAATGTGCACTTCAAAGGGTTTAACTTTATCTGATACTTTGTCAATGCGTTGAATGTTTTGGTGAAGTCGGCAATGTGGTCCGCGGACCTCTTGCTCTTAGCAAGCATGTCATCCACGCACATCTCCACGTTCTTTGATATTTGCTCGGAGAACATTTTGTTCACCAGCCTTTGATAGGTGGCCCCTACATTTTCTAATCAGAAAGGAATCACCGTATAGCAATAAGTTCCACGATTGGTGATGAATGAGATTTTCTCTTGATCAGGCGGGCGCATTAGGATCTGATTGTATCTTGAATAAGCATCCAAGAAGCTAAGCAGATCGTGTCCCGACCTGGCATCAACCAACTGGTCTATGCGGGTGAGATGGAAGTTGTCTTTAGGACATGCTTTATTTAAGTCTGTAAATTCAATGCAGACCCTCCACTTGCCATTCGTTTACCTTGACCAGTATGACGTTAGCCAACCATTCTGGGTATTGAACTTCACTAATAAACTGCAATGATGACTTCATCTCTTTCTACATTTACACTCTTACTTTTCTGCATGACTGGCTTAAACTTTGGGTTTGTATTAAAGTGGTAGGTGATAACGCATTGGTCTATGCTGGGCATGTCCTTGTGGGTCTTTGCAGAGACAATGTGATTATCTCGAAGGAACTTCGTGAGTTCCTCTTTTTGCTCTAGAGGGAGCATTGACCCGATTTGGACCATCTTCTCCGGTTGTTCTAGTGAGAGAATTACTGGTTCCAACGGTTCCTTGGGTTCATCCTGTGGGTGGCTCGTCGATCATGACCATTCTCTTATCATCATTCCCTACAGACGACGCCAATAATTGTTACCAAAAATCTTTACTGTGAGGCAGCGTGCTATCTCTCCTCCACGTAGGGATCCTCTCTCTAAAAAATTTGCACAACACAAAGGAAGAACTCTAAAGATGAAGAAAATCGGGGGTAGTTTCCTCGTCGAAGAGTCTCTGATGCCTAAATCAAGTCCTAAAGAGAATTTGGTAGAGTTTCTTTAAGAGCTAGTTGCGTACCTTACGCTGTCTACAGATGGGGGCTTTTATACTTGGCTTTAAATGTCTTTATCTCCCGAGCTGACGTGAGGGGACGTGCATTAAATGTCAACTTGTATTTAGTCCTACCGGGCATGATGGATGCGGCCGTTTGGTGATTGATTTGACGCTTCATTATAGCGTTTTGAAGTTGACTAATGCATGTTGCAAGTGGGAGAACGCCGCTTGGAGTGCTATTTCTGGTAAATAATGATGATTCTTAACACAGTGCCAACCGAGCTCTTGCATCAGACCTTCCCCTCAAAGCCTCCTGATTTATGTTGGTCGATGCTTCCCGAGCTCCTTTGGAGGCCGACCTAGTCAAGTCGGTTCCTTCCCTTTCGGGAGCTCGGCTCTCCAGTTCTTCCTCCTAGAGTTGAGTAGAAATCTGTCGTGGCATACGGCATGCCACGTGGTGCCATGTCATCACTAGTATGAGAATACATGTAACTATATATAAAGTATAGTAAAAATATACTACGCTATATTTATGATATATTAAAATATATCATGGTATATTTGCATATAAAATTTACAGTTTTATAAAAAAAATTATAGTTAAAATTCTTACAAATATATTTTTTTCGTCATTTTCTTACGTATTTATAAATAAATTAATTTTTTAATAATTGGATGTATGGCGCAGTCCAAGAAAAGAACTTTGGGCCGATGGAGTTTGTAGTTGCACTCAGTGAGAACTTGGATTGCATCATCCCTTGGCTACCGATCTAATTTCAATATCATACACGACTTTTATCTTTAAAAAAAGTCTGTTTCACTCCATTTGATTTAGCTTTATTCAACCCTTTTTGAGACATGCGACAATTACGAGAGAATATAACACTGTTGGAAGGAAGAAAAGGGGTTTTCATATTGGCATTATATGAGCATATATAACATAAAATATTGGAAAAGAACTATTTGTAAAGGGTTGATGTTACCTTCTTACTATTTGGGCGGTGCATTAGTTTTGACATGCACTCTTACAAAAATCAAATATGATAGTAATTGTAGTTATATAAATAAAGTTGTGCTTATTATCAGTTTAGTGTCTAGATTTTGATCCCTAAAGTTTTGAATTAATTAGCCATTAACACTCACTATCAATATCTGTTAATTAGCTGATTTTGTTATCCACTCTCGTCAACTCAACATCGCTCCTCACACATATGGAAATGTAAACGAGTGATATCAATTTAAAGTAGTCTAAAATATAATCTCTTTGCAACATCGTTTTGAAAAAGCTATCATATTGATCGGTGATGTTAATTACTATGGTATTTGTTAAGTTCAATGACATAATAACAAAGTTGAAACTTTAAGGATCAAATTGATAACAACATAGACACACGACTATATATAAGGGTGATACTAACGTTGTAAAGGACGTTAGATGAAATATTGATAATAAAAAGTGCTGTCATTGAATAATGATATTAGTGGTGATCTAATTGTTAAAGTTTTGTTTAGTATATTTAGTATGAGGATAGTATTGTAGACTTTTCCTAATAATGGTGTAAGGTTGTATATGTTTTTCGTCCTCATTTTTTAAACCTAAATTTTTGTAATCAAGATTGTTAAGAACACGTCAGCTTTATGATTCAAAATTATAAATTCTTCAGAATTTTCAGACAAAAAGACATAAGATTGTTCTTCAAATTTTTTTTTCTTTACGTTTTTGGAGCTCTTCGTGCATGTTGTGAAAATTCATATCTTTTTATATATGAAGTTCTTTCATTTCTGTGACCATTAATTAAGGCCAAATTCGACATTAATATGTTTCAATCATGATCGGTGAAGATGATCTAACGATGGAGACATTCTAGATCAGCATCATTATTCTCAGGACACTATATTCCTCTCTACACAGTTTCATTATAATAATAAGCTTGACTTGTCATATAAGGTCATATAAAAGATCAACTGCATTACACATTGTAGAACATACACTAGGCTTTGGAAATTAAACTAATCACAACAAATTATTTAAGAAGTATGATGAATGTATTTAAAAGGGTAATTAGTGCACCTAAAATGTCATCCAAAGCATATAAACTTTAGAGGCTCACAATCATTACATTCGTGTTTGACCAGTTCATGTGGTCCTGAAGAATTAAATAATTAGCTGAACTAATGAAATTTGATGAAGTAATGTGATGTTCAGTACTTTTATGATTTAATAAAGCATTCGACTTTGATGTGAGTCATTCATTTAAGTCATAATAAAATTTTATTTTGGTCTTATTTGTTTACTTTTCACACATAATACATACATTCATAATGAGCATTTCAGTTTTCTAATATCACCGATACTAGTTTGCATGTGCATGTCAACTTCGCTATAATTAGTCCATTATGCTTAAAGCTAAGTGAATTAGGTACAAACATCAAAAAAGTCAATGCCCCTAAAGCAAATTTTATCGGCTTTATCACTAGTGTTGTAGGGACTAATTGGTTGTTGATAAATGACAAACCTTCACAGTGATTCCACCACAACTTTTGTGTAGTTGTATCAATAAAGAGATTATTTCAGAGCTTTCCATATTTATATAGAATATTGAGGTTAACAATGAAGAGTGTGGTAGAAAATCAAACCCAAAAGAATATTTCCCATAATGCTTGCAGAAAATATTGTATGAGTGCTCGAAGAGAAGAAAGAGAGAAAGGAGAAAAACGAAAGCTAGTTGATAAAAGCTTACATTACCCTTTACTGTAAAGGAGAATACAATATATAATAGCTAACAAGTCGACTAACAATAGTACTGAGATCATAACCAAACTAACCTCGTAGTTACATAAGGTCAAGTTATTACAAGATTGGCACTGAAGGTTAACTAATTGTCAACTACTATCTACTAGTTGGCAAGCTTGCTGATGTGGTTCTTCCTCTGCTGATATGGCAGCTTTGTCATTCAATTTGAGGTGATCATGTAGCTTGTCATTTAGTTAGAAGTGATAACAACTTGAAGCTTGTTTTTAAGGTAATGAAAACGAGGTGTGGATACTACTTTAGTCAAAATATCAGCAAGCTGATCTGTGGAACGAACATACCTGACCTCTAAGCTTCTGCTAGTAACTTTGTCTCTTATAAAGTGAACATCTAGTTCAATGTGTTTTCTTCTAGCATGAAGCATAGGATTTGAAGTCAAAGAGAGAGCACTAATATTATCAACCCACAAAACATGAGATAAAGAAGCTTTGAAGTGTAATTTAGAAAGAAGGTTTTGGAACCAGTGAAATTCTACTACAGCATTAGACATAGACATGTACTCACTCTCAGTATTAGATCTAGACACTACTTACTGCTTATTGGAGGACTAAGACATTAAATTGCCACCAAGGAATACGAGATACGCACATGTGGCCTTCTGTCAACCATATCGCCAGCCCAATCAGCATCTGAGTAGGTTGTAATGTTCATTGATTTTGATGGTTTGATGAAAAGACCTTCATCTATTGGTAGGTTTGTGCAAGGATTGACTTAGCTTGTTTATCATGAAAGCTATGTCAGGTCTTGTTACTGAAAGATACTGTAAAGCACCTATAGTGCTTCTAAATAATGTGATATCATTGAAAGGGTCTCCCTCATTAGTAGAAAGTTTGATACTAGAGCATGTAGAAGAGGTGTCTGGCTTGACTCCATCCATTTTTGTCCTCTTGAGAAGATCAGCAATGTATTTCGTCTGAGTGAGTTTATACCACTAGCACTTCTGTAAACCTCAATACCTAGGAATTAATGAATGTTTCAAAGGTATTTTAAGGCATAAGTATGGTTTAATCTATCAACGAGCATTTGGATCTTAAGCTTATTACTACATGTTACAAGTATGTCATCTATATACACAAGAAAAAGTAGTATATCAGTGTTATCTCCATAGACAAACAAGGATTTATCAGATCTAGAGTTGATGAAGCCCTAGTCAAGTAAGAAGCCTCTCAATATATCATATCATGCCGTTGGAGCCTATTTTAGACCATAAAGTGTTTTCCTCATATTATAAACATGATTGGGCTTAGTCTTGTCTTCAAAACGTAGTGGTTGAGCCATAAACACATCCTCCTTAATATAGCCATTAAAAAAGCTTTATCCATATCGATTTGCCTCACAAACCATCCATAAGCAATAGCAAGATGTAAAATAACACAAACTGTTGTTGGTTTCAGAGCAAGACTAAAGGTCTATTTGTACTATATTCCTGACTTTTGATGAAAGTCTTTGGCTACAAACCTGACTTTGTATCTCTATAGGCTACCATCAGAGTTGGTTTTGATCTTAAAACCCCATTTGTTGCCTATAAGACACATATTTTTAATTTTATGGACTAAACCCATGTCATGTTCTTCATTAGAGCAACATATTCTACTAGCATTGCTTTAAACTAGCAAGGACTGTTAAGAGCTTACTCTACACATGTAGGTTTAGAAGGTAGATTTGATTTGGGAAGAGGACGCTTGGTAGTTAGAAGTATTGGTCATCGCGACGCGTGTGTGGCAGAAGCGTGGAGGCGCATGGCCTTTTTAAAAATTAAACTTTTAATAAAAATCAAATCTTTTAATAAAATAAAACTTGCATAATGGCACGATAACCAAATAAATTTTTTTATTGAAAACTCTTTTTTAATCAGTCAGAATCCATTATATATTTATAAGTTAAATCTACAACATACAATATTAGGAATCATATAACTTTTGTAGTCTATATCAAGTGTCCTTACAAAAACCGATCAATCATCTATTCCCACGAAATCGTTTCAACGATCAGTAGACTCTAAGATCCACACCAAGATCTTTCAAGTCAATTCTCAATATATTAGGACGTGTGTGGGCACGTAGAATATTACAAGACATTTTTTCTGTCTCTATATATTATTATTAAGTTAAATCTACAACATACAATATTAGGAATCATACAACTTTTATAGTCTATATCAAGTGTCCTTACAAAAACTGATCAATCCTCCATTCACACGAAATCGTTTCAACGATCAGTAGACTCTAAGATCCACACCAAGATCTTTCAAGTCAATCCTCAATATATTAGGACGTGTGTGGGCACGTAGAATATTACAAGACACTTTTTCTGTCTCTAGATATTCTTAACACATGAGATCTAGAGATTTTCTGATAAGGATTTTAATGAGACAATTCTCTAAAAGAACGTGATGATTATTCTTTGAGTGCTCGAAGAGAAGAAAGAGAGAAAGGAGAAGAATGAAAGCTAGTTGATGAAAGTTTACAGCTTCATTACTCTTTACTCTAAAGGAGAATACAATGTATAATATATAACATAATCTAACAAGTTGACTAACAACAATATTGAGATCATAACCAAACTAACGTAGTAGTTACATAAAGACAATTTATTACAGGATTAAAACTGAAGGGTTAACTAACTATCAACTACTCTTGGCTAGTTAGCGAGCTTACTGATGTGGTTCTTCCTCTACTGATATGATAACTTTGTCATTCAGTTTTAGGCGATGACTTAGCGTAACAATGGCCAATTGTTAATGTTTTAGAAGTTAAATTATCATAAAAATTTGAAATTTCATGGTCCATATTGACAATAACCACATAATCTACTTACCTCATTTTTTAATATTACGTGAAACTGATTCTATACTCATCCTGAGTGTTGCTAGATTTGGTGTTGTGGGTTGAAACTAATGCGTAACAGCTAGCGAAAATATTTATGGAGTACTTTGAAAAAAAATAAAATAAAGGGGTTCACGAAAACGAGCATAACTTGTTGCTTGAGTGTCGACTTTAGGCGTGGCCAGGCTTTCCATCATTTAGGGAATCGTTTTGGTATTTTCATAGTTTTTTTAGAATTTTAGGGTCGGTTTTGTAATTTCTTACTATCTTGATATTAGGGGTCGTTTAGTTTGCTATTTAAAGGGGACATTAGCCAATTTACAGCAACTTTTAGATAATAAGAAATTTCATTCATTTTCTCTTACGGATTCCAATGATTTTACGTCCATTCGAGCAC
The DNA here is from genome assembly GCA_003255025.1 of Datisca glomerata. Taxonomy (NCBI): domain Eukaryota; kingdom Viridiplantae; phylum Streptophyta; class Magnoliopsida; order Cucurbitales; family Datiscaceae; genus Datisca; species Datisca glomerata. The sequence continues at coordinate 551,571 of QANY01001431.1, read as the reverse complement.
ATTCGAGCAAACACTCGTTCGTATGTTTAAGAATAAGATCTTTATGTTCTTTATTTACATTTCGTTCTGCATCAGAAATGAATAATAGTTTACTTTGTAATTACATAACCCATTGTCACCTTACTTAATCGCCTAATATTATTTTTGACACAAATCCTTATGCCATCATTCATATAGAAGAACTAAATTTTTAGCTTTATAGACGGTAGTTTTCAAGCTATTTTTTTAATCTCAAAATCATGTTCAGCCATGAATTTTTCTTATCTAACAGTGAAGATATCTACAAAGAACTAAATTTAAGTATAACAATAACATACAATAAACAAGAGCAATCCGGCCATGAAGGGAATAAAATGGCCAAAACAATTTTGTGCTGCATGAGAAGAGAAAAGTGGCCATGTGATATGGACAGTGTAGCGTTGGAATTTTTAGAGCGAATGGATCGTCACACGCATAACCAACCTTCCGGAGGTCATAGCTTTTGATTCGGGATAATTCACGGGACCTGTAAGATATCAAATTGAATCTCATTCAGATATCTATGTGTGTAATGGGGTTTTCCCATTATGTCCTAGTTTCAAGCCAAAAAGGTCATTTGAAGCACTTTCAAAGACCCAGAAGCTGTTTTCACAAGTTTTGGACATTTTCATAATTTTACATTTCTTTTATGTTTAGGGTTTTTTGAGATAGTTTAAATACTTTTTGTTTAGAGTTTATGTGACAACTTATGATAATTGTTTAAGACGTTTTCATGTTCTCTCTATAACTCTAATTTTCAGTATTTTATGATTTATCGAAATTGATGCTTAAATCCTGATAATCTTAGAATTCAACAGGTTTTAGAAGATCGAGTTATTGGTAATCATGTGTGATTCAACAATGTCTGATATTGTTAGGTTTCTTCAAGGGTTCCTCTACATCACCATGTCATAACGTATGTAGTTCTTTCTATAAAACCTTCATACAGTTTAAAACTTTTGCTGAAAATCAATTTTCAACCACAATCAAAACAATTCAATCTTATTGAGGAAGGGAGTACAGAGTCTTTGAACACATTTTATACTCTAATGGGATTCAATTCAAACACTCATGTCCTCATTCCCATAACTAAATGATAGGGCAGAACGAAAGCATAGGCACTTGGTTGAAGTAGGTCTTACACTACTCGTCAAGGCTGTCATGCATGCATCTTTTTGGTGGCATGTATTTCTCACCTCAGCCTATCTCATTAATAGGCTTTCAACACCAATTTTGTTGGGTTTATCACCTCTTCAAGTTATATTCAGCAAAAGTCCTGATTATAAATTTCTAAAGCCTTTTGGTAGAGAGCATTATCCTTATTTGCGCCCCTATAAGAAGCATAAACTCCAATATATAAGTGATCTATGTATGTTTATAGGTTACTCTCCATCGCATAAAGGTTATATGTGCCTTCATTCTTCTGGAAAAATTTATGTAGCTGTCTATGTGATTTTCAATGAAAACTCGTTTCCTTTCTCTAAAGGTTTCCCAAACTCTTTCCACTCATACCCTAACATTAAAACACCTTCAGGTGTAAGCTTTCAGTTTGGCACAATTGATTCATTACAGGCAATACCTTCTATCAACAACATACAACAAGCTCAAGGGCCTTCTCCAGTTCACTCTGAAAACAGGTCACTCTTTGATAATGTTTCTATTCCTTCTCCTCTACAAAGTTTAGGTTTATATATTTTACATCATCCTATATCATCATGAAATTGATATTAGTCATGAAATAGTTCCACTCATTCAAGTACGTTTTTCTAACTCATCTACCTCATCCAACTCAGAACCATCCCTTCCCATGACCATAGAGACAAGTCATGGTCACAGATAACCAAAATCATACATCACATCACATGATCACAGATAAAAAATTAGTTCCCATAAACCTAGAACATTTCTCACCTTAAAGTATTCCCTCAACCTGTCCACACATACATCAATTAGCCAAGCCTTGAACTGTGCACATTGGAAACAAGCCATGGATGTGGAAAACCACGCACTTATGCTGAACCAAACATGGGACCTGGTATTTGGGGTTATGCCTTTAAAGCATGTGTATTGACATTTTAATATGAAATTTAATGAAATTATATTTTTCTTATAATTGTTCTTTTAAATTATTGTTAAATAATTTATATAGATATATGAAAATTCCATATTCATTAATGAGACTATGATCTTGTATTAGTATGAGAGAATTAAGATCATAGATGATGAATAAAAAAGTTAGCAACATATTAAAATATGAAATCTTTAATGAATGGTTACTAGTGCGGTTCACTAAGCATTATGAATGCATGTGATCTAGATCCGGATCATTGATGTGAATATACATTTTAGTGAAGGTACTTTATATAATAAGATTATATATGACAGGACCGATGTGAATTAATATATTTATTAACATACTGTTTATCATAAAGATTTAATACACATCAATCTGATGATCATATGTAGATTAGTCTGAAACATGAGTAGTCATGAACTCATATGCATGTCTACTTGATCTTTTTATTAACTCGTTAAAATTTTTTTGTAAAACAAGTTAGTAACTTTTATTTTGGAGATTCAATGATATGGATGGTTGGAAACATGATCTTACAAGATTTGGAATCCAAATTTTCCTAACGGATCGTATATTAGTTCTCTTTAGTGTTAATTTTGGAAATTAATGGTTATTGAGCTCAAATTTATAATACCATTATAAATTAACCATTCACTAATGAATTAATTATACTTAAGGATCAAGAAGGAAATAGAAGGATAAAATGATAATTTTGACCAGCTCTAAGTACGAACTAACAATTGGAGGACAGAACTACGTTAAATGATTATATCAATGGACTAAACGAGAATACTATGTAAATACATTCTATAACATCTAAGATTGCATTTCATATTTATAATGGAGTAATAATGAAATTAATAAATAAAATTATTTAATTAAAGAGTTTAATTAATAATATGTTTTATGAGAGAATATAGGTATATGGTTCCCAAGTCATCTCTGTACTACGCAGTCTAGGGTGTGAATATTTCAAGACATGAGAAAATGACTGACTTGCAAAATGAGTTTTTATTCTGGGGTAAGCACGTGGTTATAAGGTAATTATGTGTGATTAATTAATGAAGAATTAATTAATTAAATTATTTATATATAAGTTTCAGAAATGATATATATATCGATTAATTTTCTAATTATCGATAAATGAGACAGAATATTTAATTTGTGAAATTAAATAATTATAAATTATTATTAGATAGTAATTTGAATCAACTAAATCAATTATTTGTGAACTAACATATAAGTTAATTGATATGGATAATCATATATGTTAAATTTGAATTAACTTATATTTAGATTTTTATATGATTAAAATAAATATTTAAATCACAATAATTGTCACGTGTCAATCACTGATTGGGAATAAGAGATTGACATGAACTATTATTGTGCCACGTGATACTGCAGTAGTGGGGGATGTAATACTGTAGTGCCACATGACACTACATTAGTGTCGTGGCACACATGCCCTAAGGCACTGTGATAGCTCACGGCAACTGTTGTGTCATGTGGCACTACAGTTGTGCATAAATTGTAATGGGTCTCACTGCAATGATAATTTTGAAATTAAATATTATTTTCACTTTATCCCTAAAAATTTGATATGTCATTATCTAAAAAATATATAGATATTATTCTATTGGCCTCTATGTTGAAAGATAGTTGAGAACACAATTGTTATCAGAGAGATTTTTCTCGGTGATTAAAAGATTAATAAAAAATCTCTGAAAGAATTATCATCGTATTCTCTTAGAGGATTGTCTCACAAAAATTAATCATTCTTGGTAAATTTCTAGATTTCATATGTTGAGTACATCTAGAGACAGAAAAAGTATCTTTGATTATTTTACGTGCCCATACACGTCCTAGTGTGTTTGAGGATTGACTTGGAAGATCTTGGTGTGGATCTCGAAGTCCGTTATCGTGGGAATGCAGGATCGTTTATTTATGAGGATGCTCAATATGGACTATAAAAGGTACATGATTCATTTTCATGTATGTCTTAGATTTAACATATAATTATATAATGGATCCTAATTGAAAAAAGTTTTTCAATAAAAGTTTTTATTTTAGAACTATTGTGTCACACTTGTTTTCGTTTTATCGAAAAACATACAATTTATTTTTAATAAATTTTTAAAAGCCATCATTCCTTCGTCGCGCATGCGCCGAGTTTTCCAACAGATGGGACTATACAATGGCACAAGACTAGAATTGTAGTAAAAGGCTTTCATCTGACTGTAGGAGTGGATTATAGAACAATCAAGATTGTTCTCACTCTTGCAACCTCACTAAACTAGTCAGTACATTAGTTAGATGTTAACAATATTTTCCTCAATGGAAAGTTTGAAGAATTTATTTTTATGAACCAACCTGAAGGCTATATTAGCTCTATCTATCTAAATTATGTCTGCAGACTTATGAAAGCATTATATGCCCTTCAGGACACACCAAGAACCTGGTATGAAAGACTTACATTTGCTCTACTCTCATGGGGTTTGACCAACACTGTTTCTGGCACTTATGTATTCTCATATCAGAAAATAATTGCAAAATTATAGTTTTGATCTATATTGATGATGTATTAGTAACAAGTAGCAGTTACCATCACATTGAAAGGCATATATCTAATCTAAACAAAGAGTTTACTCTTAAAAATCTTGCTGCAATTAATCACTTTTTAGGCATGGAGGTAGTAAGGACATTAGGTGGCTTTCATCATTCAAAAGCTTATTATATTACAGAACTATTGCAAATAACCAATATGACTCAAGCCAAGCCATGTTCAACACCAACTAATGCCCCTATCAAGTTATTTCATGATTCAACTTCCCCATTCACTGATGTTACTCTTTACAGAAGTACTCTCGGGCCCTATAGTATTTGTTGTTAAATAGGCTTGATATTGACTACATTGTTAACAAACTTAGCCAATTTGTCCAAACTCCTATTGAAACCACTGGAAGGCGTGTAAGAGGCTACTGAGATACCTCAAAAGCTCCATGTATGATGGTATTTTCCTCAAGTCATCTTCCTCATCACACACTGATGCTGATTGGGCTTCTAACATTGATCATGCAAGTCAACTTATGGATATGTTATTTTCTTGGGATCCTCTCTCATCTCTTGGTCTTCCAAGAAGGAACAGGTTGTTGCATGCTCCAGCGCAGAAAGTAAGTATCGTGTATTGTCCAATGCCACTACAGAAATCATGTGGATAACATCTCTTCTTACACAATTACGTGAAGTGTCACCTCTTGTTCTTGTAATATGGTGTGACAATAGGAGTATTATCTCTCTGGCTGACAATCATGTTCTTCACGCACGTACTAAGCATCTTGAGGTTGATCTGTACTTTTTGTGATAATGTCCTTAACAAAACACTTAACATCACATTTGTACCTTCCTTTGATCAAAACAACATATGTGCTTACAAAGGCTATCCTAGAATCATGCTTTGGTTTTCTTAAGAACAAGCTTCAAGTGGTTCTTACCCCATTTTCGCTTGAGGGGAGATGATAAGGATAGTAAAACCGTAGATTTAATTACGTAATAAAGCATGCATTGCATGCATTAATCATGTATTTAAGCTCACCGTGTAAATCACTTACTAAATTAGTTAGCTCACTATTAATTGAGCTATTTTTTGTTGTTAAGTTGTTAGTATTAACCCTGGTATATATGTGTGACTATAGCCATAAGAGCTAATTAATGAGAAAACCACTTTTCTTCAATTCTCGAGCTTCTCTCTTTCTCTTATTCATCTCCTCTGCTCATCGATGTTTCTAAAGCTCAACTCAAAGTAATCTTTTTTCCGCACATCTTACTCTCCCACAATCATAATTTTACAATCTTATTCTGGAATAAACGCTTATACCATTATTTTATTTATATCCTATTAATTAATTATTTCATCATGAATATTTTTAGGTAAATTTACAATGTAACCATTATGATAAATGTCATTAAAATTAGTAAGCATGTAAGTAAAATGAATAAAAGTAAAAAGAATTAAAAACTAAGAAAATAAATTTTTTTTACCAAAGAAATAAATTAACAATTATATTTTACCCTAATATAAATTAAGTAATAAATAATGAAGAGAAAATAAATTAATTAACAAGCTATACATAAACATAATTTAGTTCAATGGTAAAACTAGATTTATAATTATACTTAGAGCATTCCATTGCACATTTCATCAAAATAAATAAAGTAATTTAACATTCTCATAATTAAATCATAACATTTTTAAAGATAATAAATAAAATAATCTTAACTTTTTAAACGTATATATTTTCATAATCATATTTCAACAATATTATTCTAAAAATCATTTACTCTCAATTTTAGTCGAACAATGTTAAACCTCTCATCTCTTTTTAGAAAAGTTGCATCATCTTAAATGCATTGTTGTTAACTGTGATATGAGTAATTAGCCTACTACAAATAGTTGTCTGTCTATAGTGTCATTTATATCTCTTAATAAAGATTCACGAATAAAGTACTCTGAATGAAGGGATTTATAATAAAAATTATAAACCCAGCCAGCGGGCCTACGGGACAATGTCACTATATAGGACAGTGAGGCGGACCTTTCGGAATAGGGTTTGGTAGAACAAAAGTCCTGGCCCGTTCAAAAAATCAAATCCCAATCCTAGCCTAAAAGGATTCATGACGAAAAAATTTTAAAATTCGACATCAGAACGGATTTGATCCGCTAAGACCGGATGAGATCGAGTGAGATTTCAGCATCAGAATTTTTTAATGATCTTAGATGACAGTTGTCTGATCCAAGTCCTCAAATATGCTTTTGGTGATGAAATTGGATTAATTATTTTTAAAACATATTTACATTTTTTCACTCCAGACTGTAAAAAAATATGAGTAATTATACATTAAATAAATAATTAATTAAATTTTAAATGATCGTCTCAATTATTTATAGATCGACATATATTCACACTCATTAAAATTTATAAAATCACTAATATATAAATAATTAATAAGTGATTTATTTACTTAAATTTTAATTAATTATTTAATTAGTATAAAATTATTAAAAAGACATACTGTCGCAGTCACTCGATGCCATGAGAGAGTATAAGACCACCAAAAAGGGGTTCATTGAGTAGGGAATAGATAGGAGGAATGAAAAATTGGATTTGGGTGACAACTCGGTAAAGACTTGGGAGGCAACAAAATCTTTTTGCTCTTATTTCTTTACTTTCCCTCACATCAATTTGCCTGTTACCATCATCCTCCCCCTCACCCATTCTTCTTTATCTTGACAGCGACTTCCTTTCTCTCTCTCTCTCTAAGAGATAACAAACACCCTGCAAGGAAACTGGTTTGGCAGTGGGGTTTTACCAAAGTAGATAACAACAAGAACAGCACACAGCATATTACATTGTATATGATAGATATTTCATGCAATCACAAGTCTTAATTTCTCTCTCTCTGTTCTTTTTTTCGTTTTTTGCCTCTAGGAGTAGTAAGTTAACTTTGGTACCTGATGTATTTTTTGGCCTATTATTTGCTTTTAAAAACAACACTAAAAGTTCGTAAAAAAGTGATTCCATATTTAGCAATTAAATTTACTCATTTTTTTCATTTATACTATGACGCCTAGTCAAGAAAATGAGTATATGAATCTCAATTCTCTGTTGTTATTAACAAGTATATAGATCTAAATTCTATGTAGCAACGTAATTATGTCATTGTAACCCATATCATATGGATTGAATAGTAAAAATAAAATAAGAGAAAAAAAAGATTAAGACTTAAAACATCTATGTAAATTTGTATCGATCACTACTATTAAATATTTAGATATCTTATACGATAGTGATAGAACCACGCATTCTCTTCATAATTAAATATTTTTATTTTTATTAATCTGTACTTTACAGATATATCACATATATTGGTCAGTCATTATGTGATGAGAATCATGTACTAGTATTTTTTATTTGTAAACTCATCGCAATCTTAATATTTGCTGTTAGTTGTGGGGTTAGACAAATATATTTTATTACCAAATAGGCTCCAAAGAAATTGGACCATCTAAGTATGGTAAAATTATGATGAATTAATCACTGTAAAATCATTATATGTGTAACGTTTAGTGCCTGTAAGTACTTCAGTATTATACACTCGACTTTTTCTCGTTGAGAAAATTCTCAGTACTCTTCTAGTCTTATGTAAGATTTGTTAAACGAGCTGTCAAAGACTCAAAAGGAAGAAATCAATTCCGCCACGAGTTACATCTAATTAATATAAAAAGAAATATAAAATTTTGAGTAATATTGAAAAAAAAAAGAGAGAAGAATCTACGGATCTTGGTAAAAGTAATGGTAGTTATTTTTCAGGAAAAGAGAAGTATAAAGTTGGGAAGAAACGCAGGGCTCGAGAATGACAGACACAGACATGTACTTCAATTATTGGAACTTTCTCCAATTTTCATCTCACATTTTGTGAATGGAACTTGAAGAGTGTTGACACTCATATCAACGGATCCAAACGAGATTGAGTGGTGTTTATTTATCAATCTCTTTAATGGTGTTTGGATGATGCTTAAGTTGAAGAGTTAATTTATATTAAAATATATACTTACGTTATTATATCAGAAATATTCGTGAACGAACTTGTAAATATAAAGATGCGTGAATTTGGTAAATATATCACTATATAAAAATAAAAAAAAATGATCTAAGAAATTATAATTAATACAAATGTTTAAATTTTATAATGGTATATCTTTAAAATCTAAAAAATATTATAAATAGATGAGATTGCTCTTAATAATAAGTGATTTTATTCACGTTATTCACCTAACAACTCAGTGTAAAATGTTATTCGTATATCAACTCCAACGTAAAATGTTATGTAGTTTAAATATATACACACACTTTATGATATATAATAATATATTGTGTTGTACATATTTACCGTAATATATTTTAATATACTATCAGTATATCATAGTATATATGTAGTTTATTTTTACATACCATCAGTATATCATAGTATATTTTTATATAATATTAATATATTTATATATATCATCTGTTATCATACCTCTTCCCACACTCAAGCCTGGATCATCCTTCTTCTTCTTCATCCCTCTCGCTTGAAAACTAGAAATAGAGGGAGGAAGATAATTGTTACATAAAAAGAAAAAGGAAGATTAATATACTTGATTTCAATTATTGATCAATTCCCTATAAACTTTTGCAGAGAATGAAGATAAATTCGCAAAGTTCGCCCAAAAAAACCAAAATCAAGTTCGAATAAACTGTTCGAATTTGTCGAGAATATAACCAACAGTCCAAATAAAAGCCTATATTGTAATTTCAGAACAAAACGAATAGAGATGAAGATGAAAACTCAAATCAACAAAGCTCTAAAATTGAATCAATAGAAGCCGTAGAATGACGCGCGAAGAAGAAGGGAAAAAACCTAAAACACAAATCAATTATAATAAAAGGGATAAAAGTAAAATAATAAAGAGAATCTTAACAACCTGATTTTTCTCTTCTCCATTTTTGGTCACATGTGCAAAAGTTACAAAATTATGAATTATATAAAAGTAAAACTTAAACTTGATTAAATCCTTAATTTTTCCTATAAGGATTGTAAGAGTCTCTAAAAGTTACCATGGCTCTTGGTGGATGATTATGTGTCAAATTTACATTTCTCTCATTCCTAAGTGGGCCGATCCGGCACACCTACCTATTTTGCAGCACACTTAGGCATACGGATCATAAATGTGTCAAGCTTTAAATATGTCAGGCCTTAGATGTGTAGGACATAAGTGTGTTAGGTACTAATTGTTTCTAAAATTTGTCGGTCCATTCCTATAAATTAAGGACTTTCCAATTAAGTTGTCACTCGTTCAATTTATCAATCATTTATAAATATTTAAAATAAATATTTACAAAATATAGAAAAATGTGATTTTAACTTATGCCAATATTAAATAAAATTACTTAATAAATGTAAAATAAATTAATTATAAAAAATAAACAGCAAGCAAGGCAAAAATGTCACCTCCGTTGATGGTGATATGCATAGCATAATTGTAAGGGTCGTTGGGTATAAGGGAATGTGAAGTCATTTACCCGGAATGTCAAGGTATCTTAGTGATGCCCATGTTTGTTATTCAATTTAGAGTAAGATATAGGATACCCAGAATGTTCAAATACCTTCTAAATAAGTCATTTACCCTCAAATTGGGAGGCATCTTGATGCTAGGCATCTTTGCACATTTTTTTTACCAAAACTATCCCTCTTCTTTTTTCTCATCTATTTTTAGTTTAAGGATAAAACTGAAAATTGAGAATATATTCATAATATTCACATGCACATTCCATCAAAACAAACAAAGTAATTAATAGTAACATAATTATATCATAATATTCTCAATTATTATCAAACATAATAATCTTAACTTTCGAAATATCTACTTTCCTACAATTATATTCTAATAATCTTATTCCAGATAGCATTTACTATCAATCTTATATCAAACGGCCCATAAGGTTCTATTGTATCGGGCTTGACTCGACAAATATTACTTTGTCACACAAGACCAGTGGGTGAAACCCTGGCCCATTATAGGCTCAGGGATACGTGCTAGCTGAGCCCGACACGTGAAGATTCATGTATGGCCCGTGCTACACGTGCTGGACGCCGAGTCAACGGGTGGTCAAACACTTGTTGACATCTCTACTACTAATTTAACTTTCTTTTAGTTTTGTTAAAAGATAATTGGAGCTATTACTCAAACCCCGAACTCATGATATGATTGTATGGGCTTAAGCATATTGTGAACTCAAACTTATACTAATCCAATAACTAATGCGACCTGAGTTCACCATCATTCTCTTTAGTAATTTGTATCTTATGTGTGAGATTAAATACAACATCAACTCTCATTACTAATGAGCACTATGATGTTACGTTATATTTATTACATCGTAATTGCCTAAGCTTGCTGCAATTAATTAATGAATAAAGTTTGTATTACCACACTCAAGTATATTTTACAATGGCTATATTACTATAACTAGGTTAGGTGAGCTGTGTATAGTTTTTGTTCAGTTAGTTAAGATCTAACTAAGGGTATGTTTGGAAACTTGTGTTATAAAAATTTTCCATTTTTAAATAACAAAATTCGTTTGGCATCGAAGGAAAACACTAAAAACTAAAACTGTACTTCCAGAAAATCTAAGAAAAGCCTAAAAATCAGCTTTGACGAATTTAAAAAACAAAAATGAAAACATCTTCTCTCTTCTTTCTTCTCTTTATTTTTGGACAAGGGTTAGCTTAAAGATATATATTACAGATTCTAACACTAAAATTCAAGACCTGATAGATTCTAACAAAATGGAAATGAAAAAAAAAATCTTTTCTAATTATGTAAAACTTCAAAAATACATATGTATATTATGCTTTGCATTTTCTACACTAGTTTGGTTGCATCGTTCCAGGGAGAGGCAATGGATGGAATGGGGTGGGTCGTGCGAGAAAGATAGAGAGGTAGGCAGAGAAGAAAGAAAGAGAGCGAGATATTGAGGCAGATAATAAAGAGGGATTGAGGCAGATGAAGTGGGGTGAGGTGGGGGTGGGAGATGGAGGCAGAGTAGATGGAACGTGAGTTTTGTTGACCATGAAAATGAGTGAAGAGAGAGAAAGAAAGGGAGAGAAATATATGATTTTGAGAAAAGTAAATGTAATAACAAGAAAAAATAATATTTTTTAAATTAAAAATTAAAATGATATACGTGACATTTAAATCACTTAAACAATATTTTACAACAACATGGAATTAAATTTTTTTGAACACGTCTTTTTATAAAAAAATTTCTTAAAACAGTTTTTGATTTTTTTAAATTCATGTAATATTTAAATTCAAGTGAGTTGCTCTTCTTTAATTAATAAGAATACCTCGTTCTTTCTCTTCGCCTCTCTTTATCACTTTTTTTTTCTCTTCATCTTTGAATTTCTTCTTAGTATCAGAACCCCTTAAAGACAAACATCTAGCTCGATCTACAAGGATTTTTATCTAAAGTAGGCCCCTAGAAAAGCTAAATGACTAAAATAAACTCTTCCCTAATTTTCACTGATCTAAATCCTGGGTCCATCATCCACCCACCTTTTCCCCATCACCGGAAAATTCTTCTCTCTCATACCCTTCTTACACATGCATCTAGCTAAATGTTAAATTATTCTACTTCCAAACTTAACATCCATAGCTTTTTAAGGAAGACCTCCTAATATATGTCATTTCTCATTCATCGGCAGACCATTCTTTCACCTTCTTCTTCTTCAAACAAATTTCCTTCATTTTCTTCTTCCATTTCAAGATTTTTACCCGTTGTAAGAGAAGTTTCAACATCTTCATTCTCAGTCTTGATGTCTTCAAAACCATCTTGAAATTATATTGTAGACTTTAAGAAGACCTCAAGATCATCTTGAAGTCGTCCTGTAGACTTCAAGAAGGCTTCAAGATCGTCTTGAAGTCTACAAAATTATTCTGCAAGATTATCTTGAACAATCTTGTAGACATCAAGATTGCTTCAAGATCATCTTGAAGGCATCTTATAAACTTCAAGTCAATATCATCTTCAAGTCTTCATGTACACATATATATTTCTAAAAATTTGAAAACTACTTACTTCCTTCATTAACATATGAAATAGACATGTCTGAAGTTTGAATTTTTATACTACATGAGTCATTCGGTATAATGCATGATGAAATTCACATTGATCTCTACTCTCCTACTGAAATATTAAATTATCAAGATTTACAATTCTTTATTAAAGATAATGGTGCAGAAGTGATTCATACCCCATTATGTGTCGGTGCCAAACCCAAATGCAGTTCATACCCCATTATGTGTCAGTGCCAAACCCAAATGTAGTCCAACTTAAAGAGGGGTTCCTGAAACTACAATTTCACAGCAAGATATGCATGAAAGCATTTCACACTTTGAGAGTGCTGGTCATTTTTTAGAGAAACTATGTTTATCTTGGGAGAGATGATGATGGATTTCTTCATGACGAGTGTAACGAATTTAGCGATAATGATGATGCTGTTGTGTGATGATGATTATTTTGATTAGTGTGTGTTTGATGAAGTCATTTATGGATATGATTCTACAATCACACAGATTTGAATACAAACCAAAACAGAAAGTTACATACCCATATACAAATGCACCTTCCTCGACCTATATCATCACGCCTAAGTCATAACAACAACGGAATGATTTGAATGAGCTTGTATCGAACACCACAAGTATGGACGAGTTGTGTAGTGATAAAATGGATTTAGTTCAGTTGCTTATATGATGATCATTCAGAAAAATTTTGAATTTCGAGTCTTCAAGTCAACAAAGTCATTGTTAGACTTTTATGTCTAAAGAAAACGTGTCAATGGAGGATACATGCGATAAAATTGCGATACATTCTGTACTTTAAATTTACCAAGTTCATTAATACTCATATGTGAATGTTTAAAATTTTGCAACATGAACACCATCAAGCTTCTTAATCATTGATTAGTCATTGTATAAGGTCCAAATACATGGGTGTTGGACGAATATATAGGTCAAGAAATGTAATCAAAGATATTCGACTTGATCTCGGTGTCAACATAAACTATTATAAGGCTTGGAGGGTTAAGGAATTTGTATTGGGATTAGTTCGATGGTCACCCTAAGAAAATTATAGGATGTTTCCATCATATTGTCACATGTTAGAATAAAAAAAATTCATATATTCATTTCACATATTCAATCTTGAAGTCTACAAGATTGCTTTAAGAGCATCTTGAAGTCTACAAGATAAATCATCTTGAAATCTATAAGACAGTTTCATGATCATTTTGAAGTCATCTTGAGACAATATTGTTGACTTCAAGATGACCTTGAAGTCATCTTGCGGATTTTAAAAAGGCTTTAAGATGATCTCCAAGTCATCTTGTAGTCTTCAAGATGATCTTGAAGTCATCTTGAAGTAATCTTGTACACTTTAGGATGACTTTAATATTTGTTAATAAGCACAAGTTTAATAAAGACTAAGCAATATTGTACACTTTAGGATGACTTTAATCATTGTTTATAAGCACAAGTGTAATAGACTTACTCTCTAAGTCTGGTATTACAGATGCTCAACCCTGAAAGTCTCCATGTTCTCCTAAGGATAACTTGCATAAACATTATGGTTTACCGTTGACTGATGTTACTAAACATAGAAGACTAGTTGGGGGCTTACAGTATCTAACTTTTATGAGCCTTGATATTTCTTATGCTTTAGACAAAGTCATGCCAATTTATGCATAGTCCTGTTGTCGATCATTTGTCGTTGTGAAAAAGAATCTAAAAATACTTAAAAGGTTATGCTAATATTTAAGTGTGTTTCTTTGAAATTTGGAGCCTTTCTGTGATTCTGACTGAACAGGGAATGCCACCGATAACTTCCCTTGACAAGACGTGTAATTTTTCTTGATACAAAAATCTGGTTTCTTGGCGTGCTAAGAAAAAACTCATTATTTCTTGATCTTCTATAGAGGTTGAGTATAGATCTTTGACAAACACAGCAGCTCGGTTGTCTTGCTAAGGCAATTACTTCAAGAACTTCATATGACTTTGTCTAAACCACCAAAATTATGGTGTAATAATCAATCTGATATTGTTTTGGCTACTAATCTTGTGTTTCATACTCGTGCCAAACACATAAAAAATTTGATTATTACTTTTTCGTGAAAAGTTACATCCAAGGATCCGTCTCTTCATTATGTGTACATTGCAGATCGATCAACTTGCTTACCTCTTTCCATAGCTCAATCTATTTCCCCTTTCTAGTTACTAGATAGCTAATTGGTTTGTTCAATTAGTTAAGATTTAACTACATTATCTTTTAATATTTAAGGCTCACTTATTTGCTAATCTTTAGTTAATGAGAATTTAGATTCAGTTTTCTCTCTTTTCTTCTCCTCATCCTTGAATTTCTTCATAATTTTCCGTTTTCTAATTACTTATCGGAAGTCTACACATAAAGCGTTGCAAGCTTTGTATCATATGATAGTGTAGATGGTAATTAAAAGAGATATGTTTGAGTGTTTTGTCTCTTATTTTCGCCTTCTTGGTATTCAGTGTGAACCAACTGAACAATGATCTTGTATTGTATGATTTTCTAGTTTATGTTCCTCACACACGCTCTCGGCGTCCATTTGATATTTGTCAAAGAATTAGTGATGGTGTAAAATAAGTTGGTCCACATTTCAATACCAAGTGGATAAATTGAGGTGCAATATTGAGACCGTCCCTCTCTCTTCAACGCATGCTTAGATAGTGACAAGAGAATTTATATTGGATTTTGACACCCAAATCAACTAACACAAAGCTCGTCTAGTTTGATGCTTTTTGTTTGGACACAATATCATGACTTTGACTAATTTTTTTGTCACTATGGATATTATACAATCTCAAAATTTGGGTATATGATTTTCAACGCTACGATAACTCACTTTATCAATATATATTTGACTAACTTTAGATAGATCAGACTATATCGTCTTACATGCATTTTGGTAATTTTTAATAACAACGAGATGCACGTTAACTCTAGTATGAACCAACTTGTATTAAAAGGAAATCTTGTGCATGCAAAGGTTGATATCACAACATGCAGAGAGTCAAAAGAATAAAAGCTTAGGGTTGCACCGTCTTGCAACGTTTTTGTAGATGTGAGATTCTATGGAAATGGTAAAAGAGAAAATTAAACTCAAGGATATAGAAAAGAAGCTGACGTGTGTTGTTACATATGTGAGTTTGAATGTGTTTCATTCAAATGAATATTTGCTTTCAATTTTTTAAAAGAAGTTTCTACTACAAACATTAAGTCAGTTTCATAACTATATAAACAGTATAGTCTGATCTTGAACTAAAAAACAAAGAAATCTGACGTTTTAAAAAAGAAAAGATGAGAGATAATTTTTTTTCTTTATTAGCCCTATCTGTTTCCTTTTATTTTTGTTTACAGTTAAGTCCTTATCAAATAGTTGTACATAATTTATTGAAAAAATTACGCGCTTAGAAGTATCATTCGAACTCACATTCAAACATTGAATACGATTAATCTAATACGTACTCAGAGTCATTCTCTCCAACATTATGCTGCGCAAATTGACATAATAAATCAATACATGTTAAAGTCTTAGAGTCTAACTCAACTCCAAAATCAACTTGAGAGTCAAGGGTTGCTCTAAACTTATATTCTTAGCTCAATACTTCTACTTAGCTGATATTGGATTATTTCCTCAATACCCCAATGTCACGTCCAGGCCGATTTTTTGCCTAATCCTTGTCACGTCAAAATGTAGTATGGGTCCAGTCGAGCTTGAGTGACTCTGATACCGTGTTAAAATCTTATATCTTAACTCAATTCAAAAACTAACTTGAAAGTTAATGGTTGTTCTAAGTTTATATTCTTAGCTCAGTACTTCTATTTAGCCGATGCGAGATTATTTCCTCAATAATACATAATTTTTTGAGTAATTTATTTTTTAGAAATATTTTTCATCCAGACTTGTGTATTAATTTCTTTATATATCATTCCTAATTCCTCGAGATTATGTGTTAATATTCAAGAGATAAACACTTTTCATCCTAACTTGTGTTTGCACAAGTTTTTTATAGAGTAATTTTTTGCTAGTAAAATTATGCATTAACTAATATTCTAACTTGGTTATTGTAGAAAATAAATGTTATAGCAGAAAACTTTGCTAGCACCAATTTTTTTGTCAAAAGTACGTGAAATTGAGGATACTAAGACGTACTCAAACTCACAATCTTGTTGGGTTTTGTGGAGATCTAATCCCTATGCTAATCCATGTTGTTTTGTAATAACACGTTTTGGGATGAATATAATTGCTCTTGAATAAAAATATCCTAGATGAAAGGAAGAGAGCCTAGAGAGGAAACTGCCTTAATTTGATGTGTCCTAATGATCTTAACTGATAATTTTGGTATATACCCAACAACAGTTGGGTTTGACTTTTCAACTTGGGAAGTCTATATATAGTTTCTTAGGTATTAGTTTTTATTTTACATTTTTGGTCACAGCGTAGGCAGAAATTAAAATTATACACATTTTATAAGGAGATAAAATAATAAAAATATTTAATTGTCAAATAGAGTATAAAAATATACATACGCTTCAAATATTATTTTTAATCTCTATTATAAAAAAATTATAAGGCGACTAATTATGTATGGGCTTACTCATGAAATGACCTTACTCATGAAATGACCTTAGAAAATATAAGACGAAAAAAGACAAAAAAAGGATGCAACAAATAATGAATTCCATTTATTTCACTCAATTCAACTCTACCCTAATGAAACAAAGGACTATCCACCATCTTTTTCTCACAAATTTTATTCCATTTTGGCGTTTTATGTCTTCATGCAATCAAACATTTTATAGGAAGAACCAAACTAACATAAAAAATAATTAGCGAAGTGTATCGTTTTATGTTTTTGGTAGACATGAGTTGCTGAGACTTATATATCTTACTAATCTTACGGGATTCATGTATTATGTACTAAAAAATAGTTTTCTATTCTTAAAATTTTGAGGCTTATACTCTTGATTTAAGATAATTCACCACTTAGGCTAGCGTATATGGTTAATGTCATTTTCAACTTAATAAAGCAAAATAATTGAAATACATAGAGACAACGAGATGAGTCACATAGGTTGGCTAAATAACATACACATACACATAAGGATGGATGCAAATAATTGAAATGCTTAACACACGTAAGTAGATAATCCAACAGTTCTCTATGTTTGTAGTAGTACTACATAAGGATGGATGCAAATTTTAAATTGTGTACTCCTTAATATTTAAATTAATTTTTAATTGATCATGTGATAGTTTATATATAAATAATAATAATTTTTTAACAAAAAATTCAGATCTTAATAAAATAATTAACAAATAATTTTATTAAATAATAAAATATTAATTTATGAATGAGATAAATAAAAATCTTACATTGTAAATAAGTAACGAGGGACCCAGCAATAGAAAAAATGAAAAAGCTTTGGGTGGGGAGAAGTGGGGATCAGAATCTCATATTTCACGCCCAACCATATCATGGATTGGCTTCCAAACTAAAATGATGCAAGTTGTGACCCAAATAAGCAAACCCCAAATAAAATAAAATAAAAAGTCAATTATTACTTTGTAATAAGTTGTACCTCTATACATAACGCAACTCTAATATCTATGATCTAACCATCCCTTTCAATAGGCTATTGCTCAGGCCGGCGGAGTCTGCGTCCTCTTGTCTCTCCCCATTATAGTCCCACGACTCTTTAATTAAATGTCCTCCTGTCCATGAGGGTTGAATTTACTTTTTCTGTTTTAAAAATAAAATAATTATTAAAATACAATTACTTTATCAAGTGTATTCGAATTTTGAGCATAAATAATTTTGAGCATAAATAATTTTAAGAATATATAGCTGAATAAATATGTTCTGCATCTTAAAATGTCACGTGGATGGTTTGAGATAGGTGATTGTCAGTTTTATGATCATTTAACTAAAGGTTTTTTACTAAATTATATTCTTGAATAATTAAATTTATTAAACTATTCTCGTACCTTAATTTTCACTAATCTATACTCATGACCTACATTCCTTTCACATTTTTTTCTTTTTTTTCCTGTTGCACTTCTTACACGATGTTCAATCAAATGTCAAATTCTTCTTCAATCAACGCTCAACCTCATTACCCACCTCCATTACCCTCATTTCTCATTTTTCATTTCTTCAACTCCTTCTTCATCATGCTTTCTTCGTATTCTTTCTGCTGCAATAGAATATTTTATCATCTTCTTCATCTTCAAGAAAAATTTTCATCTTCTTCTTCATCTTCAAGGAAGTCTTGCAGGTATGAGTTTTGTTTTATTCTTTTATGAGTTTTTCATTCATGAGTTTTTTGGGTTTTTTGTTCCTACAACAACATGCAGTGCATTGTTTGAAGTTCATATAGTATACATGATGACTACAAGATGATCGTGTAGTGTACACGAGAACTACACGATCCTCCTATAGCCATCGTGTACACTTCACGCAGTGTACACGATCCTCGTGTACACTGGATCGTGTACACTACACAGTCATCTTGTAGTGCATCAAGAACTTCTTCAACAGTGCACGATACACTACAAATGCATCGTGTAGCATCTTGTACACTACACGATCATCGTGTAGTGTACACATTGACTATAGGATGATCATGTAGTTCTCATGTACACTACATGATAACACTACACGATGATTGTGTAGTCCTAGTGTACACTACATGATAGTCTTATAGTGCATTAGGAACTTATTCAGCAGTTCATGATGCACTACAAAATCGTCATGTAGTATCTTGTGCACTACACGAGAACTACACGATCATCGTGTAGTGTATACGAAGACTACATGATTATCCTGTAATCATCATGTACACTACATGCTGACACTACTTGATGACCGTGTAGTCATTGCGTACACTACACAATTACACTATGCGATGACCGTGTAGTCCTTGTGTAGACTACACGATCATCCTGCAATATTCCATTTCATTATGTAGACTTCTTGTATTGACTTCCTTCATTGATGTATATACATATATGTCTGAAGTTCAAATTTTCGTAATTCATGATGGAGATTAGGAGAAAAATGGCGCAACATGATCTTTTAATGGAGAGAAGACCAAATTATTGGAGATGTCAACTAAATGTACTTACCACGAGCTAACAAATATATTGCATGAAGAACTCTAAATACACCCCTCAGAATATGATATGTCCATCAAATTTTTTTATAGAAGTCATGTACTGAAATTTTAAAGGATAGAGATTTATAGTTCTTTGTTAAAGAAAATTGATCAAAATCACTTTGAACGCCATTATTTCTAAGTACTAAGCCTAAATTTTTTTCCATTTCACAGTTGGGTTCCTGAAACCATAGTGTCATAACAAACTCGGGTTCCTGAAACTATAAGATTTTATCAGAGTTGGGTTTTTGAAACCACAATGTCACAACAACCACGGGTTCTTGAAATTACAATGTCACTGCAATCTCTGCATGAAAGCATTCCTCGTCTTGAGAGTGTTGATCATTTTGAAAGGAACTGTCGCTATGATGATGTTTTTGGTCATGACGATTGTAACGAGCTTGGTGATGATAATGATGTTTTTGAGGATGAGGATGTTAATGTTAATGGTGATGATGCTTTTGATCAGAGGCATATGATGAAGCCATTCGTGGAGATGACCATACGACAATACCAAACTTGAATACATGTCTTAAACCCGAGACCACTCGTGAATTGCCATCACCGCCTGATTTAAATTAACAACGTCCTGGGTCCAGTGAGCAACGAGCTGATTTGATTCAGCTTGTATCACACATAATAAGTATGTATAAGTTGTACAGTGATAATTGTGAGGTCGTTAAGGTTGCTCGTATGATGGTCATCGAGAGAAATTTTGAGTTTCAGATCTTCAAGTCAACACCGTCAGTGTTGGTACTTGTATTTATTGAAAACAAAAATACGAATGAAGGTTACGAGCTATGAAATTGTAAAACTCTCCATACTTCAAAGTTACAAAGTTCATATATACACATACATGCACATTTGAAGTATTGAGACATGAACACCATCAAAATTCATTTTCATTGATTGGTCATTGTATAAGGTAAAAAAACATGGGTGCTGGACCTATATATAGGCCAAAAGACATAATGGAAGATCTTCAGCTTGGTGTCAACATAAATTATCATAAGGCATTGAAGGCTAGGGAATATGCTTTGGAAGTAGTTAGAGGGTCGCTTGAAGACAACTATAGGATGCTTCTAGCATATTGTCACATGTTAGAATAAAAAAATCAGATATTTATATTTTATTTTGTCATCATAAGGTCTACATGTGTAGTCTATAAGATAAGTATACGATCATCCTGTAGCCTACCAGATAGGCACATGATCGATGCACAATGTTCATATAATCATCTTGAAATCAACATGATAGAAACACGAACATCGTGTACCCCTAGTATACCCATCGTGTACTCATCTTTGAGTCTACACAATATGTGTGTACACATCATTTAGACTATATGGTGGGTACACAATATCCGTGTAGTCTTCCTATACATTACACGATCAGTTCCCGATGATTGTGTAACCATCGTGTAGTGTACGAGATGGACACACAGACATTGTGTACTCATCGTGTAGTGTATACGATGGCTACGTGGACCTCGTGTACCCATCCTGTAGAGTATATACTTTGCAATTTTTAATACTTCAATATTAAATATTTTACAGGGATAACAACACACATAGAAACCAATGAGCAAAATCATTTTAAAATTTTTTCATGGCTCTTGAACCCTCTCTTCGTGGATTTCTCAATTGTATACGGCATGTCATTGTTGTTGACGCAACAGTCTTAAAGGCTACAAAGGGGTATTATTTGTTGCAACAGCAAATGATGGGAACAACCAAGTAAATCCCATTGTATTTGGCATTACATATTCACAAAATAATGATTCAATGAGAATGGTTCTTCCATAAACTTCATGATGTAATCAGTGATCCAGAAGACTTGGTGTTCATATTCGACATGCATACAAATATACTAAATGGTGTACATGTTATCTTTCTCAATGCGCTTCATGGAGCTTGCATCTTCCATATAGGCCAAAACATCAAATTTATTTATAAACAAGAAGATGTGGTTGCATTGTTTTTTAAAGCAGCAAAGGAATACCGTATATCAGAATTTGATTTGTTGATGACTCATTTTACATCTACATTTCTGACAATCTTACAATACGTTTCAGGGGTTGTACAGTGAAGTATTGAGACTTGAACACCATTAGACTTCATTTTCGTTGATTGATCATTGTATTTGGACGTATATATAGGCCAAAAGACAGGATGATCTTCGGCTTGATCTTCGTGTCAACATAAATTATCATAAGGCATGGAGGGCTAGGAAATATACTTTGGAATTAGTTCAAGGGTCAACTGAAGACAACTATAGAATGCTCCCATCATATTGTCAAATATTAGAATAAAAAAATTCAGGTATTCATTTTTTAATTTACCATCATAAGGTCTACGATGATCGTGTACACATCGTGTAGTCTACAAGATAAGTACACAATCATCGTGTGACCATCGTGTAGTCTACAAGATAGACACACAATGGATGCATGATGTCTGTATAATCATCTTGAAGTCAACATGATTGGTACACAAACATCGTGTACCCCCAATGTACCTATCGTGTACTCATCTTTAAATCTACATGGTGTGTGTATGCATCATGTAGACTATATGATGGGTACACAATGTCCATGTAGTCTTCATGTACACTACACGATCGATTCACGATGATCATGTAACCATCGTGTAGTGTACATGATGGATACACGGATATCGTGTACCAATGGTGCAGTGTACACGATGGGTATGTAGACCTCGCGTACCCATCCTGTAGAGTATATACTCTGTCTATTTTAATACAACAATATTAAATATTTTTCAAGAGTAACAACACACAATGAAACCGATGAGCAAAATCATTTTAAATACGTTTTCATGGCTCTTAGACCCTCTGTTTATGGATTTCTCAGTTGTATACGCTCTGTCATTGTTGTTGACGTAACAGTCTTAAAAGTCAAATGTAAAGGGATATTATTTATTTCAACAGCAAATGATAGGAACAACCAAGTATATAACACTGCATTTGGCATTGCGTATTTAGAAAATGATGATTCATGGGAATGGTTCTTGCGTAAACTTCACGATGTAATTGGTGATCCGTAAGACTTGGTGTTCATATTCATGTGCATACAAATACACTAAATGGTGTACAAATTGTCTTTCCCAATGCGCTTCATAGAGCTTGCATCTTCCATATGGGCCAAAATATCAAATTTATTTATAAAAAGGAAGATGTGTTTGCATTGTTTTTTAAAGTAGCAAAGGAATATCGTATATCGAAATTTGATCGGCCGATGACTCATTTTACATGTGCATTTATGGAAATCTTACAATAAGTGTCGGTTGGGGGGTTGGGAGGTGAGCACATTCCCATTTGTATGGAAGGTGGTACACTATAATGACTACAAATATCGCAGAATGTTTTGGATTTTGAAAGATGCTAGATAATTTCTCATAATATGCCTTATAGAACATATATGTGACATGTTACAATGGTTATTCTTTGAACGACGGACGGCCGTCTGTCAAGTCACCTTGCAAATGACATATTGGATTGAGAATCATCTTGCATCACGATCACTATCATTGTTTTCCACATCCACAAGTTTCGTGTCACGAGTAGGGGTAGGAAAGTAGTGGTAAACTTACATCTCACGACTTGTATGTGCCGAGAATTTGATCTTGATCAAATTCCATGAAAGAATGCGTTATCTGCATGTCGGCAGCGTAATATTTTCGCATACAATATGTATTCGATGTACTATGAGAATGAGGCTCTAATTCTGGTGTATGTGGAAACAATACATGCTCTTAGAGATTAAGCGATTGGGTCATGGAGGTTCAAGAAAATGTGGTATTGTCACCTATAATGAGGTGGCAAAGTGGAAGACCTAGGATAGAAAGAGTTTCATCTATATATGAGGAAGTAATAAGAAGGAAGTGCACGCGTTGTGAGTAAATTTGCCGCAACCAACAAACGTGCAAAAACCCAATTTCACTCTCTCAACGTGATGAACAATCCACTGCCACTTAAAATTTAAATATTGACCTGTAAATTTTTAGATATTAATATAGAAAGAGACTTGTGGTTATTATTAATACTGTCATAAAGTCATCGTGTAACATTCAAAAGACTACACGATGACCCTGAAGTCATAGTGTAGCCTTCAAGAAGACTACAGATTACCCTAAAGTCATCATGCATCCTTCAAGAAGACTACACGATGACCCTGAAGCCATCGTGTAGCCTTCAAGAAGCTTACACGATGACCCTGAAGTTATCGTGTTGCTTTTAAGAAGCCCACACGATAACCCTGATGTCATCGTGTAACCTTTAAGAAGCCTACATGATGAACCTGAAGTCATTGGGATTTAAACATATAGTAGAAAAAAGCAAGCATTCAATAGCATATAAAAAATCGGGCATTAAAAAAACACAAAATATGTAAAGTATAAAAAATAGATATCCAAGTTATACAATAAAAAAATTATTTTGGTACTACTTTTCCATGTGCAAATAACTTAATTGCCATTTTTTCCAGCATTTTCTTTTGAGTTATTTTTTTGAGATTCATCCAATATGTGAGGGCTTTGACAAACTTAAGGGAGAATACTCCACAATCAAAGCTACAAAGCATATGAAATGTAAAAACACAAGAAATTAATATGTATCAAATTATAAGTTTATAGTGGACTTTAAAAAATATGTATATTTCACTTACTCATTCTCTTATTGTGGACACGCCATGATCTCATATTCTCACATCTCTTTAGGTTGAACCTCCTTTCTATTCTTATAAATGTTCATGATTTGAAGCAGACGAGGGACTATCTTCATATAAGGTTTCATCAAATCAGGATACAATGGGCATTGATATGTCATGTTCATGGAGTTATAAATACGAATTAACTGACTATTCAAATCAAGCTCCACTTCTATCCAATGACTTTTGTTGTTATTCATTGGAAAGACAACCTATAAAAATTGATAGATAAGAATAAATATTGGCCTTTATAAGTAAAAAAAGTATGTTAACTAGCTTTTTTTAGAAGACATACCTTAGCATAACTTTCTCAGTCCCTTCCAAAGTTCGTCTGCAAGCCAAGGATTGAGTACCAGTGAGAATCCTCTACCTCAATTATATAGCTCGCAGGATCTTGCTCAAATTCTTCCACTTAGCCGAACAGGTTTCCCTGTAATGTCACAGAAAACATTGTAAAGCAATGAAAAATGGTCATGAAGTGTACATGATGCCCATGAAGGCATCGTGTACACTTCATGAAGCATACACACTACTCATGAAGGCACCGTAGGGATCAAGGAATGAACTGTCAACGAAAAATGCAAGTAATATAAATTAGTATATACGGCGGCGTCAATATGGTCTTATAGCCATCATGAGTACATAATTCATAACTTACATTCTCATTCAAAATAATTTCTTTTTGAAGGTTCTCAACAGGTACCATTGTTGTTGGACACTACCTGAGAATCCTCGGTACCTTGGTCGAAACCTGGTTACCGTACAATCTACCCACCAAAGGGGATATATTCAAATACCAATGTTTATTTAAACAAAATAGAGTAGCGTTGTATTCAACACAGAAATAAATCAAAAAAATCTGTTAGTATTCAATACTACATAGAAGTAAATAAAATTTATCTGAAAGGCAAAAGGACATCCATTAAGTAATATCCATGAACAATGGGGGGTTTTCTTTATTTTTTTTCTTGATCCTTATGATCATAAAAACAGCCAGTATATTCTTTACAGATAGTAACGATTTTATTGTTATGGAGAAAGAGACCATCCCCCACGGATATTCGTTGAACGCTTCGAGGTTGTCAACCAAAATCATCCATTTTTCTCTATTTGGGTCTGACTCTCCTTCCCCAATAGAAAATGCTCTTGTAAATAAAGAAGAGTTTCCTTCACAGCATCAGAATCTACCTCATATTCAATGTTTTTGAACTTTTCCTCCAGATCTGCCATGGTTATTCTATGGGCTTTGTCAAAGTACAGATCATAGAGTCTGTAGGGGCCACTGGTCTTCTTTTCATCCCGTGCTTGACCGAACTTTAGTCCAGTCACCAGTGAGAACTCCTTCTTGGAGAAGCACAGTGATTCCTCATTGTCAAGAAACCAAATCTCCTCCTCAAATGGAGTGTCATTCACAGATTCGACCTCCCTAGACAACAGCTGGTGGCACACAATGGCTGGAAATTTCATCATTGGGAGATCCAGTAGATAGCTAAAGCATGTCTTCCTAAATAGGGATAGTTGACTCGGTTTCAGCTTGTTCTTGATAACATCTATAATGTGGATATTGCACTTCACATTTACCATGGCTTTAGGAATTTTGTTAATTTCATGGACACATCATAATTGCATTTTTAATGAAGCCATGACCTGTAGAAAATTCAATGCAGACATAAGATCATAGAATTAAAGTGTATACCATTATCATGTATACTACGTGATGTGTACACGTAGATCCTGTAGACATCGCGCACACTACATGATGGATACACGATGATCATGTAGCCATTGTGTAGTGTACGCAATGACTACACGATCATCGTGTAGTGTACATGATGCATTACACGATGACCGTGTAGTCTTCCTGTACACTACACGATGATTGTGTAATAATCGTATAGTGTACACGATGGATATGATGATCGTGGATCCATCGTGTAGTGTACACGATGGATGCATGATGATCTGTACATGATGGATGCATGATGATCGTGTAGTGTACACGAAGTATTACACGACGACACTGTACCTCATCTTGTACACTACTGTTGGATAGGATTTTAAAAATTGAAGAAAAATAAATGAATCACGAACAGTTCATGGGCAAAAGATCAAAAAAATTTAACTACAAAAATTTAATCATATTAAATATAAAACATTTTCTACGATCATGCGTATTTAGATAAACACATTTAGAACATGTAGAAAAAATTTAATATAGTATTCTTGTATCGTAGAAATTTTGATTTGATGGAATCTAATTAATTGTCTCGCATTCTTCGTTCTTCGCAAGACTTCAAATAATCTTCACGCCAACAACTACTCATAGGATTCAAAAGTATATCTAACTAGGATATTGCTAGGAGTAGAGTGTGGACTTTCTAAACAACTGAGAAAGAAAAAATAATTTTTTTCTTCTTTTTCTATAGGTTCGACGGCAACAAGGGAGGAGGGGGAGAGAGAAACTCTTTTCTGCTCTGCATAAACACACACTGTGATTAGGGTTATGTGAACACATCTTAGGGATGCAATCGTTATGTCATTCCTTATATATAATTATGAAATTTACACATATACACTTATATGTTAAATTTTTACACATATACCCCTATATGTTAAATTATGAAATTTACTTATGAAAGTTACACATATACCCCTATATGTTAAAATTTTTCCTTATATAATAATTATGAAATTTACACATATATCCCTATATGTTAAATTTTTGAAAATCTCCTCCCTCTACACTGTTATCTGTGAATTTTACATCTCTCTTAGACTTAATACTGTGTCCAAATTCATCAATCCATATTGATAAATCAAATTGATCCCTATCAATTAAATAATAATTTTTTTATTTACTAATTATCTAGTAATTAGAAAATAATAAATTAATTAATTTGAACATTAATTTTACCCTTCACTAATTTAGTGATGACATCCATGACATATGAATTCGAGAAGTGTACATTAGTCCAAAACACATTTTTGGTTAAACTGATGTTGTTTCTCATTTTTGCTCTTATGAGCTACTTCTGAGACCGAATGGACCCACATGAATAAAATTACGAGATTCAAATACACAGCTAGTTATCTCTATAAATTTCTGACCTATTTAATCTCGACATCGTACAACTCCACGATAAGTCCAATGCCGAATCAACTCTCGATTTATGCACACTACATTTTCTGTTGGTGCAAATAAACATCTTTATTTCATGGTTCACAAAATATTTTACAATGTTACCTTTCGTGAATATCAATAACAAGAGTTTGATATAAAATTGACATTTTACCCCTCTAGTTATTATTTTCTTAATTCATTTATTAACCGTGAGTAAGAAAGACATATCAGTTAAGTGTATTGTACAATTCATAATGTCTAATTCAATAACTCATGTTATCGAGTACTAGGCTAAGTTTATTTATTCATATACCCATCAATGAAGCAAAAGTGATATTGTTGTACTGCAATCTGACTACGAATTTCATATCTGTGAATCATGCAACTCAAACATAGTTGAATCATGATCTCAATAGCCAATGTATTGCCCGACAGTTCAAACTCACTCATTTGGCATATCAAAGATCACAAATAACTAGGTCAACTTTCATATTCCCCTCAGGATTATTGAATTATGAAAACATCCTTAAGGTGTAACAATCAGATTTAGAGCTAGATAAACGATTTTGCTCTAAACTATTTTGTTACTGACTTATTCATGTTTCATAACGTGTCTAGGTCAACCGTTAGAGTCTCCTATCCCATGCCCCAAGACTAACATCCTTTGGTTCAACCTAATAATCATAATTAGGCTCGATTGAATAGTCGATCCTAAGACTACAAATAACATTCTAAATTGTTTCAGAAGAGTTTATCTGGAGAACCCCTCTTTCTTTACTCTTCTTACGTTAATAATAGTTCCAAGACTTGAGTAAATTATAAACACACTTTAATTAAAGGAAAACTTTCATTTATTCAATAAATTCAGTAATACAAAAATGTCAAATAAATAACAAAGCTATTACACCCTAATTTATGGACATAATTCCAACAACTACATGATGACTACACGATCATTGAGTACCCATAGTTAAGTTTATAAGATGGGGTACACGACGACTGTGTAGCATCCTGTACGCTAGACGATGACTACTAGATCATCATGTAATGCATCGTGTGGTGTACATGATAACTACACAGTGTCTTCGAAGATGATAGTGTAGTCATCTTGTACATTACACGATGGGGTACACGGTGATCGTGTAGTGTTCAGGACGACTACACAATCATCTTCAAATACATCATGCAATGTTCAAGAACCCCTTAAAGTATAAAAAATAGAAAGAATCTCTTAAAGTATCAAAAACAGAAACCTAGAGGAAAACCCATAAACCTGAGGAACCTTAGAGAAGAAAACACAAAAACCTAAAGAAAAAAACAAGAAACCCAGAAACACAGAAAGCCAAAAACATACCTTGTCGTGATTCCTTATTATGGGAGACAAAGACTGAAAGATTTCTAGAGAAATATGTTGTGACTTCGAGTGATTGAGAGAGATAGTAACCATAAGAGAGAAAAATGAAGGAAATGAGAGAGTACACGAAGAAATGGTAAATAGGGCTAAATGATGAGGTGGCTTTGTAGGGAACGTTACTGAAAAGGTGTAATGATTTTTTATTTTAATTTTCAAGTCATCGTTTGAAATGCGTGAATGTGCTTTTTTGGTAACTTTATAAGCTGATTTTGAATTGAATGTGGGTCATGGGTATAGATTAGTGAAAATTATGGCAGGGGTACAATTTAGTAAATTTAGTTATTCAAGAGTATAGTTTTAGTAAAAAAAAAACTCTTTAACTTACTCTATTTTTCATGTTTGTGTGAGTTGTGTTATTGATAGAGAAATAACGTGTTGTAATGGAAGCATCACAAACGATAAACAAAACAATATTTTTTACCGGCTAATTTGTTTACATCCACGGATATCTCATTATAATATAATCATTACATACTCCATATCGACACAACAACCTAACCAAATTCTATTAAACCCAAATCAAAACTCAACACACACGACAATACCTTAAAAACCATAACTACTTGAGATAAAAATTACCTCTCTCGATCGAACTTGAGCAACTCATTAACTTGAAAACCGTATTCAGCATAGGCAAAGCCCTATGGCTAGCCACTCAATATCATGGGGCTTGGGACAGAGCTCTATCTCACAACTTAAGGCTACCTTCTATCTTCTAGGGCAAAGCCTTCTCACACGGGATACTTCCTTTAGGATAGAACCACATCTTACCTTCTGTCGAAGTAGAGTCGTTGAGCCATTTTCATAACCATATATTTATAACCTCTCAAAAATTTAAATCCTTTCCTATCCAAAATAGGAATCACAATTAACACAAAATATCACATAATATTTCCCCTAAAATAAATTTATAAAATAGGAAACTTAGTCCTCAAGGAATTTGAGGCACTAAATTTCAAGAATCTCCACATTGACTCAAATTCCACCATTCCTAAGCAACAATCATAGTTGTTGCTCCACCTTAAACCAAATCATCTTCAATCATGATCACCAATCTTCAACAAAACAAAACCAATATGTCTCTTCACCCTTCACATCGCCACTATATCGAACCAAACCTACGTATCATTCAGGATCAAACCATAAGCTCTGATACATGTTTTAACAGAAACGTAAAAAAAATATTTTTAACATGGTTCGCCCAGTTTTCCTATGTCCACTAATATCTCATTACAACATCATAATTACATACTCAATAGTGACACAATAACATTAACCAAATCTCATTTTGCCCAAATTTAAACTCAACACACACGATAATCCTTGAAAACCATAACTAACTTAGACAGAAATTACTACTATCGACTGAACTTGAGTAACCCACTAGTTTGAAAACCGTATTCATCATGGGCAAAGTTCACTGACTAGCCTCTCAATATAATGGGAGGACAAAGCCCTATCTCATAACTTAAGACTACTCTCTATCTCCTAAGACAGACGTTCTCACACGAGATGTTCCTTTAAGTAGAGCCACCTCTCACCCTGTATCGAAGCATAACCGTCGAATCTTTTTTATAACCACATATTTATAACCTCTCAAAACCTTAAATATTTAGGAATCTCATTCAACACAAGATATAACATAATATCTTTCCTAAAACAACTTTCATAAAATATATAATGAGTCCTCAAGGAATCCGAGGCATCAAATTTCAACAAAACGCGTATCCTAATTTTAATGGATTTGAAAATTAATTTTGACGAGGTTTTCAAATTAATCAATATATAAAAATTATTGAATGATATTATCAAACATATTTCAAATGTTAAGTTTTCATTCGGAAAACAACATGTTTCCATTTTTAAGAAAAGCTCTTTCAAACCATGAAGCAAACTACAACTAAATTAATGAAATGTTTCATATGTAATTTATAAAAATGTTTTAAGGGAATGAAGAAAACATAAAGATGTTATTACTTTTGAAAAATCACTACTATAATTTCTATTTTTCACGACGAGGAATCCTTGCCTTGAAAAATCATTGACGACTGTGGTGCAATCGTCGTCTTAAAAGGCGTTGTAAAAAAATAGTTATTTTTTTCTATTTTTTCTACGACGGTGGGTTTTTAACGAGTGTTGCTCTACCAACCATCGTGAATAAGCTAATTCACATGATGGTATCCACGGAACTACATCCACGACAGTTCCTATAAGAACCTTCATAAAATAAAGACGACGGTTGTTATAGGAATCGTCGTGAATAATATCTCTGTTGTAACTCTCTCTCTCGCCTTTGTCTCTCTAGTGAATAATATCTCCGTTGTAAATACTCTCTTCTCTCGCCTTTGTCTCTCTATCTCTCATGCCTCTCTATCTCTTTCTCTTTCTCTCTATATCTCCTCTATCTCTCCCTCATTCTCCCTCTCTCACTTTCTCACTCTATCTCTCTTTTTCACCTCTCTCTCG
The DNA here is from genome assembly GCA_003255025.1 of Datisca glomerata. Classification (NCBI taxonomy): domain Eukaryota; kingdom Viridiplantae; phylum Streptophyta; class Magnoliopsida; order Cucurbitales; family Datiscaceae; genus Datisca; species Datisca glomerata. The sequence goes on along the minus strand of QANY01001431.1, from coordinate 519,897 downwards.
TCTCACTCTGTCTATCTCTCTCCTTTCATTCTATCTCTCCCTATATTTCTTATGTCTCTCTTTCATTCTCTCACTCTCTCACTCTTTCTCTCTCTCTCTCTCTCATTCTATCTTTCTCATTTCTTGTTTCACTTGGAAAGCCAAAATGAATAAAGAGGGAGAAAGTGTAAATGTACCTTTCAAATGTGGTTGAGAGTTGAGGGCACGACGAAGAAAGAAACGAAGAAGAAATAAAGAAGAAAGAAAAAAAGAAACTAAGAAAATAACGAAAGGAGATAAACATGAGAAAAGATAAAGAAACAAAGTCGCGCGTTAATATTCTATGGTTGGAAGTTGAAAATTTGATGATTTATTACGACGGTGGACATATGCACCATCATAAATGTCAAAGTAAAGACAACAGTAGCTCTAGCAACCTGTCATATTTAACTCACAAATAGAGATGTTAGTGCCACCATTGTACTTAATATTTAAATACAATAGTGGCTTTAGATCTTTAATAGGAGATATATTATGAGCGCCGTATTTGAGCTACAAATAAGAGATGTTAGTGCCCATCATACTTAATGTTTAAATACGATGGTGGCTCTAGTCACCTTCCTTTCTAATAGGAGATATACTACGACAGTGGCTCTACCTACCGTCGTGTTTGACCTAATACGACGAGCCCTAGAGGTACCGTCGAAATTGAAACACTTTTAAAATGACGGTTGCTGTAGCAATTGTCCAAAACGTTATTGCTAAAAAATTATGTTCCAAAGCATCACATATCACTACATGTTTTAGAAATTAATAATGTAACAATAATATATGTTGGGCAATTTCAGGCAAAGAAAATGAAATGGGTTGAGATAAAGTGGTTAAGTTATACATCCACACTATGATATGTCGTGAATCGTTCCACAATATTTTTCAATCGCTATAAAATTGTAATTTTGATAAAAAAATATTAAACAAAGAATATTCTCTTCATATTGATTATTAGCAACGATTCCAAAGAGTGAAATTCAAAAATTGAGAAACGCAATTAGCCATCTTCAATTTTTTAATTAAGAAAATCATATGATCAACTCTCAGCTAATATCAATCTCGATGGCAGATAAAATCTCTCTTTGGGTTAGGCAGTTTTATTTATTAATAAAAATTGTAATAATAATAATAATTACAACAACAACAGAAACAACAACAACAACAATAATAATATGGAGAACAACACAATTTATCTCCAGTATTTTAAATATTTATTATCTGATACTAACACCTAACTTTCTTTAATATTTAACATAATACTTGAACATATAAAAAACACTCACTGTCACGTGGATAAAATGCGACCTACCTAGGACTCGTGGAAAGCGGTAGAAAATCAGACTCGAATTATGGGCTGAATTCGCGAGACACTAATAAACATATGATCGTCACCTCAAGAACGGAGAATCATCACCTTAGGAACGGGGATCATAACCTCAGAAATGAGAAATCATCACTTCAGGGACGTGGATCATCAACTCAGGAACGGGGAATCATCACCTCAGGAATGGAGAATCATCACCTCAAGAACGAGAAAGAACATCAGAACGAAAAAAAAAGGGTTCGACCGACGACCAAGTGGTCGTAATTAATTTGATAAGTTGAGTGACTCATGCAAGACAGATTGGCAGGCCACCAAGTGACTGTGACTGATGGGCTCAAAACCACATGAAGTCATCAGGTGGGTGTGATTGATTGGCAGCTGAGCGAGATAGATGGGAAATGAGAAAGGGAAAGGAACCCATACCGAGAAGAAAGAATCCCCACGAACGGGTGTAGCTCCTAGGCATAATGAGTGTCTCATTTGACAGTTAAGATAGTACTGGATAATAGTGCACTAAATCTGTCAGATTGGACTATACTATACTGGATTAAATAGTATTATCATTATTTGGTGCTATATTAGTGAAAAAACTGTATTACTTGTACAATATTTAACACATAATAATATTGGATCATAAAACTGTTTATCATAATTTAATCAACATAAGTCATTTGGAACTCATTAACATGTTATTTTACATGTTCAACTATATAAAAAATTATCTAATTCATGTATTAGTAATTACAATAATGTAACCCTACCAAATTAGAGAGTTTTATCTTAAGTGAAACGGGAAGGAAAACAATAAAAATACAATACAATAAGTTTGTCTACTCTTACGATGCCTCCATTATTATGCAACCAAAGAGGACAAAATTTGATTTCATAAAATATCAACTCATCAATTATATATATAAAAAGATGAATGAAATAATAGTTCTACTTCTCTTTTATCCAAAAATTCGAAAAAAAGAAGAAGAGCAAAGTGTGCAGCTCAATTCTACACAGAAGCATTTTTTACTGATAGTAACAGATTATCTTACTAAGTGGATTGAGGCTGAAACCTTTGCCAGGGTTTGAGAGGAAGAAGTAAAATGGGTCATATGGAAAAATATGACGTGCATATACAAGATTCTCCAGATCTTAATGTCTAACAATAAACTTCAATTCACTAGGAGCTTAATAAGAAACTTTGGTGAAGATCTAAAGATCACGAATCACTTCTCCACGCTTTCGGGTCATACTTGACAACTAGAAGAAACGGCTGAAATCCGCCAAGGGGAAATGGGTGGAAGAACTACCCACAATCTTATGGGCATATAGAACAACTCTGAGAGCGACAAGGGGAGAAACCCCGTTCGCATTAGCATTCGTAGCAGAAGCAGTCGTTCCCGTAGAAATTGGGAGCCCTACCATCAGATCCGGGCTAAATAAAGAACAAAATGGAGAACTCCTAACAAAATGGTCCTCTAAAAAATTTTCCAAATGGAAGGGAAGCTCAGACCTACCTGGGAGAGACTGTACATCATCAGCAAAGTAGGAGGAAGAAGCTATTATCACGTGAAAATGGAAGAGGAAATAAAATTGCAGAAGCCATCTAAAAATATATATATTGTATAAAATTTAAGATATCCGTTATAATGAGAAGTCTTTCCAGTGGTTTTTTCCCGTGAGAGTTTTCCATGTAAAAATTGTGGCGCCAATCTTCTCTCCTCAACAAGATCACTACTAAAAAGGAACTAAGGGCCTAAAAAGTCCTTGGGAGGAGCAGTTTTTAAGTCCCACTCTCAGAAGGAATTAAAGGCATAAAAAGTCCTTGGGAGGCACATTTCATAAGTCCTACCTCAATAAGGAACTAAGGGCATCAAAAGTCCTTGGGAGGGGAAGTTCATAAGTTCTATTATGAGAAAGAACTAAGGTCATAGAAAATCTTTAGGAGGGTTAGTTCATAAGTCATACTCTCAGAAGGAACTAAGGGCATAAAAAGTTTTTGAGAGAGACAATTCATAAATTCTACTATCAGAAAAAAACTAGGGGCATGAAAAACCCTTGAGCCCTATGGGGCATGAAAACCCCTTGAGCCCTACTCAGGAAAAATAACTAATGAAGGAAAAACCATAGAAGCAAGTGATTCTAAATAGGCCCGATTGCAGCAAACGGGAAGGGCATCAACCGCTAAAAGGCAGAAATGGCCAAAATGTGTAAACATACTATTGCGTCGACATTTCTTGAAAACACTTTCAAGCGCTTAAAAGACTAAGTAGTTGATAAATTTACTTAACTATCTAAAAATATTAAAATGGGAGAATATCTTTGAAGAAATGAGTCATTTGATTGAAAAAAAGGGAAAATTATGAAATGATTTCAAAGAAGCAAGTACAAGACAAAAAAAACAAGGGAAAATGCTAAGTTTATGCATCCCCGGGGGAAACATCAGCAGTCGTTTCAATAGTGGAACTAGGAAGATCAACGTCAGAATCAACATAATTATCAGGAAGCAGGACCAGTGACATACATGAAGGTTTATCAGTCTTGGCATCATGATAACTCACTGCATAGGCCATCTGCTCATACTCATCGATCATAGCCTGATACTCGACCACAAGACCAGTCTCTCGTTCACGCGACTTAGCCAATGTGTCCTCCGCCTCAAACAACTTTGCCTCAATGATAGACAAGATCTCACCTCTTATCTCGACGATCCTTTATACCTCTCGAAAAGACCACTCAAGCTTCGACTGTTTAGCCACGACCACGTCACGCTCAGAAGTCAGACGGGCAATAACCCGTTGAAGGTCAACCTCCACCTTCTTAAGATCGACCCATTCTGAGGCAACGACACCATAAGCTTTGGTGGTCTCCAATTACCTTTCTCCTATAACCAGCTACCTCCTCCTCACTAGCGTGAATGTTCTTTTGAAGCCCGTTGTAGTCACGGCCTGTTAAAAATGTGTTACTAAAAAATTGGAAAGAAATTTACGCAGGAAAAATAAAGATATAAAGAGACAAAAATAAAAATACTTGCATCAAAGTATGACTCAGGCTGATAACCTTGTCATGAATGGACATCTGGCAGAGTACAGGAGCATCCACCTCAGACATGTGCGCAATCACGTGTGAATAGCGAGGGTCCTTCAGAAACTAAAGTCAGCAGGAACTGGTGGAGTCGCGGGGTATAGTCGTCACCTCCAGACACCCAACTCCTCAGACAGATTTAGAGAACCAGAGGAAGAGGAAACCAAATTATTGGCAGACGAGGGAGGAGGCGCGACAGTGTGCTCCGCAACAGGGGGAACCTCTTCAACAACGGGGGTGGGCAGATGAGCAACGGGGGAAGGGAGATCGATGATAGGGGGAGCAACATTCCTTGAAGCGACACCTAATGAGCTAACATTATGCTTCTTTTGATGCTTGCCCTCACCAGGTACCCCCCACAAATTACTCCTCAAATGCTTGGGCATCTCAAGCTCATTGTATGCAAAATAGACAACTGTGTCTAGTTCTTCTTCTTCCTTGCGTGCAGCTTCCCGTTGAGCCTCACGGTCTCTTTCTTCCTGAGAAAATCGCTCTTCTTCCTACTATGATTCTGAGTATTCAGAAGAGCTTGACCAGACCATTTAACAGAAGGCAGGAGTAGGGATTGCAACAAGGATAGCCCGAGGGACTTCTATTGTGGAAGTTGATGGAGCAACAAACTCGACAACCAGAATGGGCAGAACCGCAACTTTGATCTTTCTCCTCGAGTCAAATAGATCTTTCCACTCTCGTTCCGGGCAATTATAGGCGACACAGGGTCGCGTAACTACTTCTTTCAGGGTAAAAGATCTCTCATTCAGATTTTTGTCTGCACAAAATAGAAATAGATTAGTACTTAGAAAAGATAAACTCAACGATGAAACAATAAAGTTAAAACAGAGGTGGAAAATGGAAAAAAAGGGAGCTTGGGCCACTTACTGAACTCTCCCCAGATCCGGGGAACGACCCAGCGGCCTTTGCCACCCCAGTTTCCACCTATAAGAAGGTTACCCTCATCCAGCTTTTATCTCAACTGGAGAGGTCAGTGACTAGTCCTCCCTGCTTCTCACTCGCACGGGGAGCCAAGTAATAGGACTGTCCGTGCCTTTTCACTATCATACACGACGTGTATTTCATCTACCTCTATATTTAAATTATGCCACCTATTATGGGCTTCAATATCTAAAAGAACCCTATAAATGCTAGGGGTATATTGGGAAGGGGTGAGATTGAAAGTATCGAAAAATTCTTGGAAAAGTGGAGAGAGAGGAAGTTTTAAACATAATACTATGTACATTGAGGCTAGGGAAATTTGGTAGGTAGGTTTACATGGGAAATATTTAGGGATTCGTTCCCCGAAACCACAAACTACGTCTGACGGGAAGGTGTCCCAGTGAAGGGCAAGGAAGCGGTTGAATTCATTTTTATTTCTGACTAAGGGAACAGTGACCTTAAATGGATGTTCCTCTATTGCTATCAGGGAAAGTGATGCGAAACATAAAAGCGAGATGAAAAGAAATAACAAAGACGAATGAGGGAAAAAAGGGAAACTTATAGAAGATAGGAATGAGCGTGAAAAGAAAAGGATGAGGGAAATCAATGTGATATATGCTACGGACACCAAAATCCAGTTCAAAACATCTTATGGCCTTGAAAGCAAAAAGGCACAATTCTGAAAAAGGGAAGAGCAGGCGACGAGAGCATAGGGAAGAGATACAATGAAATGATTACTGTTGTTCTACCTAAAAACGGGTAAGCCAATGATAACACTACAATTAAAGAAACGAAAACCCAACGGACAAAAATAAACATAACGCAAGAACAAGACCTACGTGCATACGGAATGAAAAACAAGACCTACGTGCATACATATCAAGATGGGATAAAGATAATGTAAAGAAAAAATGAGATTTTCGAGGAGCGTGTCAGCAACTCTAGAAATGAGGCAATGATGAGGATCCTAAATTGACAAAAGTGAAACAAAAATTGCCACTTTCCCAAAATTGGACGCGTGCCGAGAACATTCAATACATATTGACGAGCCTCACCGAAGACCAATGAGGGCTAAATGAACAGATAAAAAATACCCACTGCCGCGTGGATAAAGGGGACCTACCTAGGGCTCGTGAAAAGTGGTAGAAAAGCATAGCCAAGTTACGAGATTTCACAGTCACTCATAAATAGATGAACATCACCTCAAGAACGGAGAATCATAACCTCAAGAGAGGGGAATCAATACCTCAGGAATGAGGATCATCACCTCAGAAACGGGGAATCATCACCTCAAGAACAGGAAAGAACATTAGAACGAAGAAAAGGTTCAAATCGACAACAGAGTGGACGTATTTTATTGGGTAGGCTTAGTGACTTGGACAAGACAGATTGGCAAGCCACCAAGTGTCTGTGACTGATGGGCTCAGAACCACAGAAATTCATCAAGTGGTTGTGATTGATTAGCAACTAAGCGAGACAGACGGAAAATGAGAAAAGGAGAAGAACTCATATCGAGCAGAAAGAATCCTCACAAACGAGTGTAGTTCCTAGGCATAATGAGTGCTTCCTTTTCTTTTAAATATTCTAATCAAACCCATGTAATTTGAGAAGTCTATATAAGGCCAATGTATTAAATGAAAGAGCACACATTCAATCCAATTTAGGCATACATGACACAGAGCATTTACTTCTAAAATCTCCCTCTATCTCATTAATATTCAAGTTAAATTTTACTTTTATCAAGACTTCTCCCTTTAATCTTTGAGGAGGGGGAAATTTTTTTTACATTTTGGTGCTTTATTGAGAGTGAGAAAAAAAGCTCAAGAGATCCACTAGGGGTGTAAGTTGTTCGGTTCGGCTTGGTTTAAGGAGTTTTACCGAGCCACATTGAACATACCATTTTACACAATTAGCAACCGAACCGAACAGCTCAATGTTCAAAAATCAAACCGCTCAAAAATAATAAAAACCAAACCGAACCGTAAGATGAAAAGCAAAGTAGAAAAAGTCATCAAATTTTTCTAACTAATCTCAACCAAATTTCTAACTAAACTCAACCAAATGAGCAACACATACAAATTCAACATCAATCTCAACTAAGCCTTTGACAGATTTGTATTTCAATTGAGAACACAAAAAATTTACAAAAATAACAGAGAATACATGAAAAAAAGATACAATTTAGGTCCTAAAGACACACAAAGATAGACAGAGAAAGTGAGAGACATTGAGAGAAAGAAACAGAGATAAAGAGATAGACGAGGCTAACTGATAAAGAGGGTGGGGCTGCGTGAAGTGAATGGGGAATTAGGGAAATAGGCTTATATAGAAGTGTGGTTCAGTTCAGTGTGGGGTTTCACAAAAACTGAACACCGAACCGAACAATCCTATTTTTCTACTTCTGGAACCGAACTGAACCGTCGGAAGTGACAAAATCACCCAAACCGATCCGGTTAGGTCTGGTTCAGTCAGTTTTTGTGGTTTGGTTAATTTTCCTTACACCCCTAAGATCCACCCTACAAAACCATAAAACATGCCTAGAACCATATCCATACAACTCTAAATGGAGATAATATGCCCAGAAATGAAGATGAGCATACAGATAAACTGATCCCACCCACAGAAATGCTGCAGACAATCCTGAATGGGATGCATGAGATGGAAAGGATGAACACTAAAGCAATGCAGAATGCATGGTAGAATGTGCAAGAGCAGATCGACACGCTGCAACAAGAACTCACAAAAACACAGGCAAAGGTCACCCAATAGGTGAATGATGACGAACGAGAAAATGATAATGAACAGGAAGCCCACTCTAAGGATAACCAATGAGACAAAAGGAAAAGGGACTAAGAGAACAGTAGAAACATGCGACGAGAAGAAGAAGTCCAACCGCAGAACCTTGTAAAGGAAACTACGGGAGAATCTCGACAATCCCGAGTCATGTCAAAAGAAGAAATCGAAGAGTTGTTCGACCAAAAGATGATGGAGGTAAGGAATCTCGGGAATACGGGAAAATTGACATTAAATCTCTTATCCAAATTCCATTAAGCCAAGAAGTCCTGGCATCTCCTCTACCCAAAACATCTACCTTGCTCAGGTTCAAATGCTATGAAGGGAAGTCTGATCCCGTATACCATCTTTGACGATTCAGACAAGACATGGCGTTGTACCAAGACAAGCTGATGTGCATAATGTTCCCCAGTCGAGATGGGATGACTTTGAAGTGTACCACTCCTTATCGATGCAATCAATCACAGACTTCGCTATTATGTCCTCCATTTTCATAGAACAATACTCAACGTAGCATACCGTCATGGAAGACTCAGAACATCTAATGACGATCTCCACCAAGGAAGGGGATTCTCTGCGGGAATACAATTACCCCTTTAAAGATGAAATGGTCAAGGTCACGAACTATGATGACTAGTTCGCCAGACTGGCTTTTTGACAAGGTTTGGACCCAAAGTCCCCCTTTATTTAAGACATGTTCAAGGTGAAACCTCTTTCCATGGCGGAAGTTTTCCAACGTGCGCAGGCCTATATTACATTAGAGGAGGAAAATAAGAGTATGCGAAGAATGATTGAATGAAAAGAAGAAGAACCCCAGAAGCGGTAAAGAAGTGTAAGACCTGAAGGAAGGAAGCATGATGAAACGGAAAAAATGGATGGGAAGAAAGTCCAAAAAATAAGAATACCCACCAAAGGCGAGATTTTGATATAATCCACCCGAGGGGCAAAATCTACACACCGTTGATCATCTTGATCAACCAAATACTGAAAACAATTAAATACAAACCTTGGCTAAAAAGGTTGGCCCCATTCACCAAGGAACTCATCTACAAAGATAAAGACAAATATTACTCCTATCATAAGAGCAACAAACATTACACGTGAGACTACTCTAGCTAAAAAACTACATTGAGCAACTTATCAAGGAAGGATACCTTAGCCAATTTGTAAAAAAAAAAATGAACAGAGATATGAAATTGAGAAAGACAGTCGAGAAGAGGACATAAAGGATCAGGGAAAGCAGCCCATCATCAACGTCAACATGATTACAACATTAACTGAACAAGAGAGGACAACGAGGAAGGAAAGGAAGATATACTACAAGTGACCAATGTTAGAAAGACATCAACAAAAGTCCTCAAACGACGATGGGGATTCACCGCTAGTGCTCAACGACTCTGATCTGGAACATGGCGAACACCACAACGATGCCCTCTTCATTTCAATACAGGTTGGTAATTACTTATTGAGGTGGGTCTTGGTGGACGATGGGAGCGCCATAAACATCCTATACCGAGCGACGATGGAGAAAATGTCCAGGTGAGGTCAAAAGTTACAAGGGACTTCGCAGCCGATGATCAATTTCAACAGAGCCATCAGCTACTCGGAAGGAACTCTAACTCTCCCGGTGAGCGCAAATCCGTTTAACCAGATGACAGAGTTCATGGTACTAGGAACAACTTCCCCGTACAATGTAATCCTGGGGAGAACTCGGTTACACAAAATGAAGGTTGTACCCTCAACATTTTACCAAGTGTTGAAATACACATCACTAGAGGGAGTAAAAATAATAAGGGGTGTCCAGGTCGCGGCTAGAATCAGCTCAGTGACCGCTTTAGAATCTGTTAAGAAAAAGAATATAGAAAAAGCCGAAGGAAAAATACCAGCAGATCTATAACAATCACGGGAAAATGGGCAAAATGACTTGAGATACGAGGCGAGAGAAGTAATGAAACTTGTATGTTTGGAAGAAGGAACCTATAAAATAACCAACGTTGGCGCCCGACTCGAGGATAATGAGAAGAAGAAGTTGATAAAATTTCTAAGGGAAAATAGGGATGTATTTACAGCGGCGGCACAATAGATGCCCATAATTCTAGAAGAGATCATCTATCATAGATTGAACATGAATCGCACTATGAAACCAGTGAAACAAAAGAAAAAAAGCTTCACTCCTGAATGGAATCAAGCGATCAAAGAGGAGTTTGAGAAGCTCTTGGCAGCGAACTTCTTCAGAGAAGTAAACTACCCTAAATGGCTAGCTAGCGTAGTAATGGTATGAAAGAAGACCGGGAAGTGGAGGATCTGTGCCGATTTCACTGGCCTAAACAAGGCATGCCCCAAAGAAGAATACATGTTGCCAAGGATATATCCAATGGTAGATGCCACTTCGAGGCACGAACTTCTCAGTCTCATGGATGCTTACTCGGGTTACAATGAGGTGAAAATATTCCAATCTGATTAGAAAAAACCTTTTTCATTACTGAGTACATCGTTTCTTGCTACAAAGTCATGCCCTTTGGTCTAAAGAACGCATGAGCAACCTATTCGAGGCTGGTGAACAAAATCTTATGCAAGAAGATCAGAAAGAATACAGAAGTCTATGTCAATGACATACTGGTCAAAAGTAAGAAGTGGGAAGACCACAATCAGGACCTTGAAGAAGCCTTCTCTGTCCTAAGATGAAGTTCCATGAAACTGAACCTGGAGAAGTGAACTTTTGGAGTGGCAGCGAGAAAGTTCCTTGGGCACCTAATTACACGACGATGAATCAAAGTAAACCCAGACCAGATAAAGGCGATCAAAGAAATGAGGTCCCCGCAGAACCTAAAAGAAATTCAAGGGTTACCAGGAAGATTGGTCGCCTTGAACAGGTTCATCTCCAGATCGACAAACAGATGCAAACCTTTCTTTGAAAGGTTACGGAAAAACTCTATGAGTGCATGGAATGAGGACTATGAATAAGCCTTTTACAAAGTTAAAGAGTACCTAATAGCTCCCCCTTGTCTCCGCGGGGGCAGTTAGTGCAGTGCTCATGAAAGAAGAGGAAAGAAAATATAAACCTATATACTCTGTGAGCAAAAGTATTATAGTGGTGGAGACAAGATTAAACGAATGGAGGAACTAGTATTGGCCATTATAATTGCGGCACAGAAACTAAAGCCTTATTTCCAAGACCACAACATCAAGGTATTAACCGATTCTCCCATTAAAAGCCTTCTGCATTCGTGGGAGGCAAGCAAGAGAATAGAAAAATGGTCAATTGAGTTAAGCCAGAGTGACATCAATTACGATCCCCGAACTTCAATAGAAGGGCATGCATTAGTAGATTTCATAGAAGACTTCACCGAAAGGGGAAGTTAAATGGGAAACCCATCAAATAGGAAAAGACAGAAGTTGGAAACTCTTTATCTATGGTGATTCAAACAATAGAGGAGCAAGATCAGGGGTGGTAGTACAAACTTCCTTCGGAGAAATATTGGAACAATCCAACTCTTTTGAATTCGCTGCGTCAAATAATTAAGTAGAGTACGTAGCGTTGATCGCATGAGTATCTCTGTTGCGTGAATATGAGGTGACTAATATTAAAACTTTATATGATTGCATTTTTATTGTGAATCAAGTCACGACTGAATACATAGAAAAATACCAACAAATGATGAGTTATTTACAACGGATAAAAAGATCTACTCAACACGATAAAAGATGGTGTGCAGATACGGATTCCCCTGATCTTAGTGTCTGACAATGAACTTTAATTCATGAAGATCACGAATCGCTTCTCCACATCTTACTACCCACAGGGGAACGAGAAAGCAGAAAGGTCAAATTGGGTCATACTTGACAACTTGAAGAAACAGCTGGAATCCGCCAAGGGGAAATGGGTGGAAGAACTACCCACAGTCTTATGGGCGGAAGAACTACCCACAGTCTTATGGGAATACAGAACAACTCTCAGAGAGACAACGAGAGAAACCCTGTTCGCATTTGCATACAGAGGAGAAGCGGTCATTCCCGTAGAAATTTAGAGCCTTACCTTCAGATCCTAGCTACATAAACAATAAAATGGAGAACTCCTAAGAAACGGTCTTGATGAACTAGAGGGAAAAAGGGACGCGACCAGATCAGAATGGCCTGTTAAAATCAGAAAAGGATATCTTATTTCCAAAACAAAGGTGAGAAAATGGGAATTCCAAACAAGGGACCTGGTCCTCTAAAAAATCTTCCAAGTAGAAAGGAAGCTTGGACCAACATGGGAGGGACCGTACATCATTAGCAAAATAGGAAGAAGCAGCTATTATCACTTGAAAATGGAAAAGGGAACAAAATTACAGAAGCCATGGAACGCGGTTCATCTAAAAAAGTATTGTATAAAATGTAAGAAATCAAGTATAATGAGACGTCTTTCCAGTGATTTTTTCCTCAAGGGTTTTTCACGTAAAAGCCGTGGCACCAATCTTCTCTCCTCAACAGGATCACTATTAAAAAGGAACTAAGGGCATAAAGAGTCCTTGGGAATGACATTTTATAAATTCTACTCCCAAAAAGAATTAAGGACATAAAAAGTCTTTGGGAGGGACAATTTATAAGTCCTACCCCAGAAGGAACTAAGGGCATAAAAAGTCATTGGGAAGGGCAGTTCATAAGTCTTACTCCTAGAAGGATTTAAGGGCATAAAAAGTCTTTGGAAAGGGTAATTCATAAGTCCTACTCCCAGAAGGAACTAAGGACATAAAAAATTCTTGAAAGAGGTAGTTCATAAATCCTACTCTCAGAAAAAACTAGGGGCATGAAAAAACCCTTGAGCCCTACTCAGGAAAAATAACTAAAGAAGGAAAAATCATAGAAGCAAGCGATTCTAAACAGGCCTCCTTGCAGCAAACTGGAGGGGCATCAACCGATAAAAGGCAGAAATGCTCAAAACGGGAAAACATACTCTTGCCTAGACATTTATTGAAAAAACATCCAAGTGCTTAAACGACTAGGTAGTTGATAAGTTACCTAACTATCTAAAAAGATTAAAAGGGGAGAATATCTTTTACTGCTTATGGAACTTCACTAAGCATTCGAGAAGACTCGAAAAAACTTATTGCTAAGTGTTAAAAGAAGCGACAAAGCATATGGAAGAAATAAGTCATTTCATTGATAAAATGGAAAATTACAAAATGATTTCAAAGAAACCAGTAGAAGACTAAAAACGAGGGAAGGTGCTAAGTCTTTACATCCCCGAGGGTAACATCAGCAGCCGTTTCAATAGTGGAAGCAGGAACCTCAGCCTCAAAATCAACATAATCGTCAGGAAGCAAGACTAATGACATGCGGGGAGGTCTATCAGTCTTGGCGTTGCGAGTACTCGTCGTATAGTCCATCTTCTTATACTCATCGACCATAGCCTCATACTCGGCCACAAGACCAGCCTCTCGTTCACGCAACTTAGCCAACGCGACCTCGGCCTCAGATAACTTTGCTTCAATGATAGACAAGTTCTCACCGCTTATCTCGACGATCCTTTCTACCTCCCGCAAAGACCATTGAAGCTTTGACTGTTTAGCCACGGCCGCGTCAAGCTCGGAAGTCAGACGAGCAATAACGCGTTGAAAGTCAGCCTCCACCTTGTTGAGATCATCTCGTTCTGAGGCAACGACACCATTAGCTTTGGTGGTCCCCATTACCTTTCTCCTACAACCGATTACCTCCTCCTCAGTAGCGTGAATGTCCTCCTGAAGCCCATTGTAATAACTCACAACCTGTTCAAAAAGTGTAAGTGAAAAATTAGAAAGAAATTTATGCAGGAAAAATAAAGACATAAAGAGACAAAAATAAAAATACCTGCATTAGAGCATGACTCAGGCTGATAACCTTGTCATGAATGGACATCAGGAGGAGTAGAGGAGCGTCCACCTCAGACATGATCCCCTACGCAACCATGTATGAAGAGCGAGGGTCCTTTAAAAAAACTAATGTCAGCAGGAACATGTGGAGCCGCGGGGTATCACCGCCACCTCCAGACACCCATCTCCTTGGACAGATGCAGAGAACTAGAGGAAGAGGAAACCAACTTCTTAGCAGGCGAGGGAGGAGGTGCGACAGTCTTCTCCGCAACAGGGGAAACCTCATCAACATCGGGCGCGGGCATATCAGCAACAGGGGAGGGAGATCAGATATGGGGGAGCAATATCCCTTGATGCAGCACCTGATGAGCTGGCATTCTCCTTCTTTTGATGCTTTCCCTCTCCAGGTACCCCCACAAATTACTCCTCGGACGCTTGGACATCTCAAGCTCACTGTACGCGAAATAGACATCCGTGTGTTGTTCTTTTGCCTCATTGCATGCAGCTTCCCGTTGAGCCTTACACTCTCTTTCTTCCTAAGAAAATCTCTCTTCTTCCCGCTCTGATTATGAAGATTCAGAAGAGCTTGACGAGTCCACTTGAAATAAGGTGGGAGTAGGGATTGCAACAAGGATGGCCTGAGGGACTTCTATTGTAGAAATGGATGGGGCAACAGACTAGAAATCAGAATGTACGCAACCACAACTTTGATCTCTCTCCTCGAGTCAAGGAGATCTCTCCACTCCCGCTTTATGCTATTATAGGCGACACGGAGTTGCGCGGCTACTTCTTTCAGGGTAAAAGATCTTTTTTTTTCAGATTCTTGTCTACACAAAACAAAAAATAGGTTAGTACTTAGAAAAGATAAACTCAACAATGAAACAACAAAGTTAAAACAGAAGCAGAAAATGAAAAGAAAGGGGAGCTCCGACCACTTACTGAACTCTCCCCAGATTCGGGGAACGACCCAGTGGTCGTCGCCACCTCAGTTTCCACCTACATGAAGTTTTCCCTCCTCCCAGCTTTTATCCCCACTAGGAAGGTTAGTGACTAGTCCTCCCTTCTTCTCACTCGCGCGGGGAGCCAAGTAATAGGACAGTCCATGCCTTTTCACTATATACATGGCACAGATTTCATCTACCTCTATATTTAAATTATGTCTCATATTAAAGGCTTCAATCTCTAAAAGAACCCCATAACTGCTAGGGGTATATTGGGAAAGGGTGAAATTGAAAGTACAGAAAAATTCTTGGGAAAGAGGAGAGAAAGGAAGTTTTAAACTTAATGCTATGTACATTGAGGCTAGAGACTGGTAGGGAGGTTTACATGGAAAATATTTAGGGATTCGTTCCCCGAAACCATAGACTACGTCTGGTGGGAAGGTGTCCCTGTGGAGGCCAAGGAAGCGGTCAAATTCATTTTTATTTCTGACTTAGGGAAAGGTGACCTTAAATGGATGTTCCTCCATTGTTATCAGGGAAAGATATGTGAAACATAAAAGCAAGATGAAAAGAAATAACGAAGGCAAGTGAGGGAAGGAGGGAAACTTACGGAAGATAGAAATGAGCGTGAAAAGAAAAGGATGAGGGAAATCAATGTGATATAGGCTACGGACGCCAAAATCAAGTTCAAAATGTTTAATGGACTTGAAAGTGAAAAGACACCGATTCTGAAAAGGGAAGAGCAGGCGAGGAAGAGATACAATGAAATTATTACTGCTGGTCTACCTTGACAACACGACAGCTGGAGAAAAGAAAACCCAACGGACAAAAATAAGCATAACGCAAGAACTATAAAATGAAACGACGCGCATGGGGGATGAAAAACAAGGCCTATGTGCACGCATATCAAGATGAGATATAGATGATATAAAGACAAAATGAGATTTTTGAGGAGCGTGTCAGCAACCCTAGAAATGAGGCAACGATGAGGATCCTAATTTGATAAAAGTGAAATAGAGATTGCCACTCTCCCAAAATTGGACGTGTGCTGAGAACATTCATTGCACATCGACGAGCATTGCCGAAGAGCAATGGGGGTAAATGAACAGGTAAAAAATATTCACTGCCACATGGATAAAGGGGACCTACCTAGGGGTCGCGTAAAGTGGTAAGAAAGAAGAACTGAGTTACTGACTGAAGCCGTGAGACGCTCACAAATAAATAATCATCACCTCAAGAACGGAGAATCATCACCTCAAGAACGGGGATCATCACCTCAGGAACGGGGAATCAATACCTTAGGAATGGGGATCATCACCTCAGGAACTGGGAATCATCACTTCAGGAATGGGGAATCATCACCTCAAGAATAAGAAAGAACATCATAACAGAAAAAGGGTTCGGACTGACAATCATGTGGTTGTAATTAATTGGGTAAGCTGAGCGACCTGGATAAGACATATTGGAAGACCACTAAGTGGCTGTGACTGATGGGCTCAGAACCGTAAGAAATCATCAAGTGGTTGTGATTGATTGACAGCTGAGCGAGATAGATGGAAAATGAGAAACAGAAATGAACTCATATCGAACAGAAAGAATCCCCACGAACGAGTGTAGTCCCCAGAGATAATGAGTGTATCATTTTATATTAAATATTCTAATCAAACTCATATAATTTGAGAAGCATATATAAGGTCAATGTATGAAATGAAAGAGTATACATTTAATCCAATTCAGGCATATATGACACAACGTATTTACTGCTAAAATCTTCCTCTATCTCATTAATATTTACGTGAAATTTTACGTTTATCAAGACTTCCACAACATACATGGAAGGTACAATACTCATCAGGTATTCGTTTACAATACTCATCAGGTATAAGTCGACGCTATAAATACGTAATTTTTGCATGGAAGTAGAAACATGCGAAACAATTAAGTAGTATCTTGCTGGAAAGCAATTCTCGAAACAAGAAAATGTCAGAAAAGTTTAGAAGGAGAGTGGCGTTGTGTATCCCTCTAATGCCACAACATACATGGAAGGTACAATTTTGTTTTAATATTTGATTTATGAATATTATAAATATGCTTTTTTACTGCACAAACCTCTACCCATCAATAATTAATCACTGATTTGAAAAAAGATTTAGCTGACTAAACTTGCTTATTGGTGCTGAAATATGCATGGTCTTTTTCCTGGTCGGATTTGGGACTACCAACTATTTACAAAAATGCCACCACGCAGGTGGCCGCATACAAATGAAAGTACGAAAAGAAAAGCCCTGTTGATTTCGTGATTTATCATTGTTAAACACATGCGCACACGCAGGTTTGTGTGTATATATAGATATATGTACGTGTATGTGTGCGCGCGCGTGTGGACCCATACATACTTAACATTTTTTATTCAATCCACCCTTAAGATTTTGTAGACCGAATCAATTAGTGACTGTTAATTTATCAATTGAAGACTCTGCATTTGAGATTTGACTTTTATTCTCTCTCACCCAATTGTTTATGTATGTTTTTTTCTTTGCTTTTGATCTTTGTCTGATTTAATTCTTTGAGTTGAGTTTGTGGTTATGGATAAGGTGGTGTTGAGGATTAAAGTTAAATAATATTAATAAAAAACTTTCATGGGAAGACAGGTTTTGCCTTTCCATGATAGTTTTTTTCTAAAAAATGTCTCTTTAGTAACGGAGATTCCTCGTCATTATAGGTATTTTTACAGCACCTATAATGACGAGCAATCCCCATCGTTTAAGGTATTTTTACGGTATATATAATGACGGGCAATCCCCGTCATTAAAGGTGTTTTATGGCACGTTTAATGACAGGGATTCCCCGTCATGAAAAGTATTTGGGCGGCATCTTTTGATGATGATTTTTGGTAAAATGAGTTTAGATGACAGTCCGATAGATGACAGTCACTTACCTGTTATTAAAGGGTTTTGTCATCTAAGCCTTTTTTGTTGTAGTGAATACTTCTAGTTCTACTAAATTCTCAAATTCTTTTGTCAATAACTCAGTTCTTGCTTTTGATAAATGTAACTCAATATTTCAATTTCTAGTATCAATAAGTCTATAGAGGTATGGCACAAAAGACTTGGCCATCCATCTAGTTTTGTTATGACTTATGTATTGAAAGATACTAATGTGAAATTTTGACCTGGCAATGTTGTTTTCTATGATGATTACAAGTGTGAAAAACTTTTTCAGTCTAACTTTCCCTTATCAAACAATCATGCTGCTAAACCTTTAGAAATTATCTACTTTGATGTATGGGGTGCAACACCAGTTATTGTCGTTGTTGGCTATA
Organism: Datisca glomerata; assembly: GCA_003255025.1. Lineage (NCBI taxonomy): Eukaryota > Viridiplantae > Streptophyta > Magnoliopsida > Cucurbitales > Datiscaceae > Datisca > Datisca glomerata. The sequence goes on along the minus strand of QANY01001431.1, from coordinate 501,648 downwards.
GATAATATGTAAGTTTTGTTGATGCTCATTCAAGGTATACGTAGGTTATATCTAATGAAAACAAATTTGAAACCACACATATTGTTTTAAAGTTTATTTCTTTTGTAGAAATATACTTTGATGCTAATTAGCTAAAATTAAATGCTTACAAACTAATTCAGGAGAGAAATATAGAAGTCTTACAAATCCCTGAAAACAATATGAAATAGTGTTTAGGCACCCATGCCTACATGCATACCCAACAAATGGTTGTGTAGAGAGAAAGTATAGAAAAATGGCCTAATCCTATTATCTCAAGAAAAAATGCCACTTAATTTTTTGTGGGATTCATTTCAAACTTCAGTATATCTCATAAATAGATTACCCTCACCAAATTTTTCAAACAAATCACCACATCAACTCTTGTATTCTTTCAAACCATATATTATATTTCTTAGAACATTTAGTTGTACATGTTTTTCCCTATTTGAGACCTTACGGTTTAAAAAAATTTCAATTCCATACCAAAAAATGTACTATCATTGCATATGGCGACCATAGCAAGGTTACAAATGCTTAGAACTAGTAAGTGGGAGAATCTATATTGTTAGAAGTGTTGTATTTAATGAGAGTGTTTTCCTTATGAGCAACTACTCTCTTCTCATACTGTGCACATCCAGCTTCACCTTCTCAGTTCATTTGGTCTAACTAACGTATTCCACATAATCTATCACTGCCTACTATTACAAGTAATTCTAATGTATGTCAAACAACTACTACTTTACAAATGATACATGCACTCCAAATCCTCTACCTGCACAAGAACAAAGTTAAGGTACAACTTTGTCCTCTCTTACTCAAACAAATTTAGTTCCAATAATTTATGTTCGTTTTGAAAACACTTCTCATGCATCTTTTAATGAACTTTAGCTGGCATAAATTCATTTATCCCCTCATCTACTATTGTCCCAAATGTTACATCAGTAGCAACACCACTCCACTCTACCATACTCAAATTGTGTCCCAACTCAGTGCAACAAATGATAACCACGCCCAAATTGGAATCCTTAACTAAAAGTTGCATTGACTATACCACATTGGCATGCTGCAATGAAAGATGAGATTCATGCATTTCACATAAAAACACTTAGACTTGGTCCCTCAAACCAATGATATGCATGTAGTAGATGGATCTTTAAGTAAGTAAAAGCTCAATTAGTAGCAATGAGTTTTCAATAATTATTTTTAGTTTAAGTCTAGTTCTCAAGCCCTCAACCATAAGGATTATTTTTAGTTTAGGTGTCATTTTCAATTGGGACATAGAACAAGTTGATGTGAATAATGTGTTTTTGAATGGAAACATAAAAGAAATAATGGACATGAAGCAACCTATAGGTTTTCTTGACTAGCACCTTCCTCATTATGTCTTCAAGTTAAATATAGCCTTATATGGCCTTAAGCAAGTTCCAAGATCTTGGTTTGACAAGCTAAGGACTACCTTGTTGAGTTGGGGCTTTCAAAGTTCTCAGTCCGATACATCTCTCTTCTTTCACAAAACTGTTGGTCATATTATTTTACTTTTAGTATATGTGGATGATATATTGATGCATGTTTTCTTGATCTGCAACATCCTCATTATGTCTGCAATTATAGCATTATATGCCCTTAAGCAAGCTCAAAGAGCTTGGTTTGACAAGCTAAGGACTACCTTGTTAAGTTGGGGCTTTCAGAGTTCTCAGCCAGATACATCTCTCTTCTCTCAAAACTGTTGATCATATTACTTTACTTTTAGTATATGTAAATAATATATTGATAATTGAGAGTAAGAAGACATTGATATGCATGCTTATCTTAGATTTAGACAACTGGTTTGCTCTTAAAAACTTGGTTATGTCAACTTCTTTTTGGGTTTGAAGGAATTTAGAGACAACAATGGTCTTTATCTCACTCAGTCTAGATATATACTTGATCTTCTTGATAAAAGAAAGATGACGGCTTCTAAAGAGTGTCATACACCAATGTGCTATTCTACTAAACTTAGTGCTAACTCAAGAACATCTTTTAAGGATCTAACTTTGTAAAGAAGTACTATAGGGGGACTTCAATATGACTATTACTAGGCCAAATATTTCTTAATTAGTAAATAAGCTCGGCCAGTACCTTCAAAATCCATGTTTTGAATGGTGGAAGGCCCCGCAAAAGAGTGTTTAGATACCTGAAGGGCACTATTGATTTCGGTCTACACTTTATCCTTAGAGTGTTTTACTGATGCTAATTGGACATGGTGTACTGATGATAGAAAGTCCACTAACTGGGTAATATGTTTATCTAGGAGGCAACTTGATCATTTGTAGTTCATGGAAACAAAAGGTTGTTTCAAGATCAAGTGCTGAATCAAAGTGTAGAGCACCGTCACAACTGAGGTCATTTGGCTACAATCTCTATTTGCTAAACTTTAAATACAATATGTTGAATGCCCAACCATCTGGTGTGATAATGTCAGTGCTGGTTTGTTAGGAATCTAATCATGTCTTCTACATAAGAATTTATTGCGCATAATGCCCTCAAAGCATATGTTTAGATATTTTTAATATGAAATTAATAAAATTACATTTTTCTTATAATTATTTTTTTTAAATTACTATTGAATAATTTATGTAAATATTTGAAAATTCCATATTCATTCATGAGACTATGATCTTGTATAAGTATGAGAGTATTAAAGTCATAGATAATGAATAAAATTATCAGCAATATATTAAAGTATAGAACCTTTAATGAATGGTTGCTAGTACGGTTCACTAAGAATTATGAATGCATGTCATCTAGATCCGGATCATTGATGTGGATAGACATCTTAGTGAAGATACTTTATCTAATAAGATTATATATGGTAGGATCGATGTGGATTATTATCTTTATTAACTTACCGTTTATCATAAAGATTTAATCACATCAATTTGATGATTATATGTAGATCAGTTTGAATCTTGAGTAGTAATAAACTCCTATGCATATCTATTGGATCTTTTGATTCACTCGTTATTGTTTATTTATTAAACAAGCTAGTGACTTTTATTTTGAAGATTCAGTGATATGGATGGCTAGTAACATGATCTTACAAGATTTGTAATCCAAGCTTTCTTAATAGATCGGTTAATTCTGATCAAGTGTTAATTCTGAAACTGAATGGTTATTGAACTCAAATTTATGATATGATTATAAATTAGTGATTCACTAGTGAATTAATAGCACTTAAGGATCAATAGGTAATTAGAATGGTAAAACGATAATTTTGATCAACTTTAATTTACGAACCAATAATTTGACATAACTACATGAAATGAGTATATCAATGAACTATACGAGAATACTCTGTAAATACATTCTTTAATCTCTAAGAGTGCAATTTCATATTTATAGCTGAGTAATAATTGAATTAATAAATAAGATTATTTAATTAAAGAGTTTATTTAGTGATCCAGCTTATTGGAGCTTAGTATTATGGGTCCACGATACTCAAGTCACCTCTGTATTATATAGTATATGGTGTGAATATTTCAGGACATGAGAAAAGGACTGACTTGTAAAATGAATTATATTTCTGGGACAAGTATATAATTATGAGATAATTATGTATGAATAATTAATATGAATTAATTAATTGAATTATTTAATGTAATTTTTGGAAATTATCATTAAATAATAATATCGATTAATTTTGTGTTAATCAATAAGTGAGACAAAATATCTAATTTATGAAATTAGATAATGTTTAATTATTATAAGATAATAATTAAAATTTTGAATCAACTAAATATGTTGCTTGAACTAACAGATAAGATAATTGATAGGGATGCTAAAAAAAAGTTAATTTTTAAATTAACTAATATCTAAATATTTAACTGATTAAAATAAATAATAAATTTATAGAAATTGTCATATGGCATGTTGGAATGTGACATATCAATCACTGATTGTGAATCAGATATTGACATGGACTATTGAAGTGCTACGTGACACACTGTAGTGTCTCACAGCACTATAGTGGTGCAGTGAAACTACAGTGTCGTGTGGCAATATGGCTCCTCATGGCACACTACAAATGTCATGTGGCACTACAGTATTGTACAATTATAATGGGTCTCACTTCAATTACACATTTATAATTATTTATTTATTTTATGTGAATCCTTAGAAAACCTGATATGTCATTATCTAAAAAATATATTGATATTATTCTATTGGCTTCAGTGTGCTAACAACACATTTGCAATCATGGGCGAAACTGTCTAAGATTAAAAGTGAATCAAAAAACTATATGAAGAAGTTTTAATTTTTTTATTAGAGTTTTGTCTCACAAATTAATTCTTCTAAAAATGTCTAGATCTCATGTGTTGAGTACATCTAGAGACATAAGTGATATTGATATATTCTACGTGCCCACACACGTCCTAACGTGTTTGAGGATTGTCTTGGAACATCGTGGTGTGGACCTCGAAGTCTATCGTTTGTGAGATAGCAAGATCGTTGTATTGCAAGGACGCTTGATTGAACTACAAGAGGTATATTTTACATCCATGTATGTATTCGATTTAATATTTAAATATATATAGATCCAATACGAAAAAATATTTTTTTAATTAAAAAGTTTTCATCTTTGGGATCTGCGACAATGCGATAGTTAATTGCTTTATAATTTTTTTAAAACACCACCATGCCTTTCGCACGCGTCGCTACGGATTCCAATAATTAGTACCAGAGGTCTTTACATATTTGTATATTAAATGTTGTGTGGGTGTTCTTGCATCGTTCATAATATATATATTTTGATATGTATGAAGGAATAGACGATTTATTTTTTGGATGTATGTTTAATAATGAATCGTTAATTGTGTGGTGAATTTTGGATTTAGGTTTTGTTCTTTATTTTTTAATTAGAACTTGTGTAAACCATTTTGGGTGTAGGAAATTTTATAATTTTATTTTGAATATCATGTTGTAAAATTCCGATCGTGAGAAGATGAAAAACGCACAAGACGAACGAGGAAGAGAAAAAAAAAGGAATTCTAGTGCCGGCGGTAACGCCCCCGAAAAATTAGATTTCAGCACTGGTGCTGCTAGTAGACCAACGACGACAACGCCCCTAAAAAATTCAGCGCTGATAGTGATTGATGGTAGTGAATTGGGGCGACGGTGGGAGAGTCTTATCGTCATAGGCAATTGTTGTTACTGCAACAGAAATTTCACAGAAACCCTTATATCATATTGCCCCATCCCTGCAATATGTCGTGAAAACCCAAATCCTATCCTTTTAAATTTAAAATTTTGATTTTGAATTTTTGAAATTTTGAATTTTGAGTTTTAAAATTTAAAATTTGATTTTTAACAGGATAATTATTGAATTTAAATTTTTTAAAATTAAAATTAATTAATTGATTACGTTTGATCTAAGTTTAATGAGTCACAAATTATTTTTTGACTATCAAAATTCAATTAATTTTAAAAGGATAACTAATGGGATTACTTAATTAGAAAAAATGGTGTATCATAACTAAAATGGTTTTGATCAAAGCTTGAAAATTACGAAGATGAACCTTTGGTGGAGAATGAGCTATTCTAGAAATATGTATTCTTGAAGTTCTCTTTGTATTTATTTCTATTTTTTAAAAGTTGTAATTTAGAAATACTCGACAGTCACTTGGTTCATCATTTTTTTATTTAATTATTAAATAAATATTTATTAATTTGATTGCTAACATGACCATTGAACATGTAAAAAATACCCACTGCCTCGTGGACAATGAGGGCTAGCCAAAGGGTTTGCGAAAAATGGCAGAAAAGCAGAAACGAGAAAGAAGACTGAAGTTGTGAGACACCCGCAAACAAACGAGAAGGATCAACACATCCAGAGCGGGAATCAGCGCCTCAAGAAGGGGACCAGCACCTCAAGAACGCGAAGGAGCATCAGAACAGGAAAGACAGACAAAGAAAGCACCTCAAGAATGAGAAAGAACATCAGAATGGGAAAGAGAATCAAAACGAAAAAATGTGACTAGTTAACAGAAAAAGACTAAGGAGACCACGCCTTTAGAACGGGAAAATGAAGTTGAGTCTCGGAGAACTACCCTGAAATGGCAAGGCACTCGCTGAACTATGTAAGAACTAGAAGGGAAGGATCAGAAGAAGAACGAGAACATACGAAAAGGATTCAAAATGACAACAAAAGGCATGACTGATTAGGTAGCTGAATGACTCAGACGAGACAGGATGACAGACCACCAAGTGGTTACGACTGACTGGCTCAAATCATAAGAAATCACCAAGTGACTGTGACTGATTAGCGGCTGAACGAGACAGATGGCAATGGTAAGTAAGGAAGGGAAATAGGGTCATACCTAGCAGAAACATCTCCTCCATTTTATTATTATTCTAATTAACTCATGTAAATGAGGAAGTCTATATAAGGCGAGTGTATTAAGTGAAACTCAGGCATTCAATACAACTCAAGTAAATACAACTCAGAGCATTTCCTCCTTACTTTCTCTCTCTCTCATTAATACTCATATAAATTGACTGTTATCAATATTTTTCCCTTTGATCCATGATTAGTGGAAAAAAATCTTTTATATTTTGATGCTGTCATTGAGAGCTGAGAGAAAAGATCAAGAGATCCACCCTACAAGACCATAAACATGTCTAGAACCAGATCCAACGTAACCATAAATGAGGACAATAGAATCAGAAACGGAGATGACCACGTAGATCAACCAACCACATTGACAAAAATGGTGCAGACGATCCTAAATGGGATGCATGAGATGGAATGGAGGAACACTAAAGCAATACGTAATGCATGGCAGAATGTGCAAGATCACATCAACACATTACAACAAGAACTTGCAAAAACGCGAGCAGAGGCCAGGCAACAGGTAAATGATGACAAACAAGAAAATAAAAATGAACAGGAAGCCCACTCTGGGGGCAACCGTCGAGATGGAAGATAAGGAGACCACGAGGATAGTAGAAACATGCTACGAGAAGAGGAAGTCTAATCGTAGAACCTCGTGAAGGAAGCTACGAGTGAGTCTCGACAATCTCGAGTCATGTTAAAAGAAGCAAACGAAAACTATTCAAATAACAGATGTTGGAAATGAGGAATCTTGGGAGTACGAGAAAAATAGAACGCGAATCTCTTATCCGGAAGCTATTAAACCTAGAATTCCTAACGGCGCCCGTGCCCAAAAAATTTGTTGCTCCAAGATTCAAATGCTACGAAGGAAAAAATGATCTCGTAGACCATCTTTGATGATTTTGACAAGACATGGCAATGTACCAACATGATGACAAGTTGATGTGTAGAATGTTCCCTACTAGCCTAGACGGGATGACTTTGAAGCGGATCACTCCTTGCCAAGGCACTCGATCGCAAGCTTCACTATTATGTCCTCCATTTTCATAGAGCAATACTCTACTTACCGTATGGTCATGGAAGACTCGGAATATCTGATGACAATGTCTACCAAGGAAGAGGAGTCCCTACAGGAGTGCACTCATCGCTTCAAAGATCATATGGGGCCAAGGTCAAGAATTGCGACGATTGATTCGCCTTCTGATGAGGTCTAGACCTAGAGTCACCCTTCTCCAAAGGATATCTTCAAGGTGAAGCCCCTTTCTATGTTGGAAGTTTTCCAATGAGCACATGCTTACATTACCCTGGAGGAAGAGAAAATGGTATGCAGAGAATAGTTGAACGGAAAAAAGAGGAATCCCAGAAGTGGGAAAGAAGTGTAAGGCCTGAAAGAATGAAGCATGGCGAAACAAAAGAGCAGATGAGAGGAAAGTCCAACAAAAAAGGAATACGTACCAAAGGCGGGATCTTGATAAAGTCCACCCGAGGGACAAAGTCTACATGCCATTGACCATTCCGGTCAACCAAATACTAAGACGATTAAAGACAAACCTTGAATGAAAAGACCGACCCCGCTCACCAAGGAATCTAACTACAAGGATAAAGATAAATATTGCTCCTACGATAAGAGCAACATGCATTACACGCGAGACTATTTCCAGCTCAAATACTATATTGAGCAACTAATCAAAGAATGGTACCTTAGCCAAATTGTGAAAAGGGATGAATTGAAACATGAAATTGAGAAAGATAGTCGAGAAGAAGATAAGCATGATAAAGGGAATCAACCACTCTGCATCGTCGACACGGTTATAGCATTAACCAAATAAGAGGGGACAACAAGAAAGGAAAGGAAGATATATTGTAAACGGCCAATGTTAGAAAGACATAAGCAAAATCCCTCAAGCGGCAACGGGGATTCACCGCTAGTGTTCAACGATTTTGATATGGAACAAGATAGACACCACAACGATGCCCTCGCCATTTCAATACAAGTTTGCAACTGCTTGTTGATGAGGGTCTTGGTGGATGATGGGAGCGTAATGAACAACCTATACCGAGCAACCGTGGAGAAAATGTCCATGGGAGATCTAAAGTTGCAAGGGACTTCACAATCATTGATTGATTTCAATGGATCCATTAGCTACTCGGAAGGAACTCCGACGCTCCTAGTGAACTTGGATCCATTTAACTATATGACTGAGTTCATGGTGCTGGAAACGACATCCCCGTACAATGCAATCCTAGAGGAGGACCTGGCTCCATAGGATGAAAGTTGTACCTTCAACGTTCTACCAAGTGTTGAAGTACCTGTCAGCAAAGGGAGTGAAGATGATAAGAGGAGACCAGGCCACGGCTCACATCTATTCAGTGACCGCTTTAGAATCTGCTAAGGAAAAGGTTATGGAGAAGGCCAAAGGAAAAGACCCATTGATTTATAACAATCACAGGAAAACGGGCAAGACAGCCTGAGGTACGAGGCGGGAGAGGAAACGAAGCTCATATGTTTGGAAGAAGGGACCCAGAAGATGACCAACATTGGCGCCCGTCTCGAGGAAAATGAGAAGAGGAAGTTAGTGAAATTTCTGAAGGAAAACAGAGATGTATTTGCAACAACGGCACAAGAGATGCCCGACATTCCAGAAGAGATCATCTACCATAGGTTAAGCATGGATCCTGCCGTAAAACCTGTAAGACAAAAGAAAAGAAGCTTACCCCTGAACGAAATCAAGCGATCAAAGAGGAGGTCGAGAAGCTCTTGGTATGAGATTTTATCAAAGAAGTAAACTATCTCGAATGGCTAGCTAATATGGTAATGGTGCGGAAGAAGAATGAAAAGTGGATAATCTGTGTGGACTTCACTGACCTAAACAAGGCATGCCCCAAAGATGAATATCCGTTGCCAATGATAGATCAAATGGTAGATGCCACTTCAGGGCACGAACTGCTTAGCTTCATGGATGCTTACTTTGGTTATAATCAGGTGAAAATGACCTAATCAGGAAAAAAAATTTCATTACTGAGTACGATGTCTATTATTATAAAGTCATGTCTTTTGGTCTAAAGAATACAAGTGCAACTTATCAAAGGCTGGTGAACAAAGTCTTCCACGAGAAGATCTGAAAGAATATGGAAGTCTATTTTGATGAAACGTTGGTCAAAAGTAAGAAACGAGATGACCACAGTTCAGGACCTTGAAGAAGCCTTTTCTATTCTAAGGAGAAATTACATAAAGCTCAACCCAAAGAAGTGCACTTTTCGAATAGCGGAGGGAAAGTTTCTTCGAAACCTAGTTACACAATGGAGAATCGAAGTAAACCCAGACCAGGTAAATGCAATCACGGAAATGAAGTCCCCATGGAACCTCAAAGAAACCCAAGGGTTAACGGGAAGATTAGACGCTCTAAACATTTTCATATACAGGTCAATGTGCAGATGCAAGCATTTCTTCGAGAGGTTGCGGAAAAATTCCTCGAGCGGTAGAATGAAGAATATGAAGAAGCCTTTACCAAGATTAAGGAGTACCTAACAACTCCCCATTACTCTCCAAACCTACTCACGATGAGCAACTTCTGTTGTACATAGCCGTCTCCACGGGGGCATACAATGCAATGCTCATCAAAGAAGAGGAAAGGAAATATAAACATGTATACTTCATGAGCCAAAGTCTTGTAGCGGCAGAAACGAGATATAAACGGATGGATAAACTAGTACTAGTCATTGTAACTGCAGCACGGAAGCTAAGGCCTTATTTCCAGGCCCAAAGCATCAAGGTGTCAACTGATTCTCCCATTAAAATCCTTCTGCACTCGACGGAGGTAAGCAGGAGAATAGTAAAATGGTCAATTAAACTAAGCTAGTACGATATCAGTTACGAGCCCTAAACTTCAATAAAAGGGCAGACATAAGCAGATTTCATCATCGAAGGGGAAATTGAACGGGAAACCCACCAAACTGGAGAAGATGAAACTTGGAAACTCTTTATTGACGGTGTTTCAAACAATAGAGGAGCAGAAGTAGAGGTACTAGTACAAACTCCTTTCGGAGAAATATTGGAACACTCCATCTCCATAGGATTCAATGCGTCAAATAATGAAATAGAGTATAAAGTATTGATCGTGGGAATATACTTCTACGGGAATATGAGGTAACTTATGTAAAAATATTCTTGGTTCCATGTTGATTGTGAAGTGGGTCACAGGGGAATACGTAGCGAAAGATGAACAGATGGTGAATTACTTGCAACGGGTAAAGAATCTCCTCAGCACGCTAAACAATTATGAGATCTAGCAAATTCTGAGAACTGAGAACGGGAACGCAGATGCCCTAGAAAATCTAGGATCTTCATTACGCTTCCCTTACAAAAGGAATGTGCCTGTGGAAATTTTGAAAGAGCCAAGCATCTTGCGCCCATAAAATTATGTGGTTGAGGTAGAAGTTGAACGGGAACCCAGTAGGCATGACGATATATTCCGCTTCCTTGAAGAAGGAATGCTTCCTAAAGACAATCTACTTGCCATGAAGCTGCAACAACGGGGTGCTAGGTACACGATGATTAACGGGGTGTTATATAAGAAATTGTTTACAGGATCGTAACTGAAGTGTCTACGACAAAATGCGGCTTATTATGTGTTAGCAGACATTCATGAGGGCATGTACGGAAACCATACTAAGGGTAGATCGCTAGCCCATAAATTCATGAACGAAGGATATTACTGGCTCCAAATGCATTAGGATGACAAACAATATGTGAAAAGGTGTGACAAATGTCAGCGTTCACGCTCGTAGCAAAAATAGCCCTCGAAGAACTAAAAAATGTGGCCAGTACTTGGTCGTCCATGCAGTGAGCCCTAGACATTATTGGGCTACTCCCCATGGCACTTTCCCATAAATGTTTTTTATTGGTGACAATGAATTATATACTAAGTGGATCGAGGCTGAAGCATTTTCTAGAATTCGTGAGGGGGAAGTAAATGGGTTCCTATGGAGAAACTTAGTGTGCAGGTACGAGATCCCCTAGATCTTGGTATCTAACAACGAACTTCATTTCTCCGGGAGCTTAGTAAGAACATTTTGTAAAGATCTGAAGTTCACAAATCACTTCTCCACACCTTACTATCCACAAGGGAATGGACAAACGGAAAGATTAAATCGGATCATACTTGATAACTTGAAGAAACGACTGAAATCCGCCAAAGTAAATTGGGTGGAAGAGATACTCGCAGTCTTATGGGCATATAGAATGACCCCAAGAGAGACAACGGGAGAAACCCCACCATCATATCCGAGCTAACTGAACAATAAAATGGTGAACTGTTAAGAAACTGTCTTAATAAGAGGGAAGACGGGAAGCAACCCTGATCAGAATGACCCATTACAATCAGAAAAAGGAGATCTTATTTTCAGAAGAAAGTAAGGAAATGAGAATTCCAAACAGGAGATCTGGTTGTCAGAAAAATCTTCCAAATGGAAGGGAAGGTTAGGTCAACATGGGAGGGACCAGACATCATTAGAAAAATAGGAGGAAATGGCTATTACCACTTGGAAACGGAGAGATGAGATGGAATTGCAGAAACCATGGAACACAACTCATCTGAAAAAATATTTTATGTAAATAATGTAAAAAATCCATTATAGTGAGACATATTTCCCGTGGTTTTTTCCCACGAGGATTTTCCACGTAAAAATATTGGCGCCAATCTTCTTTCCTCGGCTGAATCATTACTAAATGGAATTATGCACATAAAAAGTCCTTAGGAGAGCCAGTTCTTAAGTCCTACTCTTATAATGAACTAAGGGCATAAAAAGTCCTTGAGAATGGTAGTTCATAAGTCCTACTCTCAGAAGAAACTAAGGGCATAAAAAGTTCTTGGGAGGGGCATAAGTCCTAATGCTAGAAGAAACTAGGGGCGTCCAAAGTCTTTGAGAGGGGCATCCCATAAGCCCTACTCTCAAAAGAAAAAATAACTGAAGGAGGAAAAACCATGGAAGCGGGAGACTCCAATAGACCCACTTTATCGCAACAAGAATAAAGAAATTGCAACAAATAGAAAGGAGAACGGACCCCTTACATTGTAAACGGGAAGGGAATTCCAGCCTCAACGGATGGAAAGTAGAAACGGCCAAAACGGATAAATATACTCTCGCCTAGGTGCTCCTTGAAAAGATTTCCAATTGTTTAAGAACTAAGTGTCAAACTAGTTGATAATTTTCTTTACTTAATGTCTCAAAAGTTAACCATGGAAAATGTTAAAAAGGAAAAGAGTCATTTAAGTCCTAAATTGCTAATAAAATTTTACTAAGCATTCAAGAAGGCTAGAGAAAGTTGATTGATGAATTTGTATTAAGTGTTAAGATGAAGGGAAATGACAAAGCATATTGAAGAAAGAAATCATTTCATTAAAATGTGAAAATTACAAAATGATTCTGAATCGCGAAGTTAAAGAGAATACAAGAAAATACAAGGAAAGGAAAAATGAAAAAATGCTAAGTCTCCACTTTCTCGAGAGTAACATCAGCAGTTGCTTCAGTGGTGGAAGTGCGAAGCTTAGCCTCAAGGTCAGCGGGCTCGTCAGGAAGTGAGACAAAAGACATGCGGGAGGTTTATCAACCTCGATGTCATGGTAACACACCGTATAAGCCATATGTTCGTACTTCTCAACCATGGTCTGGTACTCAACCTCGAGTCAAGCTCCCCGTTCACGTGACTTAGCTAAAGCCACATCGACCTCAGCAAACTTTGCCTCAACAACGGTCAAGGTCTCCCCGCTTACCTCAAAAATCTACTCTGCCTCCCGCAAAGACTCCTCAAGCTTTGACTGTTTAGCTGTGTCCGCATCAAGCTCGAAAGTGAAATGGACAACAACCTGTTGAAGATCAACTTCCACCTTCTTAAGGTCATCCTGTTTTGAGTCAATGGTGCTGTATGCCTCGGTGCTCTCCATCACCTTCCGCTTCCAACCGGTCATCTCTTCTTCAATAGAGTGAATATCATCCTGAATCCCATTGTGGTAGGTCACGGCCTGTTCAAGAATTCTTAGTTAACAAATTGGTAATGATGTTACGTATAAAAACTAAGGATGTAAAAAGATAAAAAGACACGGAATTACCTGCATTAGAGTATAACAATGCATGATGACCTTATCGTAGATGGACATCTGGCGGAGTGCAAGAGCGTCCACGTCAGACATGATCCCCTTATTGATCATGTGTGAAGAATGGATATCCTTCAAGAAGCTAACATTGGCAGGAACTAGTGGAGTCGCAGGGTATCGCCTCCACCTCCAGACGTATGTCTCCTTAGATAAACACGGGGAACCATAGGAAGGAGGAGTTAACATCCTGACATTCCACCCACGAATAGAGATGCCTCAGTAACGAGGTATGGAGATCGGTAGCGACAGAGGGGAGAATAACATTGGAAGCAGGAATGGGTGGAGTAACATCACCTGAGACGACGCCTGACGAACTGGCATTCCCTATTTTTTGGCGATTGCTCTCGCCAGGTGTCCCCCACAAATTTCTCTTTAGGCACTTCGACGTTTCGAGCTCGTTTTATGCAAAATAGAAAATCGCGTCCTGTTCTCCTGCCTCTTTTTGTGCAGCTTCTCATTGAGCCTCACGTTCTCTTTCTTCTTAAGTAAAGTCCTCTCCTTCCCACTCTGATTCTGAAGACTCAGAAAAACTCATCCAGACTAATCGATGAAAAGCGGGAGTAGGGATTGCAATACAGATGGCTCGAGGAACTTCTATTGCAGAGGATGAGAGGGCACAGATTCATCAACTGGAACGGGTGCGACCTCGATCTCTCTCTTTGGGTCGAGAAGATCTCTCCACTCCCGTTATGGGCAATTGTAGAAAGCACATAGTCGCTTGACTAAAGAATAAAAAGCCTCTTGTTCAGGTTTTTGCATGCATAAAACAAAAAGAACAAACATGTTGTCAGTAATTAAAAACGGGACCATGGTTCCACAGAAGGAGCCTAAATCCTTAGGAGTGACTACGAACATTGTTCTCAAAAGAAAATCAAAATGGGGTCATGGTTCTGCTGAAGGAGCCTAAGTCCTTGGGAGTGTCTACGGGCACTGTTCTAAGAAGGAAATCAAAACAGGACCATAGTTCCACGGAAGGAGCCTAAATCCTTGGGAGTGTCTTCGGACACGGTTCTCAGAAGGAAATCAAAATGGGGTCATGGCTCTACTGAAGGAGCCTAAGTCCTTAAGAGTGTCTAAGTACACTGTTCTCAGAAGGAAATCAAAATGGGGACATAGTTCCACAGAAGGAGCCTAAATCCTTGGAAGTGTCTACGAACATTGTTCTCATAAGAAAATCAAAAACTTCAAAACATAAATATCCTTGCCTAAACGGATCAAATGATGCTCAAATAATTCATAACAGGCATAATTGAAGAGAGCAAAGATGAAATATTTCTTGAAGACCATTCAACAGATGGAAAGTGGAAACGGCCAAAACGGGGGAAAAGAAGTCTTCGAGAAAAGGAAACTTCCGTTAAGTGTTCGAGAAAATAGAATTATCTTTCAAGAGTTTTTTTGTTAGGAAATTTTATTCCCGTAGTTGGGAATGACATGAAAAGTTACTTCTAAATTGAGAATAAAAGGAAAAAGACAAAACTTACTGCAAAAAGGTCATTTCATTTCAAATATGGAAAATTACAAAAAGACCTAGTCAAAGAAAGGAGAGTCGAGTAAAGAATGGCCAGTAAAGAAAAGTCAAGTAAAGAAAGGAATGCCAAGTAAAGGAAAGCCGCGAATTCAACGTTTTTTTAAAAAAAAGAACAGAAAAAAGAAACCGAAGAAGCAAAAGATAGATAAATGAAAAGCCGATTTACAGGAAAGATGTCGGCATGAATAGGAAACGAAGCACCCTTATAGGAAAAACACGCATCTCTCTTAATTTAATATATTTATTTGTTATTTCCAAAGAAGTGTAGGCTCCCGTGAAAACACAAGATGATCTTCGTAAAAGCACATGCAAATCAAAACTCCTCATCAATAAATGAAACTTTATTGACTATAATGGGGGACAAATGAATAGGGAAAAACCCACCCATGACACGTGTACAAAAAAGAACGAATCCTGAGAAGACGCGTGGACCATGAACATGACAAGATTGGGGGCTAGACGGAAAAACAGAAGTGGCACACACAGATCATGAAGTAAGCAAAAAATGTGGACGGGAACTCTAAATGGGAAGGAACTCGAGAACAGGAAAAGAGCACGAAAGCGGAAAATCTCATCTGAACAGAAAAAGAAAACTGGTCAAACAGGAAAAAGACTTAAAGGGGACCCATGCCTCCAGAACAGGAAATGCACTCGCCGAACTATGCAAAAATAGAAAAAGAAGGATAAGAAGAAGAGTGAGAATGGACAAAAGGGATCCGAAAATGACAGTCAAAAGGCTGTGATTGATTGAGTAAGTTGAATGACTCAGACGAGACGGATTGGCAGGCCACCAAGTGGCTGTGACTGATTGCCTCAAAACCACAAGAAATCATCACGTGGTTATGACTAATTAGCGGCTGATCGAGACAGATGAGAAATGAGAAAGAAAAATGGGTCCATACCAAGCAGAATGATCCCCTCAAACATGTGTAATCCTTAGGAATAATGAGTGTCTCCTTTTATTTTATTATTTTAATCAAATCATTTAATTTAGAAAGCCTATATAAATCCAATGTATCAAGAGGAAAAGAGGAGAGACAACCCAAGCAACTAACGGCATTACCTTTTCCCTCTTCTCTAATTATCAACTATGTAAAATCTTTTACACTTTACACTAATGAATATCAATAGTCATCTCGTGGGTTTTCTTCCCTTTAAGATTTTTTCACGTAAATCATTGCGTCATTATTCTCTCAGTCTCTTCATTATTCGTTCGTAGAAGATTTTTCATACCGAAAAATCCTTTAAAACCATCATGCCTTCCGTCGCGCGTCGCCGCAGATTCAAACAGAACAAAGCACATTGAAGTGGATGTCCATTTCATAAGGGAGAAAATACTTTCCAAGCTGCTAGTAGTCAAGTAATCTCCACTGACATTTAGAATGCATATATCTTTACCAAGCATCATGCTCTTGACATATACCATGTTACGACACAAGCTCAATGTGTGTTCATCTCCCTTTCATTTGTGGGGGAATGTTAGTGATGTTGTTACATAGTAGCTCAGCCTGTTAGTAGCTTAACCTCGTTTATCAGCTGTAACAACTAGCATCTATTAGTTGTAACTCATATCAGTTGCAACTTATAGTTGTTAGCTGTTTTGTATCAGTTAGTCGTTGGCAGTAGTTAGACTGATCATCTATACAAGGCAGTGTATATTATTGTAATTGGTTAATGATGTTAATACAAAGTATTCAGTGAAGTATTACAAGCAAGACTCTCTCTCTCTGAACTTTAACATCGACAACCTTTTTTTTAGTTAACACAGTTAGAGAGAGGTTCTGGTATGCAAGTAAATTGTTAGAGCATATGTGAACTTTACGATTCAGAGTTGCTGGGGATCATCTGAAAATATATTTAGGTGAGCTTTTGAGCTAATCTCCGGTAGTTCTTGCGCCTATTGTGTATATTTGAGGTTGCCCCTTCTATAGTGTTTTATTTTGGCTGAAATAAAATTTACTATTTTTCCCTTTTAAGATGTAAAACTAACCCCCCCCCCTTCCTCTTATTTTTAGAATTACCCAATTGTATACTAATTGTTTCCCATCATGTTTGTAAATACCAAATGTTATATTATTTTTGTTCATTCAATTTTTTAAATGATGAAATTGTATAAAATACTTATTTATTTATTATTATGACAGTTAACATAGAATTTACAGAAATTGCTTCCCATTTCTATAAAATTATATAGATGTCCTTAAATATATATGTGATAACATAAGTCATTCAAAAAACTAAATTAGAGTTTGTAATCTTTTATGCTTTCATTTGGTTTGCACATCTAGAGTGACCATCGTAATTGAATCGTTGTCAATTCAGTTGATAGTAAAATATGATTCTAATGTTTGGTTATGCATGGTAAAGTGACAATTTAAGATTATTATGTTTGAAATAAGTTAAATTTTATTGTAAATTTGTGTAAATAACAAAAAAAATTACTTAAATTACCTTTCAATTATATTACACAAAATATTATTTTGATTTATAATTTTAACGTTATCTAAACTATGTTTGATTAGTATATAATTAAATTTGTAATTCTAGACTAAATTTAATAAAGTTAATTTTAATTAAACTAATAAAATTTATTATTTAATTCCAAATCATGTTACGTTATTCTCATTATAATAATAATACATATTTATTATCTCTTAATACAAGGGTACTAAAATAATATTTTTTGCTATCAGAATTGTTTTTACATTGTAAATTAGGTTTAATCTCATTTCTGTTGTATTTCAACTGCCTTGACAAGTTTAAATTATGATTGCATACAAACTAGAATTGCATCATAATTTTTAAGGTTTACTTTAAATAAATGTACTAATTTAATTATAAGAGAATTATAACATCATCACAATATATGATAGTTGAAATAGGCGAACTTAAAATTTGGATTCATTTATGTTGATTGGTACCTTGAGAAATTAAAAAGAATAATTTTACACTAACCTTTTGATCAAATTTTAAATAACTAAATGATATAATAATTTATTAATTAATATTTTAAAATATTTTAATGAGTATAAAAATATCAATTTATAAATATCAATTAGTTACTTAATTTTTATCAATTATTTGAGTAGTTCAGAGCTATTAAATTAATAAATAACAATAATAAAATTTGTCAAATAAAGGGTATTGTCGCAGGAAAGGAGCGCGTTTTCCGGTCCAAAAGAAAGAAAAAGAAAGCTGGTGCATCAACACGTGGAGACCCTCATCCATTTGATAAGCATGCGAATTTGCTTATCAATTAATTGATCATCCCATGCCAAATGAAATCCACGACATCCCTTGCTTGATAACCAAAGCGAGCACTGACCGAGGGAGAGAGACTGATAAATTTTATAAATTTATATTTAATAAACAATATTCGTTCTAATAATTTGTTTTCCTGTTATTTTTTATCAAACTAAAAATGAGCTTAATCTATTTAAATTAAAATATAAATAAAGTATGATAATTTAAAATACATATTTCTTTTGTAAAAAAAAAGACATATTAATAAATTATAAAAGATAATACTGACTGTCGAATGTTTTACAGGATATTTTAGACTTACACAGCCACAAGAGGCTATGTAATTTTTTACGTACATTTTTAATACACTTGGTGTACGAAAAATTAGATACTTTTTTATTAATTCATTGACACATTAATTAATTTAATATATATATATATATATATTATTTATTCAAAATTTGAAGAGAAAAAGAGTAATAATGTGGGTGGTTTTGGTGTACGAAATGTCATGATTTAATTTTTCTTACATATATTTTTTAAAATATTATTTATTATGTTTGAGATTTTTTTCAAAGAAGAATAACGAAACATCAAAATATTTGACTACTATAGAAGAATAATTCAATTTAATCATAAACGAGAAAAATAAAGATGATTCACGAAAAACAAAATCAAATCTTGAGGAGAAGAAATTCAAACCGCTGCTGAATCTGGATGAGAATTTGTCAAATTTTTTACAAATCAATGAAGATGGAGAAAACAATTATGGTTGAATTTGGATGAAAAAAATTGTGAGTATAAGGTAGCATATAAGGTTGAAGACGGGTAAATTGAAAAAAAATGTGCGATGCATAGACCGAATTAACAGACATTTATTGATCGGAGAGTTTTTGTGATGAATGACGAAAATTTAAGAATTAATATGAAAAGAGTTCAAATTTGAAGAATAAAATAATTTTGAATCAAATGCACTAAGATTCTAGAATATTAAACCTAAAAAAACAGAATTCTTGTTAACGATTCTATAACCATGTATAATAAAAAGGTTATGAAAATTTTGTTACGTATTTATATTATTTTTCTACCGGATTTTGGAAATTACGTATACCGCATTATTGGTCGTTATATATAATAATATATAAATGAGCACCCGAATGTTCAATACATCAGTATTACAGAAAGGTCTTCGTGTACAAAAAAGCTAGTCACTTAAAAACAAAATCAGAAGAGAGAGAGAGAGAAGAGCTCGGGAATTAAATTCACATAGACATAGCAGAGAGCAGTGCTCAGACAGAAAGAAGGAGAGAGAAGCATGGCGGCGCGTTGCAGAAACAACTGTCTGTAATTCCTGCTCTTAAATGCTCCCCTAACAAACTCAAAAATTCCATTTAACCAAACCCTAAAATTCCATCAACCTCTTTCTCTCTTCTTCTTCCCAATTTCCCAAAATTACCCAACCCACCATATTGATCATCCAGTTTCCATCTCCGGGGCGTCCCAATTCGGTCTAATCCGCTAGAGCTACTGATATGGATATTCGGCCACAAACAGGATCGACAGGGTCATCAGTCTCAAAATGGCTGGGTTTTTCTCATTAGCAACATCAGTAAGTAGTAGCAGTAATCAACAACAGCAAGAGCAACACGAACAGCACCACCAGGTCCACCAATTAGTCCCTCAAACTGAGAATTTCTTTTGGTACAAAAACCATGACGACGTCGTTCCCTACAAACCCAGCTTCCACCCTTGGCAGCAACAGCACCAGCAACAACAACAACAACAACAGTTTGATCTTCAAACCCAACCAGCTCGGGCGGCACCACCGGAGCATCATCTTTTCTACTCACCAGCCGTCGCCTTAGGAGTGGGACCCAGTGGGACTTCAATTAACGCCTCTGATGAGTCGTCGTCGAGATCGGAGTTGATGATGATACGGGCTAGAGGAGGAGGAGGAAGAGGAGGGACGACAAGTAGTACGAGCTGCCAAGATTGCGGGAATCAAGCGAAGAAGGATTGCGTGCATATGAGGTGTAGAACTTGTTGTAAAAGCCGAGGGCTGGAGTGCCAAACCCACGTGAGAAGCACGTGGGTGCCCGCCGCTAAGCGCCGTGAACGCCAAGCTCAGCTCATTCGCGGCTCTACAACTACCACTACTACTGATAATTATGAGAACCCCAAAAGGCAGAGAGACAACCCAAACGCCTCTTCTTCTCTATTTGCCTGTGCCGTCATGCCCAACAACACGTCAGGTACGGTAATGTTTAAATTCTCCCTCACTGTTCCACTGTTTTTCACATCCAGAGAATTATTCTAGAGAGAGAAAGTATAGAGAGAGGGGGTTTCTCTTTCTTTTGGAAGTATTTACCAGCGAATAAGACCCATGTCGGTTGCGTGTGATGGTAAACCCCATCGTCAGGCTTTTGCTTTCTATCTTTTCCAATATACTGTTGTTCGGTAATCCTGACGAATATATCTACAGAACCCCCCAAAAAATTTGATTTCTGTTCGTGTTTGTTTGTTAGAGTTTTTTTTTTGTTTTTCAAGGATGAATAAAAAAATTATTTTCAAAACCAAGTTTAGGAACACCATTTCAATCTTAATTGATTTTGTAAACAATGAAAAATCGTCTTCAAATCAACCAACTAGAGAGGCGCGCGCTGGTTATCGTCTTTACTCATTAGATAGAAATAAAGAATTCCCAATATCTCTGTTTTATTTATGGAATTATATATGGAGATTTTCTTTTGGGTGGGGATATAGGTATGGAAGTAGGGGAATTTCCAGGAGAAGTGAGCTCTCAAGCGGTGTTTCGATGCGTGAAGGTGACTTCATACGATGAAAGTGACGATCAGTATGCTTATCAGACGGCCGTCAACATCGGAGGCCATGTTTTCAAGGGTATTCTCTACGACCAAGGCCCCGAGACAAACTACAACACTTTTCCTGGTGAGAGCTCCTCCGCCGGCGGCTGCGGCGATGGGATTATCCAACCGCTTAATCTAATCGCCAATGCTGCAACAACCACCACCGCGGCAACCACTGCGAGTGTTGACAGTGCAGCGGCAGCATTATTCGATCCGTCTTTATACCCAATTCCTCTCAACAGCTACATGGCAGCAGCTGGTACGCAATTCTTTCTGCCTCCAAGATCATAGAAAAACGCCATTCCTCTCTCTCTCTCTCTCTCTCTCTCTCTCTCCGCTTTCACTCTCCGCAATATCTGAGAATGTTGTTGTAGTAATTAAATTTAAAAATCCCATTGAAATATGGTAGAGAGAGAGAAGAACAGGGAATCACGATAGGAAGATTAGATGATGGTTGTGGTTGGCGTAAATTATTTTTATAAATTGGATTTTGTATTTTCAGTGCAGATTTTCAACTCCGAGAAAAAGAAATATCTAAATATATATTTTTTTAATTAGGGACTGGAATTTGGTCATTTTGTTATCTGGGTTAGATTTTGAAATTGGGAGATTCTGTTTCACTGTTTACGCGTGAGTTTTGCCGGTTTGAAAAGGGGTAGCATTTAGGATTTTCGTTCACGTTTCTGCTTTTGACAAACTGCCACTACTATAACATATCTTTTCTCATTTTCAGTTTTGGTGTTTTTCCAGTCATGCATGAGGAAAAAAAACTTGTACTTAAAATTATCTGTTATAGTTTTGAGTTTTTATAAACTATAAATAAGTTTACAAAATCGCCATTTTCCAATCTTTTAACTGATTTATTTTATGAACAAGTTTTTTTTACATTATTAGGTTTTCGGTATATCAGAAAAATTATAGGTTTACTGTGCATGGATTAATTAGCGTTTAACCTCGAAAGGTTGAACCTTCTTTATTTTGAAAAATATTACATAAAATAGTTTTTCATATTATGCAGAATAAGCAAACAAATATTGAAGAAACATATATTCAAACTTCAATAAATATGAGTATCACATAACATGATTGTCAAATCATAATAGTGTTTCACGTTAGCATGTTTCTAATATTATGTCTCATGCATTTTATGTCGGATAATTTTGTAATTTTGTTAATTAAATGATGCAGTAAATGTTATGTATAACATTTTCATTTCATCAATTTTTTTTGTAGTTGAGGAAATTAAGTTATTCATTTGATTAAACCATTTTGTTTTGATTTGGAGTAAATTGATTAAACCATTTTCTATATGTACTTTAAAAAGGGAAAAGATCAATTACCAAAATCTGCAGTGTTATGAATATGCAACTAGGCTTAAAGATAAATTAGGTCGAGTCTAGAAGTACTTTATTTATAAACAATTTAATATGTACATTCAAATGGAAATCTTTATTTACAATCAATCTGACCTCTTTCTTTAATGATCCATTCTCACTTCCCAATGGAAATCTTGTGGTGATTTTCTTGTATAATTGAATTAAAGATTTGCTTAATTGAATTAGACAATAATTGCATGCTTGGTAGTTAAAGAGACAGAGAAGCTTAATTAATAATATATATTTTGCATAAAAAAAGTCAATTAGAAATAATTTTACTTGGTGCTTGTAACTCGATACTTCTGTAGTACTAGAAATATATTCGATTAACTACTTTGTATAGTTGATGAGATATATTTAAGGAGATGAGAACTTTAGCGTTGATGTAATGCAAATTTGCTTTTGACCTTTGTTTTGTTTCTTTGATCAATCTCCAAAAATATCTTATAAAATGATGCATATGCTTATATTAAGGGATTATGAAAGAATGAATTACTTAGTTATAAATGCAGCCTAAATCAAGTTGTAAAATGAGAGGCAATAACTTTTTATCAGAGGTCATGCATTATATCTTTACCAGTTATAGTATGAAAAGTTCAGGAAAAACCTATTCTTAGCTTGTAAAAGTTTGATTTTGAGTTCTCTAAATATTGTTTGAAATTGGTTTAATTTCTGTTGAAGTAAACAAGAAAGCTCATATATGGAGTTTACTTACTGAAAATGATATATACCTCCTCAGAACTTGCTAACTTCATATTATTTATATGAAAGCTCTTCTCACGTGTTAGTAGTTAATATGGTTGTAACTTTGTTGTCTAACCATACAACCATCTCGCGGTTCAAATTTATTATTATAACTAAGTCCTTATATGTTTATCCATCAATCTCAAGTTGTGATTATATATACTCAGTTCATGGTGTTGTTGAACATGAAATTTTTTCCGGTCTCCAATGCAGACCAAATAACATAGATTTTTAGACTAGAATTATGATACAAGGTCAACAAATTTGCATTATTTATTTACTTTTTATGGTTTAAGATTCATGAAACATTTACAACGATGATTAGTATTGACCCTCACGGTATTTTTATCACTTTTCTTGGATTTGAAAAACGGAGTTAAAATTTAGCCGGAAAAAAAAACTATACCTACAATTTGTTTGTCTTCAATTCCACTCCTCAAGAGAGATCAGCTTGGTGAATATACGTACACGCATATATTGATTGGGATTCTCTATTGTTGGGCACTTCTAACGACATATAACTTAGACTAAGATATTCTACAAGGTCCAGTTCTTAGGAAACTAAAAAAGAGCAACCTTTTGTATATAATTTATTCGAGTCCTTTAAATTTGATCTGACGGTCGAAAATTAAATGAACCCAATTGCATAATTAAAATTAAATGAATCCAATTGCATAATTGAAGACATGGATTATTTTTAATCAACCGTACTTTCCAAATATATACGCATGGTACGTGCAAGGTGTTGTCCGATTAAATTAGAGACGTCATACATGCAGTGTAAATTACAATTTTCCATGCAAGACAGCTGCGCCAAAGAATCGATGCATTATGAACGACATGTAGAATATTTATATGTGATTTTATTTATTTTTCTTAAACCTCATACATTTAAATTACAAAAAAAGTGTGATAGATGATTTTTCATGAAAAAGGGGGGAAATAGGGTAGTAGGGTTTGCATTGGAATTAGGGTAATGCTGTAAGTAAGTGGGTTTGGCATATAGGAGTCTAAATACACCATTATTTGTGGTTTTTGTTTGTCGGCAATCAGTACTGTTGTGTTGTGGTCCTAAGTCCAACCACAGCTCTTGTTCTCAGTACATAAACCCGGAAGAATCTATGCATGTGTGTGGTTCTTTTTTTTGTTCACGCCATCATTTTAGACATATCCAAAACATCATAAAGTTTGTAGCCTATAACACATCACAATATTTTTTACTGTAACTACAAAGAGTGACGATTTATGACCGAGATCGAAAGCTATTAAAATAATAGTGAAGAGGAGATGGTTTAAACGATGACATTTTGGGTAGTTTTGAAACGATCATATTAACAAGAAAATGAATGGATATAAACATAAAGTTTTGAAGGGAAATTTTAAATAACATAGGAAACAAATTGTACCTTCTAGAAATTTAATATTTAAAGTGTAAATTATTGATAGTTTGAGAGTGAAAAATATATTTGACGTAGGATATTAGATACCTTAAGGTACTGAAAAACATCTCATGCTCAAGAGAACCATGTGTATTACAATAGCTATATAATTTAAGGCTCATTAAATTTTAAATAAAAAGCGTCAAACAATATCTTATTGAATAATCTTTGGCTTCACACTACAACAAACATATGCTTCTATAGCACACTAGAAGGGCGGAGGGCGTGGGTTTAACATTCACGTGGGTGGGGGACCAAAATTTATCCAACCTCTTAAAAAATTGCTCACAAAATAATACTCTCTCTTTTAACCTCTATCTTTCTCAGCTTCGACCTCTTTCTCTCAGCTTCAACCCTCTTTGTCTCAGCTTCAACCTCTCTTTCTCTCATAGATCTTAAGGCTCACTAAATCTTACTCTCTCTCTTTGAAGTGACTATGCTCTCACTGCAACAAGTGGATATGTTCTCTCATCTCTCCGCAACGAAGCTCACAAAGCATCTGGAATGAAGCTTTCCTCAAGATGAAGCTCTCTCTCAGATACTTCTTACATGTGTCTCTATTTCAAGTGTTTGTCATGGATTCGTCCACAGCTCTATGTTTGAGCTTCGTCTCATAGCTTCAAAGCTTCTCTTCATTTTGGGTAGTGTCTGCCACGGATTTTCATTTTAAGAGTATGAGTATAGAATGATCTGTTTACGGCATTTCAATATTTTCATGCAATTCTATTTTTATGTTCGACCTGTTGATGTTCAAATTACTTAATAATGTGCTATTTGATCAATGGAGTATGAATTTATTAAAGGCATCCATTTTTCAACCATTGTTGCAGCTCGTCAATCGCTAGGCCATTTCAGAGTCATCTTCTTAGAGGGAACCAGTTTGCGAAAGAGACACAACTGATTTATGCGATGCCTACAAAAAATACACCTCTTCCTTAGATGAGGCATTTAAGCTCATCGTTCATCTCTTAACTATTGTTTATTTGAGTTGTCTCATACACTGATTTTCAAGAAGCTGTTAAAAACTTGCCTACAGATGTTTTCATGCCTGAAATCAATGTGACAGACAATACCTAAAGCTTCTCTTCATTTTGGGTAAATCTCTAATTCTCTGTTAGGCTTTAAATTTCTAAGTTTAGGTTGTTTATTGTGAAATTATTGCGATTGATAGCATATTGACTACGATAAATGCATGGCTTAGCTGATGTATTCAACTCTAAATACATGTACTATGTTTTCCTCATTTTTTCGGTTACTCTTTTTTCTTCTTTTCTCATAGTCTCTATTTCCACTCTCTACCTCTCAAATAAGATCATGCTTAAATATTTTTTCAAATCTAAATGATTGAGTTTTGACATTTTCCCACTATATTGAAGATGTTCAATGAGCTTATTATTCATCTAATGCTTCTACGATATGAATAACTATTGCATAAGCTTTATATTGTATAGGTACTATGATTCATCGCGATATATAGAAATGTTACAAATATCGTAGTTCAAGCAAGCACACTAGGCTGTTCACACTAAGTAATAAATTTGTGAATCTTGATATCAATTTGTCAGAATGGTCCAAGTTTTCTTACCAAAATTGTTTGTATACTTTCGATCGAGGTGAAAGGCATTTATTTTGCCTGACCAGAGCATGTAAATCCATTGACAATTAATATGATAAAGTAGAATATAGTTCACTTGTTATGAATATTACTCACGGAGCAGGTAAAACTAGAATCACTATATTTTAGTATTACTCACGAAAGGTTCTTCTAGTTCTATTTTGTTTTTTTCCCAAATATTTCTTTTTTATTTCAAAACTATTGACGTTGTGGTTAAAAATAATATGGTCAATTAGATATTTTAGGCTGACTTTCCTATGTACAATAATGATCTTTCGATATTACTTTATAATACCTATATTGTGCCCCATTTATAATTATAAAGTTTAAGGATAACTTGATCTTTTTATTGATAGTTTTGTGCCCTATTGTAATTTATTGTGCGTCTTTGTTCCTTTTAATGACTATTTTGTGCATAGAAACACAATATTCCAAAGTTCTAATAAGGTTCATGATATGGCATTTGCTTAATGACGCCTTGTATCAATTTGTTAACCTTATATGTGAGTACTAATAAATGTTCTTGAGATACACATCAGAATATTTCTTCAGGAGATATGTCCGTAAAGTTTAAAACTGTTTATCAACTTCGGGGAACTCCTTTTGGGGTTGATTAAAAGATGCAGCAACGTCTTAAATATCAGCAACATGCATATTGCATATTCTTGTGTGCAAAGCTTTGGAAAATTTTAATTTTTCATGTATAATGTATGGGCTTATATTTGTAAATTGTTGAAGTATCCCATTGAAGTATATTAAATTGTGACATCGGAAAAATCATCCTATTAAATTATGTTTATATCTAAATAAACTAACTAAGAAGTGCCAATCCAGTCTAGGAGGAGTACTTTTCAATTTTGTTATGGATCATTTTAACTTGTGAGTTTGGCACTTCTTTTGACTTATATATGTGTATATATGCAACGTTAACCTATATTCTATCTGAGTTTGGCACCTCCTTTGACTTGTGATTGGCACTTCATTTGACTTATATATTCATAAACGCTAGACATGATGAAAATGTTAGATTTGAATTTGTATTCTTGCATTTATATTGTGAGAGCTAGAAATATGGGTTGACATAATTTGNAACTTGCTATTATATATGCATTTTCAAGAATAGAATATATATATATATATATATATATATATGCATTTTTTGTCTGATTTTAGTGAGTTTGGTTTGCATCCTCGCCTGAGACTGCTTCTTTACCCATTTTGCAAGCATAAAAAACCTTCTGACATTCTTTTGGTTGGAATTTATATTTTGATGAAAAAATGATGCCCATAAAATTACTAGTAGTAAGAATGGATTTTGATCTCTTGACTAATTTAGTCAACCTCCATTAGAGTTCATCATTTTGTTTGGTTCGCTTATGGCATGTGACAGTATAAACATTCTAGTTCTTATTGTAATTAAGATTTTGAAAATCCTGGTTAGAGAAGTAATTATGGTTTGTTTCATATAGTAAAAAAGGTTATGTAATACTCTTATGTTTGAATAACTTGAAGACCGAATCCATAGAGCAGTTGACAGTTAATCTAATCCAAAATATGTTAATGACACTAAGCAACATGCGAATACCCTTATATTTTGTAGGGTTATATTATTCTCCTAAGGTCTGCATAGTAGCAATTATTATTACAAATTGTTATGAATATGTTATACTATCATTTCATTTGGTATTCTGTTTCCTTGTTGGATATAACCGCCCACCTCTTTTTCATTGCCTTCCTTGCCATTTTCATATGAAACTCACATGGTTATTGTAAATTGTATATGTAATGAAATATTCTTGATGTCATTTTCTTTTATTTCAACTTTGTTTCTATTTGATTAACGGTCTTTGTTCCGTTGTCCAAATGATTGTTAAGTTATTCATACTGCTGGCTAATGTTGAATTTATTTCTTACAGAGGTACAACGGTCTTATTTCTTGCAGAAGTCCAATAATCAAAAGAATTCCAACAGAAGCAAGCAAGTCATAATGTGCTCCAACAACTAATGACATATCGGTTCATGAAGCTACACTACCTCGAAGACTACCACTTTCCCCTCCTCCTATGGCCAATGGTCCTAGATCTATGTAACTTAAGCGGTGTGGTTGTAAGATTTATTTAGATGTGAATTTATATTAGTTTTTAATTTTTTTTCCTTCGGATATGTTACTTTTGCTTGCTCTATGAAAAAAATCCGGACTTAAAGATAGCAATTCCCTAGTATAATATGAAATATGAAGGAATAGAATAAAGGCCTCGTCCTACTCTAATATAAGTAGCTAACACTACCTTAATCCCACGAAGTATTTGGAAGCTCAGGAGCAAGAGATCACTGTAGTTGTTGTTAGGATTTCTCAAAGAATTGTTACTATTCTTCTCTCAATCAAGGTATATAAAGAGACTCAATATATAAAAAGTCTCAATGGAGGTATACAAAGAGTCTCAATACAAGTAAGGTACATCGAAGAATATATGCACTACAATAATAGCAAAAATAAATGAAAACAAATAGACAATATTCTTCCAAACTAAGGTGGTTTAATAGTTGCGATCACCATGCATGGGAGGTAGTCTCTTTACTGTGGGCAGTTTGAGTTCTAGTTCTTTACGAGACAAATGAGAACTTTAACTAAACAAATGTTGACTAATTGGAACTCTATCTATACTCTTTCTACTATATTCACAGGACGGGTGCCAGGTTATTAGTAGCTAGACAACTAAACATATAGTAGTTTAGTTCATGGCATGAAGCTACCATTTCCATTCGTAGTCCCGAGACACAGGTCGGAGGGCAAGTTGTTATATAGGTAGTTGTTCGTGGTTTGCAGAAGACCTCAAAACCAAGCAAAGATATAATGAGCTTGTCACAGAGTTTATTGTAATGTGACAAGCCCCTACCTTTTCTTTTTGGCATGTCTCCAAACATTTAATCAATAAGAGCTCCTCAAGATGTGCATGAACAACTTCATGCGTGACTTGTCATCGACAGTACCTTGCCCAAAATTTTTAACAGATTCGACAACTTGTGCACTAAAATTCACGATATGAAAGCATATCTTAGCAAACAACGGTGTCATATGAAGTACTTGAAGTTCATTTTGTTACCTTATTAACAAAGTTGACTAATTACTCATTTTCTTTATTAGAAAGTGAGATTCTTTTTCACATCTTGTGTGTGTACGAGAAGATAATCCTTACTTTTCTTTCTCTTGTTTTGACATAATTAATTCTAGGCTATTAGTTTCATTTTGTTATCTCCTACCTCTTCTTTTTTAGCCAACTTCAAAACCTTCTATGCGTGATCATATATTAACATAGGAACCTTAGCATCCCTCCCTCAGAAGTGCATTTATCAGACAGCTCTATAAGTGACTAGTGAGAGGGTGAATGGCCCATTCCTTCTTCATTCCTAGCTTTTTTTTATTGATCTTTCTTTCATACTCACTTGAGGTCAGGTGTCTTTTACGACATATATTTTTTATCGGTGTCTATTACAACATTTATAATTTTTTAGTATAATTTTATGATATTTTGTTCGCTGTTCATTTTTTATAAAATTCATTATTACGGTATATTTTTCAAGTCGAGCTCAATATGACTTTGTTCTTTACATTCCTAATAGTGTTTTCCATAACTAAAATAGAGGCAAGCTAGCATATTTAACCGAGAAAAATGTACAACAAAAATTTTCGAGCAATATCTATACTAACCACAAAAGTTATAGATAAACCATCTTTCCCGATCAATGAACTTTATGAACATATTTCACTACAAGAAAAATCACTTTTCACGACCAAACTTTTAGCCACGAAATTAATTTCGTGGCTAAAATCCCCATTTGGCGACCAAAACTTTGGTTGGTCGCTATAGAAGGTCCAATAATTGTTTTATGGATTTACAAGTTCAAAATGACATGACCGAACCTCATATTTTGGCCGAAGTTCATATATCGGCTCAACTTTACATTTTGGTTGAATCTTGTCGAGCTGAAATATAGCCGAACCTTACATTGGGACCGAACTTCATACAAGGCGGAATGCGGCCGAATCCACAAAGGCCGAAAGGCTGAATCCCAAACTCAGACTTAGTCAATATGACTGAGAAACAGTAATACCGAATGACACAAAAAGGTGTGACATTGAAAACATTCAGAATTCTCTACTTTTTTCCTTTCCTTCACTTCACTAACTTGAGCGTCAGAGTATACTAGGTTAGGCACCACACTGATGTCAAACCAATATCTTCACATTCATTTTTCTCTTGTGTTCATCAGACGACATTCAAAGGAACACGTGACAGAATCATCGGCAATGAATTTTTAACATCCACAGTCACAAAAGATTCAGAAATTTTATGGAAGAGAGCGCCAGCGAAATTTTTTTAAAGACTTTTACTAACGAAAATTCAAATTTCATCGTTAAAAATCCCCATTTTTTAGGACAAAATTATCGGTTTGTACTTTTGCCGGCCATCCCCCAGACCGTCTTACCTTATCTTTCTCTACCAATCACCCTATTGAGAATCATATTTCATATAATGCTTTGTCTAGTTCTTTTCAGATGTTTATTAGTCAGATTGATGCTACAGTAATTCCTAGATCTGTGGGGGTGGCAAAATTAGACCCCCGATGGGTGACTGCTATGCAGGATGAGATGACTCCCTTACAGAATAATCATACTTGAGACTTGGTTGCTCCTGAGGGAGAGAAGATAGTTGGTTGTCGTTGGATGTTCAATTTGAATTATAATGCAGATGATACGGTTAATCAATACAAAGCTCTTCTAGTAGCCAAAGGCTTTACTCAGATTCCAAGCAAATATTTTAATGACACATTTGCCCCAGTTGCTAAACTTACTACTGTTCGACTCATTATCTCTTTTGCTGCTTCCCACTATTGGCCCTTGTATCAGATGGATATCAAGAATACTTTTTTGAATGGCGATTTGGATGAGGTGATTTATATGGATTCTCCACTGAGGTTTCGGGCTGATGGGGAAATTTTGTGAAAGTTTGTCGTTTGAGAAAATCGTTGTATGGGTTGAAACAGTCTCCAAGAGCTTGGTTTGCTCGATTTAGTGAGGTTGTCATTCGATTGGGTTTTTTGAGATGTCATTCTGATCACACGTGCTTTATTAAACGGAATCCGACTGGACAATGTGTTATTCTATCAGTTTATGTGGACGACATTATCTTAACATGTGATGACACTTTAGGCATTGATGGGATCAAGAAAGATCTCAGTTCATCGTTTAACATCAAGGATCTAGGTGGTCTGAAATATTTTTTGGGGATTGAGATAGCTCGTTCCAGGAGTAGAGTTGTAGAATTTAAGTTTGATTTTACTGATTTAGTTGGAGAGTTTAAGTTTGATTTTACTGATTTAGGGTTTGTAATTGTAGATTTTAAGTTTAGTTTTACTGATTTAGGAATTGTAATTATAGGAATTTTAAGTTTAATCTTACCCTTCCCCAAATCTGTAATTTTGATTGCTTAGAGATTGAAGAAAATGAAGCTGTTGACTGTGGCACAGGAATCTTGGTGTTAAGTAATTTCTTGACGTTTGCTCAAGTATTCGAATTTGTTTTGAAATATTGTATCTTTCTTCCTATCCTTCTCATTAAGGTTGATTTATCGGGTTACGAGGTTTGTTTGTTTCGTTCTCTTCTGCTCCAGTTTTTAGCCCTTCCGGTTAACTAAGTTCCTAAACTTACAGAACCCATCAAAGTTTAGACCTTTATGGGTTTGTCTCAGTTTTTCTAGGGAAATTATTAATTTTCATTTGAAACTTGAAATGCTTAAACTTTGAGCTGGAATTTTACTTCAATAGAGATTTCTTCTATGATTTCCCTGAAGTACATGGATTCGGTTGGGAAACAATAATTCAAGAGTTCGTTTCTCTGTGGATTCTAGTTTTCGCAGACATGTTTTCTGAACGAAATCACGGCTGTCATGGCAGTTTTACTAGGGAACAATGGTTAAGTACTTGTCATTTGTTAGACTATTGGAGTGATTTTTCTTTTATGTATTTGTTTTATCGATTTTTTAAGATGTGATTTCCCTTTATAGTTTGCATTATATGGTTTCAACCGTGGTTTCTTTCTGCAGTCTGGAGTCTCATGGAGTTAAATACTTGTTTCAGTTGCCTACATCTGTGTTTTATTTCTCAGTGATCTGGGAGAGGCTCGTTGCCTGAGCTGTATTTTTTTAAATAATAAACGGTCTCTTACTTCTTGGGGAGATGGTTTAAGTTGCTTCACAAGATTCTTCTGTCCCTTCCCTCTCTTTCCCTTGAGGTTGTTCAATTTGACATCTGAAGATTCCTTGATTTATTTTCTAACGGTTTGTCATCACTTTTGCTTTGGATGTCTGTGTATCTTCTCATTAAGGTTGGGAAAGGTTGGGGCTGGTTTAGCACCTTTATAACCATGTTAGTTTTTAATACAATTTTTTTGCTTCCATTTGTTATTTGTAGCTGTTGTTAGGTCTTTATTAACTATTACTCTGTTTCTTCTTCCTTCACCTCGTTCTATCGGGAAGGTGAAATGGAATTAGCTTTCTCACCTTAATTATGGTATCCGAGATTTCTTGAATTGTAATTTATGCGTGATCTTGGTGGTCATCTATATCGTTTCTGATTTCTTAAGTTCTTATTTTTCTTTTGGCTATTGAGAAAATGTTGGACTATAAGAGGAAGAATTTAATGGGACTTATTTACTCTCTATGGTTTTTAGTTTGAAGTATTGGAGATTTGGAGATGGATAACAATATTTGATGGTCAGTTTTCCTGTTCTTATGTGGCTTCAAATTGACCAATATAAACTTGGGAATGCATCAGACAGTCTTTTATAGAGTGGTTTTATCTATTACTAAGTTAGAGAGAAAATTTTGAGTCTCATAATTGCTCTGCAGCTATGTCCAGAAACTTGCTTCTTATCACCAATTGTTAACAATTACTTTTCTTACATTGACCCCTTCTCCTTGTGCCTATTATTTGTTTTCATGGTCTTTGCCAGCAAATTTAATAAGAGATACAAAGGATGGTCGAGTAGTTGATCATTTGGCCAATTCTTTTTATTTTCATCCTTAATGCAACATTTGAGGTAACTTAGTGCTGTTATTGTTAGATTTAGTGACATAGTCGATATAAACTGTCATGTTTCGGACCGTTGAGGAAGTAAGTTTTGCAGCAAATGGAATAACGGCGGTGAGAATAAAGGCATTTGATGGTTTTCTTCAATCAAATATTGTATTAAAAACTCTTGATCTTTGTGGGAACCCTCTTGGAGATGAAGGAATTAAGGTCCACCCAATCTCTCTATCTTGTACTTGTATACTTCATGGATGTTTCTTTTTTATCAGTATATACTTTATGGATGTTGAAAAGTAATTTTATAAACGTTTATTATTTAATAACAGAAATGTAAGTCTTCTTTTTAGGTTTTAGGTTAGGATAAGTTAGTAATAGTATACGATATTAGGTTAGGATAAGTTAGTAATAGTATACGATATTGTTTTACGATATAGTAATTTTGTTGACTTTCCTTTGTATTTGGTTGGTAGATCCTTTTATCTTGGTCCAAATTGTGTTTCCTTAGCATATGAGCTTGGGACACATTTCCGGTCTCATCAATTGAAACTTGTTAAAAACTTGAGACATCTTTCATATTCTCGTACTGTGAATTTTGTTATTCCTTATTTCACTTTTTATAAAAGGATATCGTGATTACTGTGAATTTCATTATTCCTTGTTTCACTTTTTATAAAAGGATAGCGTGATTAAAAGTTGGAATGATATAGAGTTGAAATATTTGCCAAAACTATCAGTACGTCTTTATATTTTACAATTATCAGATCCAATGCCATTTAATTAACTTCTATTACTAGGTAG
The DNA here is from genome assembly GCA_003255025.1 of Datisca glomerata. Lineage (NCBI taxonomy): Eukaryota > Viridiplantae > Streptophyta > Magnoliopsida > Cucurbitales > Datiscaceae > Datisca > Datisca glomerata. The sequence goes on along the minus strand of QANY01001431.1, from coordinate 467,404 downwards.
ACTTGGAACAATTCCTGAGAAAGGGTAATTTCAATCTAAAGGGTAGTTTCTAAAAGGAGATTGTGCGGTTATTCACCTAATTGATTTCAAAATTCAATGTGGAAAACAAACCTAGGCAATCTCTTAATGAATAAACACAAAGAAAGAAAAAGAGAACTTTACAACAAAACCAAAAGGAAACACATCCTAGCTGTTAATTCTTTATTTTCACCCGGTTCATGTTTCACTAGCTATTTCCTTTTTCAAATTGTATCATTCTCTTTGCAATTCCTCTTATCTATCCATCTCAAATATTAGAATTTTAGTCATTGTATTACTTTTAAAATCAATCTAAGATATGAAGTATCTTTTTTATCTTTGATCCAAACTTACTTATTTAATTTTGGTATGGTAAGCCACTTTGTTTATTTTGAATACATTATGATTGATGTTCATTGTCTAAAGATAATAATGTTAGATTTATCTTGAATTTGGCTCATTGTGATGTTACACGAATGCATGTTTAGTTTAGAATTAAAGAAAAAAAATCGGTGGAAGACCAATTACAAAGCTTTCTCGCTTGGGCTTGTCAAAACAGTTTTTTACCTCTTGACAATGACTCAACACCACAAGCGTGAGGTTTAAAATATTTGTTAAGCTTTGTAGTTGTAACAATTAATGTTTAAACTCTTTATGATTTATCTTTTTTGGATAAATTTGTGACTACATTTTGTAATGAATTATGTTTTAGAGATTTTGAAATAAACTATTGCTACTTGTTACATTACATATATCAATGATTAATATATATTTTTTATAAAAATATCAGGTTTGATAAATTTTCTAATGATTATTACTATTACAGGTCTATATGAAAATTGAAAATTCAGTATTTTTTATTTACATTCTAGAAAAATAAAATTTGGTTGTCAAAAACATTTCACAACCAAATAAAACTGGTTGCAAAAAACATTTCGCGACCAAGTAAAAGTTGGTCGCTAAAGACTTTAGGCGACAGAAATAATTTTGGTGGCGAAACCTTTTTGCGACCAACTATTTTTTTCGTCGCAAAAATCTTTTGTGACCAACTATATATTTCATCGTAAAAATCTTTTGCGACCAAAGATTATTCGTCGCAAAAGGTCTAACCTCGGCGAAGTTCATTTTTTGTCACGAACAACTTTCACTGACGAAGTGAAAGTGATGACGTTCATGATGAACGTGTGTTTGTCGTGTTAGACTTTTAGCGACGGGATTTTTGGGCTTTAGCGACCAATAGTTTGGTCGCTAAAGCCTATGTTTCTCATAATGTTCATGTAGCCCTTACACAAAAAACATCGAGCATGACCACTTCTTGAATTTGACCACATATATTACTTTAGATTTTCACCGAGCGTGCATGTTTCCCTCACGAGAAGGAAGTTCTTAATCTCATGGATTTGTTTTTTTTAAAACAAAAAAAGAAAAAGAAAAAACAGAAGTGATTGACCATCAAACCCAAGCTTCGAACATACTACCCTCCCTCACTGATTTCAATGATTTTCTTTTGAATTTTTTTTCCATTTTAGCACAAAACAAATTTCTAATAAACAATAAGCCACAAAACAACATCAAATTCCTAACAATCAACCACAATTTCAACACAACAGTCAACAGAATAGAAAATTTACATCAATTAGCAAAAAACATATCAACACAACATATCTTGGTTGGAAAAATCTAAAAAATACATATTAGAATAACATAATCGCATAGAACAAAGTTGTTGTTTCAAGGTTTAGGGTGATGTGTGTGTGTGAGTGATCTAGTCTATGCCAAGTATACCTAGGAACGTGGGAGTCGATGGTCGGAGGGTTAAGGATAAATAATCTTAGGCAATTATCGGAAGGTGACAAATGCCTTTAAGACTCTAAGGTATGTGAGAAACTTAATGAGAGAATATTCTCAATGTTAGACCTCGGGATCCGTGAGAATTGATCCCCTCATAATGGTGCTAGGGACGCCTTTATATAGATGGGGTCGAGTGGGGATCACAAACATGCAAATTGCGCGTCTAGACAGAAGCTGATACCAACAAGAGTTGTATGCCGAGACAGAGACTAACACCAACAAGGGTCGCTTGCTTAAAACGTGATCACACATTATGTGACACCATGCTTAAAATGTGTCACATCCATAAAATGACGTAACATAGAAGACCTTCGAATCTTTGTCATTAAACTCGAAGATGAAGTAAAACATTTAATACTTAATTTCATATAATAATATCGACACCTTTATAAAACAGGTGCACCTTTTACAGACGTTACTTTGTCATTATCATGCACCGATAAATGTTATTCCACGTAAGCGCCACATGGATCTATCTTTAGACGCCACGTGTTTCTTCTGACACGTTACTATTAACGACGTGGCTCATTATTTACATTTGCCCCATGTTCAAGGTTGAGGGCACAACAATCAAGGTTGAACATATTTTCTTATTTGAGTGTTGCCAGCGTCTTTCGCACATATTCGTGGGACAGACGTCTTTTTGTCATTGAATTCCATTAAAACCAGATCATAAAAATTTAGATCTACCATAATTCACGAGTATATGTCTTTTGGGGAGGTCCCCACAACTTCATCGTCCCTTGAACGAGGTGGAAGAGTCTTACCCGAGACGAGACATGTCACAACACATCTAAGGAGGTGTTTGAGAACGTCTCATTTAGAGGCGGTCACAGTGCCTCGAACGAGGCGTGTAACAACGCCTCGAACGAGGCGTGACTGCTCCTCGTTCAGAGGTGCGTCAGCACCTCGTTCAGAGATGTTGTGTCTTGCCTCGAATGAGGTGCTGCGTCCCGTTCTTCCTTGTATGAGACGTCACAGTCTCTTCTCGGACGAGGCATGGGAGCTTTCCTTCCCTATAAACCAGCGTGGGTCATTCTCTCATTCTCATTTCTTTAATTTACTTTGAAGCAAATGGCCTCTAGAGAATTACTTACATTTTCCAAACATGCCGCTCTGCCTGAATATCCACCGAAACCTTGGGGAATGTTTAACGTAACTACAAAAAGACTAATTAATTCCATGGGTAAAAGTATGGAGGCGGTTGTGTCATCGTCTTCAGCGCTATTGATGGAAAATGAATTGGCCGAAAATTATGAAGTCCTCGAAGCGGACTTGATTCCATTACTACGGCGAACCCGTGGTGACTTCCGTTCATCGCGCATCACTTATGATGGTCACACCAAGCCCATGGCGGGTTGGCCTGAGTGGTGCGAGTACATTCTATCAAAACAAACATATATTGCAACTCTACGAGAGGCTAGCAAATATGAAGCTTTAAGGGTTTGTTCACGTCTCAGTATTCGTATCTGCTCGCCTGTTATTGATACTTTGGTGATGCGTTGGAGTAGGCAAACTCACTCCTTTATTGCTGCTTGGGGAGAGTTCACGCCTACTTTAGAAAATGTCCACATGTTTTTGCGTCTTCTGTTGTTTGGTAACCACAACTCGTTCGAGACCGCCTTAACCCTTTAGGAGATGGACATTCTCGAATTACTCAAGGAAGGTTTATCACACTCTCACAAACCCGATGCACCACAACCCATTCGAGACCGCCTTAACTCTTGAGGAGATGGACATTCTTGAAAACTCAAGGAAGGTTTATCACACTCTCACAAACCCGATGCAACGGGTGTCCTAAGCAGGAAGTCAAATTTTGGTGGGTGGTTGTGCTATTTTTTCAAGGATGTGGAGTCCTCCAAGAAGAACTCGACGCTGGAAGTTAGAGAAGGTGCCAGAATCAGAGACGAAAGGGTCGAACTTGCTGCTTTCCTGTCCATGTGGCTCTCTCGATACATCTTCCAAGGTATGTTCTTCCTCTCTCTTTCTTTATGCATTTAACTTTAATAATATACATATATTTAACCATACTCGCCTCGTTGACTAAGTGGGTTTCAAACTATTCTGTTGTGTCGTTTCTTCATTTATCTTTCCACTTTGTAGGTCGACCCGATGATATGGTCCGTGCGCGAGTTTTCATAATGGCCATTAACCTTACTTAGGGTCTTATTCTTAGGAAATCTATATTACTTGTTGGATCGCCTCCACGAAGATCTTAAGAGGAATTTGGGACGTTACAAGATCAGCTCTTATATTGATATGTCATTCTTACAGATGTTCACCTGGAAGCGATTCCCAATGTGTGCCCTTTCTTGGTCTCAGTCAGATATTAGCTATGTCGATCCACCCCGGGCATGGGCATGGTGGAGTAACAAACTTCTGAAGCGTCTATCTTTTTCTACTGATATCGACATCTTTGGATACTTTTTGGCGCGACCCTATACCTTATCTCCAGATGGTCACGTTAAGGATAACCTATGACCCTTTTTTGGGAAGCATATTGACTTAGGCATGTCTAGTTCTCCCCTTCGGCTCTCCGATACTGACGCGACTATGTTGGCTATTTTGGCACCATCAACACTCCCGGTAGTGATTGAAAGTGCGGGAGAGGCTGGGTTGAACGAATTTTTGAGCACTTGTTACCAGTGCAACCGAGTGGCTCGCCAATTTGGTTTTGATCAGTGTATTCCATCGAGGCGACAACCATATATCCAATTCAGAGAAGCCTTTGAGTATTGGATGGTAGAGGCGTGTACACATAGTAACGTTGCGTCATTTTTTCATGTTCCCCAATCCACTCGTAAGCCTAACGTGACGATGTTAATGAAAAGATATAGGGATGCCTTGCCTGACTTGTGGTTGCAATACCTTCAATCTCCCCATGTTGACCTACCAGAGGAAAATATTTACCGAGGGGACCTAATGCTGCGGTCGATGAAACCACCTCCTAGCGCAAGAGTGAGCCAGATGGCCCCTACTATACCCCAGAGGAAAAGGAAGACTCCCGTCGTTGGTCACGAGACTTCCATCGAGACGTCCGAGGTGAGTGATTTTGATCTTGACTGGGTTGATTCTTCAATCAACCTTCTTACATCCTTTTTGAGGTCAACAGCTAACCCCAGGCTCAAATATACATCGTTACACCGATGCCCTAAAGTAGTGACGAGGGATGTCCTGGTAGAGAGGCTTGCCGATGCTTCTACTTTAGGGGACTTGGAGCCACCTTGGCGTAAATTCTGAGGTAACATCGTCAGCTCTGACGAAGAACCTTCGGTAAGTAACATATCCTTTTTTTTACAATTACACTACCTTTTTGCATCTTGATTACATATTAGCGAACAAATGTACTTTACAGGCAGCATGTAGCTCCTCTAGGGAGGTCAATGAGGCTTGTGAAATGCTCTTACGACAGCAAGCTAGGGGAGTTTTTGAGGCATCCGTAACACCCCCTATATATATATATGTGTGTGTGTGTGTGTGTGTGTGTGTGTGTGTGTGTGTGTGTGTGTGTGTGTGTGTGTGTGAGTGTGTATGTATGTATATATGTTCCTTTTTTTCTAATTCGATCATTATGACTCAATCTTGTCATACATCTCTTAGGTCCATGAGTCAAGATTTGTTGTGAACTCTCGAGCTTCGAATGCTACTAGGGGATCTAATCCTGCCCTTATAGATGTTTCACCAACATTTCATGAGGTAGAATTTTTTTTTGCAATGTATTTGCCCATTTCAGTCTTTATATGCAGTTTCTCCTTAGGTCTTCCTTTCCCCTTTTTATTGACACTTGTTGTTTTGCTCTTCCAGGACCTTGTCGTACCTCTTTGTCCTACTTTCAGGATAACACCCATTGATTGGACTGTGGGTGTGGACAACGTGGCGAATCCTTTGGTGGATGTCACCCTTGACCTAAATGCTCTAGCGCCCCCACAGACACACCCTCCGAGCCCCGAGGCTCACACAAGGGTAACCACACCTTCTTTGATTGTCGTTGTGACTTGCGCTTTGTTATTTCTTACTTGCTTCTTCTTTTCAATAGGGCTCCCTCAACATCTTCGTGAATATCCTTGAGTTTTCACCCCCAATCTGCGGCGTGAATCCATGGGTGAAACGCTCAGTTGGTCTTGATATTCCCATAGAAAATATGGATGATATTGGGATTGACCTCACGCTTGGGGCCACATACTTTAACATTTTTGGACCTCCCACTGGGGCACGACCTATATCGCAAGGTGAGCCTTCTGCGCACCCAGTGATGGAAAAGGAGGCGGGGGTTGAGAGGGAGGCTCATCGAGAGTCTTCTCAGGATGCTCATAGTACTGCAGAGGACCGTACCGGTCTAGCGTCTACTGTCGAGGTCGATCAGATGGAGATACCTCGATCGCCGATAGTGGCCAATATTCTTCTTTTGATCTAGATTCTTTTACCCTACCACTCTCCTGGGTAATGAGAGAGTTTCATGGCGTGATGGTTGGCCACCTCTTACTCTCATACTTGTAGCAGGCAGAGCAGTCACACCCTGGTACAAGCTTTAGCAGCATGAGAGGAATGCCCTTGGTCCGTCAGACATCTCTCACCATGTTGGCTCAGATCCTCTACATCATTGATCACTCATCTCATAAGGATGCAGATCCATGGGCTCTTCCTTTCTTGTTGGGTTGCTGGCGTGACGTCCCCCCTATAGGAATGAACTTAGACTAGCTTCACATTCACACATGTAGAAGGCTTCAGAGACGTCATCTCAAAATTAACCAGGTAGAAGATTTTGAGGCACAGATAGCGGAGCGTGGTGTGATTATGGCTAGAGTAGAGGCAGAGATCAATGACGTTAGAGTCAAGATAGGTAAGCACCATGTATCGCCTTTTCTTGTATTCTCATACATTTGTAAGAAATTACTACAAAAGTATGTTATTATTTTATTTCACAGTGCATTTTCTAATACTTAGCGCTTTACATCGTTTTTACTGGTTACTTAGCACAATCATTATCTATGAAGAGAATTTATAAATTAAATCAATATATGGCGGCCATGTTTTGTTAAATAAGTGATAATTGAGATAATTAACATGACGGCCAAATTCCACTTTTGTAATCATGTGAGTCTCAACAATGAGTTAAGCGATTATTCTGCTCCTCCCCCTCCTTTTTTTTTTGTAATGGCTAAGTTTCGTTTTAAGGGGGATAGCAACATCGATTAAAGTCTCACTAGACATTGATATTTGATAGAGCGAAGAAAGATGGAACTTGTATTAATATTTGAATATTTTACACATTTCTTCCTTGGCCTACCTACTTTCGCTGAAACGTCTTACATGCGTTTCAGGAATAAAACTTCGCTGAAATGTCTGACGGTCCTAATTGCATTTCAGGATTAACCTACATTACAAGCTAGGAATTTAAAGAAAAAATGCAATATTATGCATAGTATTTCTTAATGTACTTAAACTTGACAATCGTTGGGATGACTTGGTGCGTTTAAGGGTCGGCCAGTCGGTAGTACCCGTTATTGACTACGGAGGCGATCTCGTAGGGTCCTTCCCACTTTGGCTCAAATTTTTTGGCATGTATCCCTTTCATCACATGCTTAGCCGCCTTCAGCACTAAGTCCTCCATAGCAAAGGTCTGAGGCTTCATAATAGCTTCATACGTCTGGCCCATGCGCTCTTAGTATGCCTGGATGCTTTCCTTTACCTTGTCTCTTCTTTCTTCTAAGGCCTCCAAGTCTCCAAGGCATGTGGCATGTTCCACCCCAGTGGATGAAAATAGTTTAGCGGAAGGTACCATCACCTCTGCGGGTATCATGGCTTAACATCTGTATACCAATGAGAAGGGTGTCGCCTGAGTAGGGGTACGCTTTGACGTTCTATATCCCAAAGTGCAAAGGGTAATAGCTCATGCCAGTTTTCTTGAGCTTCATAAACCATCCTACTTAGGATACTTAGCAACATCTTGTTGGTTGCTTCTGCTTGCCCGTTTCCCTTGGAGAGGGAAGATCTGTCATGGCGGATGTTGTAGTTCTCGAACATCTAAGACACCATTTTGCTTGTGAATGCAGTGTCGTTGTCCAATATTATCCTATTTGGAAGTCCAAATCTACAAGTTATGTTCTCTTTGATGAAGTTGTAGACTTGTTCACCCGTCCATTTCTTCAATGCAACAGCCTCAACCCACTTGGTGAAGCAATCTGTAGTAGCCAGAATCCATATGTTCCCCTTAGATGCTGGTGAGATCGGGCCTATGAAATCCACCGCCCAAGTATGAAATGGCCAAAGGACCTCCATCGGGTGCAAAGGCACGGAAAGTGTGTGTATGGCGATCCTTAACACTTGGCATGCATAACACTTCCTTGCAAACTCCATTGAATCCATCTCCATGGTTGGCCAGTAATACTTCATTCGCAATAATTCCTCATACAAACGTCATCCGCCTTGGTGCTTTCCGCAGGCCCCTCTATGCACCTCTTCCATGATTGTGCGTTGTTCCTCGAGCCCAAGGCATTTGAGTGGCCGGTCGTATATCCCCCTTCGCAATAATTCTCCCCTTAAGAGAAAGAAACGTGAGCTTCTTCTTTTGATGTTAATGGTGTCTGTGGAGTCCATGGGTAACACTCCATCTTCCAGGTAGGCGACATAGGGTTGTGTCCAATCGGTGACAACTTCTATGACGTTCACTTCTTTTGGGTCTGGCAGGAGTTGTCATTTTGGACAGTCCTTTTGGAGTGTAAGGGCCTCTTCATTCATGTAAGGGCCTCTTTTGTAGGTGTCTATGTAACAGTGGCCTCTCCATGGAGCAAACATCTTCGTGAAGGTGTTGGAGTCACCTTCTGCCTTCCTCAACACTTATGCACTTTGCAAGGACACCATATGTTCCCCGATAGAATAATACTCCCTTCAACTGCACAAAATTTTTTAAGTCTCGGTCAACCAATATGCTCCCTTCATTAAGCCGTCTTCGAATATTATCTCTCCAATCTTGATGCAGGTCCCACTCGAGGCTTTCAGAAACAGCAGAGCTAGTCTGGACAACCACTTCGATAATAGGGACAGGGTCTGAGACTGGAAGTTTGGAGGCAAGAGTAGCCAACACATTTGCATGATGATTACGGGATCGGGGTGTGTGTTCAAAGACTAACTTCTCGAACATGTCAATCGGCTTTTGGACTTCGTGCATGTACTGTGCGAGGGTGGGTCCTTGATGGCAAACTCCCCATTAACCTGGTTAATTATCAAATTTGAATCTCCTTTCACCTTGAGTGACGTTGTCCCATTTTCCTTTGCATACTTTAGGCCAAGCACTAGTGCCTCATATTCAGCTTCATTATTCATGCAAGGGAATATCAACTTGTATGCCATTGGAAACATGTTGCCCATAGGGTCTTCTAGTACGAACCCTGCTCCACCTTTGTTATGCGTTGATGATCCATCGAAGGTCAACCCTCACACAGCCTCTTCACCAAGGTTTACCTCGTAGAACTCCCCTGGGATGGTTTCATCCAAAGGTTCAGACTCTCCATTCGAGAATTGTGCTAACAGATTTGCAAGAGATTGGCTCTTCTGCACCTTCGACGTCATTGCCGTGATATCAAATTTGCTCAACAGTATCGTTCACCTAGTGAGCCTCCCATTCAGGGTTGGCCTCGACAAAAGAAAATGAATCGGGTTGGACCTGGTCATCAGATGAATTTTATTATCGAGCAGGTAGTGCATTAACTTCTGAGTGATGAAGATAAGTGCTAAACAATGCTTTTCTTGGGGCGTGTATCTCAACTCAGCATCGCGTAAAATCTTACTCAAGTAGTAAACTGGCAACCCTACTCCTTCCCGCTCCTGAGCCAATAATGCTTCAATGGACAAATAAGTGGCAGATCTCCCCGGGGTGGTACCATGGTGGCAGATGTGAGTAGGACATCCTTGATCTGTTAGAAACACCTCTCCTACTCTGATGCCCATTCGAACTGACAACCCTATTTTAAAAGTGGTTACAGCGCACTGACTGACTCTGCCAAGGTCGGGATAAAATGTCGTACATATGAAAGTTTTCCTAAAAAATATTTAAGCCTCTTCATAGTCTGTGGAGGTGGCATGTCCCTGATGGCTCGCACTTTTGACTGGTCAATGTCTATACCGCGTCGATGTACACAGAACCCAAAAAACTTGTCGCGAGGTACCCCGAAGGCACACTTTTAATGGATTCATCTTGAGCTTGTACTTTCTTCATCTTTCAAAAATTCTCCTAAGGTGCTTGAGATGCAGGCCTGCCACTTTAACTTAACAACCAAATCATCTTGTAGTCTTCAACGAAGTCATGAATCATGTCGTGAAAGATCGCCATCATTGCCCTCTAGTAGGTAGCCCCAACATTTTTCAGTCTGAACGGCATCATGACGTAGTAAAAGTTTTTGAAAGGAGTCCTAAAATCAATCTTCTCGGTGTCTCCCAAAGCCATCCTGATCTGATTGTACCCACTGAACCCATCCATGAATGAAAAAATCTCACGTTCCGTTATGGCGTCTACTAAGTCGTCCACATTGGGCAGTGCTCGTCTTTCGAGCATGCCTTGTTCAAGTCTCTAAAGTCAACACAACATCATATCTGACCATTCCTTTTCTTTACCGGTACAATGTTGGCCAACCAGATCGGGTGCTCTATCGGCCTTATGAACTTGGCCTCCACAAGCTTATTAAGCTCAGACTTTATTTGCAACTCTACTTTTGGTCGAAAGTGTCGAGGCGGCTGCTTGACGGGGTTGCACATTGTGAAAACCCCCAACTTATATGTCACCAGGGTGGGATCCAGCCAAAATATCATGGAATTCTTTAAGTAGGGTCAGTAGGATATCCCTTTGATCTACAGACATGCCCTTCGCCAGGAAAACGGGTCTCCGTTCTGCCTCCCCATCGAGGAAGACTTCCTCTAACTCCTCCTGCGACGGCGACAGTGTTGATTTCAGAGGTTCTTCCGGCACTTCGCAGTTCATCACGTAGGTCCCATTGGTCAGCCTTTGCTACTTCATAAATGCCTTCTCCGACATTATTTCCCCTGTCACGTCGGGGGGGATCAGGGTGTTCCGTACGACTTTATTGTGGAAGCTACAGTAACGAGCCAACTCTCTTTCTTCTCTCGTGGGCAACATGTCCACCCAGGGCATCCGTACGACTTTATCCTTGACCCAGACGTCCAACAATGCCTCTACTTTGTCTATGGGACAGGGAAAAGGCGGCGGAGCATCCCTCTTACTCATGTTTCATTTAACACCCCGCTCCTGAGGTTGCACCATTGCTACTTAGGGTGCGTATCTCATGGGTTTTCATGCACGCCCCCCAGCTCTCCCTATTCTATGGCCTTCGGCTTGGGCATTGAAGTGTTGGTGCGTTGAGCAGCAACGTTGAGCCGAGAGAATGTAGTAATGTCCAAGTTCTCCAAATGCGCCATGTATTCCTTAAGCATCCCGTAGATGCACATCTTCAAGAGTACCTCCTCTTTCGATTCCTCACGACAGTCGAGCGCCTTGTCCTTGATCCGTCTGACAAAAGTCATTAGATCTCGTTCTTTCTCTGAGGCTCGCGCCCCAACTCTAAAATGCTCATTTTTTCTTTAGACACGAGAAACTTGATCATGAAGGTTGAGACCACGTGTGGCCAACTCGAGATTGATCCTGGTGCCAAGTTGGTGTACCAGGTGTACGCCCATTCAATGAGTGACTTTGAAAACTCTCTCAGTCCCATGGTCTCATCACATCCGTATGGGCCCAAGTCATCAATAAAACGCACAATGTGCTCTCTAGCACATCCTTCTTTCCTATTATACTTGTGAAACTTTAGAGGAACATACTCAGATGGGTACGTCCTTATGGCCAGCTCACATGGGTAAGGGGGTGAAAGTCCACTATCGTATCGCTTAGAGAGGCCCTGTCGCACTCCATTTCCAACATCTTTTGTGGTGTCTCTTTGGTAACAAAAGGACCGGTATCGGTGCTGTCGATCGGGACGTCATGTGCCAGCGTGGGACTTGCGAAGGCTGCAGGGAATGATGTTAGTGGAATGATAACATTGGCAGGGTTGCTCGAGTGACCCGCATTTTGGTCATTGTTTGCCGTTCCTGACCCGGACGAGCCATCGGGGTTTATAGCTAGAATCTGTCTGTCGGCGTCAGTCTGGTTCACCGCATGAGGAGGGACGATATGAACGATGGGCGGTGGTGGAGAAGTGTTCTGGGCACCCGCGAGAAGAGCGGTAAGAGTACTCAAGAGGGTACGGATCTTAGTGTTGGAGGCCTGTAGCTCTCTAATGGCGTTAGTTTGCTCAGTCGCCGTCATTGTAGTAGCAATAATGGTGGGGAGATTGATTCTCTCTCTGGGAGTAGCATCTTCCATGTCATGATTCTCAATGGTGGGTTAACATTCTCTCCTTCCAAATGAGAAGAAGCTCTTGTGATTCGACTACGTCCAGCCATACTCAAAGAAAGAAGCAGATGGTAGACAGATCACTCCCCAGTGGAGTTGCCAAAATGTTTCAGGGTTTAGGGTAATGTGTGTGTGAGTGATCTAGTCTATGTCAAGTATGCTTGGGAACGTGGGAGTCGGTGGTCGGGGGGTTAAGGACAAGCAACCTTAGGCAGCCGTCAGAAGGTGACAAATGTCTTTAAGAATCTAAGGTGGGTGAGAAACTCAAAGAGAGAATATTCTCTGTGTTAGACCTCGGGATCCATGAGAATTGATCCCCTCATAATGATGCTAGAGATCTCTTTATATAGATGGGGTCACGTGGGGACCACACACATGCAAATCGTGTGTCTAGACAGAAACTGATACCAACAAGAGTTGTGTCCAGACAGAGACTTACACCAATAATGGTCCCGTGTCCAGACATAAACTGACACCAACAAGGGTCGCGAGCTTAAAACATGATCACGCACACGTGACACCATGCTTAAAATGTGTCACATCCATAAAATGACGTAATATAGGAGGCCGCGCCCGGGTTCCCCTCGTGACGGCATGGAGAGCCACCCTCGGGGTTCCCTCGGAGTGGCATGAGGAGCTGCACCCAAGGATCTCCCGGTGCGACACAAAGAGGCACTTCCAAGACTCATAAGACAGCTACATCCTTCAAGGAAATCATCTCATCTAGATGTAGTGAACATTGCCCTAATTCTACTAGACCACCGCCCCCAGATTGTTCCCAGGTGAGAAAAAACCTTCGAATCTTTGTCACTAAACTCGAAGACGAAGTAAAACATTTAATACTTAATTTCATATAATAAGATCGACACCTTTATAAAACATGTGCACCTTTTATAGACGTTACTTTATCATTATCACACACCGATAAATGTTATTCCACATAAACACCACATGCTGCCTTTAGACGCCACGTGTTTCTTTTGACACGTTACTATTAACGACGTGGCTCACCATTTATAATTGCAATGGAAAAAATCGTATAGAAAAAAATGGCAAAAGATCTCAATAACAATCAATAGAAACATCGAGAATACATAGCAAGATACATATCAAAAACTCAAACCGCGTCTCAGAAACTCGTCGATCGTCGCAGACGGAGCTCGAGAAAGTGAGAAGAAATACCTTGGTCCTTGGCATCGTGTAGAGCTCCTGAGACAACTCGAGAGAGAAGACAACTCAAGAGACAGAGCTCAAGACTTGAGAGAGAGAGAGAGAGAGATAGAGAGAGAGTGAAGCTCCGTCATCGACTGTCGTACAATTCTGCCTTGATGGTGCAGCTTCGTCCGTTGGCGTCGTCGAGCTCCGATTAGGGGACCACCATTACGCCGTGAAGTGAGGAAGATGAAGTCACTCCGGTTAGGGGTTAAAAATAAAATATTTTAGGATTAAAAAACTGGAAATAAAATGTCTACAACTAAGAAACCTAACGGGACACAAGTGAAAATTCAGTAGGATAAAAAATAAAAAAATTTCTATACTAGAAAATAAAAAATAAGAAAGCTAGTGGGGGTCAAAAGAGAAACCAACAAAGAAATATTATTTCATTAAATGCATAAGGGGCGAGCCTCCTATATTTTCTACAAATCAATGAATGAAGGGCGTAATATGAGAAATGTTGACTTCCAATATGAAGATTCAAATAAAAATAAAAAATGGTCAAATAATATCTTACTAAATAATCTGACTGAATGACGAGTTCGATTGTCAGTCAGTGTTTCATGGACATTAATTTTTTAATGTATGAATATCTTTTTTAAGGTGTTCAGTCGCTGAGAAAATTGGTGTCGAAATCATATGCTCTTCTCTCTCCCCACGTGAGCTACAGAAAAGGAAAGCTTCAAGCTTTCTGAAGCTTTCATTCCAGGATTTTTAACAATAAAATATACTATAACAAAAACGGTCATTTACGTGACCGTTACTCCAACCGTCACAAAAGGTAGAATATGAGGATGATACCATGACGGTTCAGGCAACCGTTGCAACAGATAGACCTATTGTGACGGTTATGGGTGACCCGCACAAGTAGTTAACCTATTGCGATGAATGGAGAAAATTTAAAAAGTGCCTCAAAATGTTGTGTTTTGATGAATTTTTTTAATGTCGTTTGCGATGGTTAAGAAATCCGTCGCAACTAACCGTATTTTTGTGACGGTCCATGTGCAAACTATAGCAGATGAGTCCAATATGAGCCGTCTGATTGCGGTTAATCTGAATCATCACAAAAAATCACAATATGAACCGGTTTCTTGCGACGGTTTGCTCGAACCGTCGCAATACATTTTTGGGTAAATTTAAAATAGCGTCGTTTAATTCAATTTTTAATGATTGTTGTGACGGTCCGCCTGAACCGTCGCAATTGTCTATTGTAACGGTTCGACCTACCCTTCACAATTTAAAACCCTAGATTTAGCTAAACTCATGATTTCTTCCCCATTTTTTCAGTCCCCCTTTAGCTCGGACATGTTATCAGGTGATTCTCAGCTTCGGTCGGTGGTTCTCTCCACCTTTGCTCAGCTCCGGTCGGTGGTTCTCCTCGCCTTTGCTCAGCTCTGGTTCGGTGGATCTCCTCTCTCTTTTTCTTCTTTTTATTTTCTTTCTTTCTCTCTTACTGTTCTTGATTTCCCTTCTTCTGATCCCTCTTCCATGGCTTCCCCTTCTTCATCTTCCTTTTTTTAAATGTTATCAAAACTTATCAATGAAAAATGAAAACTAAAACTCAATGAAGCGTGAGAATGAAAAGCATTCTTAAAAGCTTTCAAGAACACGGTTATAAGAAATGATTAGGTTCTTTTTTCCATATAAAACAAGGAAGTGTGAATTAAAAGAGAGGGTTGGTAACTCGTTAATTTACAAAAAACACATATAAGGGTTGAAGATTCATGTTTTCAAGTATTATTTTTACTTTTATCTCTTTTGTCAATGTAATTCTTTGATTCTGTTTCTTCCATTGATGTTTCATTTTATGTATTAGCTATTTTTTTTCTATTAAATCATATTCCTTTGTCAAGTATTCACATGATTTCTTTAATTGAATGCTCGAGAGTTATAATCTCGTTTTAGTTTTAGGTGGTTGCTGCAATTAGACTAACATATTAGAAAGTAAGTCAATAACTCTATGCCTCTATCATGAGATGAGCAGAATACTCTGTGGTTTGCTAAAATGAGTGAAATTCATCTGTGTAAAATTTGGCTGACTATGTTTGAGATACTGAATTGGGACTGTTGAAGTTTCTTTGAGTAAGTTTTGTATGACTGTTGAAGTTTCTTTGAGTAAGTTTTGTATCAAATTTTGCAATGTATTGATGTTAATTGAAATTACACTATTTTGATACATGTATATCAGTTGTAACAATGGATAAGAGTTGGATTACAAAATCAAGATTTAGCCAAGCATATCAAGATAGAGTAAATTAATTTCTGAACTTTGCATTTGAAAGAGGATCGAGTGATGGATATATAGTGTGTCCTTGTAACCATTGTGTTCATCGTTATTGTAAAACTAGAGACGTCGTTCATGAACACTTGATATGTAATGGGTTTAGTTATTATACATGTTGGTATTTTCTTGGAGAGTCAACATTGACTATTTCATCCATGATTGGTACGTCATCTAAAGTTATTGCTAGTAATAGAGCACATGTAGAAACATCATTATCATGTCAAGAATATGATAATGATATGTATGAGTTGTTGCATGATGTATTTGGTAATTTATTGTATCAGACTATATTCCATCACGACAATCATTTGATGATGTAAATGAAAGGATGAGGGAATTTGGGGATTATTATGATGTTAGATACTTTTACGATTTTTTTAAAGATAGTTTTCAACCGCTATATCCAGTAATCCATGATGTGAAGAATTATTAAATTTGTCATTTATTGTGAACCTATATCACATCAAAAGTCTTAACGGATTGAATGACAAAATCATTTTCTCCTCTTCTTAAATTGTGGAATAGAGCTTTTTCTAAAGGTGTTCAACTTCTAAATACATTTTATGAAGCAAAGAAACTGATTCGGAAGTTAAGACTTGGGTATGAAAAAATATATGAGCCCAAATGATTGTATGTTGTATTGGAAAGAAAAAGAGAAGAATCAAATATGTGATTGTTATTGTATTTCAAGATGGGTTATCAATGAACAAGATTGTGAGCATATGTCTCAAACAAAAAAGAAAGTGAAGAAATCACCTGCCAAAGTATTGTGTTACTTTCCTCTAAATACAAATTTTAAAGGTTATACATATCCTCTAAAACTGTTGAAAGTATGAGATGACGTCATGAGGGACACACTAAGAATGGTGATTTGAGACATACTGCAGACTCAAAAGCTTGGAAAGTTTTTATGATAACTTCAAAAAACATTCTTCAGAACCATGTAATGTTAGGCTGGGGTTAACTAGTGATGTTTTCAACCCATACGGAACCATGAGTACGAGTTATAATATTTGGCATGTAATCTTGATTCCATACAATTTACCTCATTGGATGTGCATAAGATGCCAAGTAACAAAATTGATGTGTATTTGCAAGCGTTGATTGAAGAACTAAAAGAATTGTGGGAGGTTGGTAGACAACACAACATTTTGCCCATCTAGTATGATTGGAGGTTGTGTCACGTTATCATAAAGATCAAGCATGGGACATAGTGAAGATATGTACATACATATACACACGCACACACACATACACGCACACACACGTGCACGCACACATACATGCATACATGCATACACATACATACATAGATACATCTATACAGACATACATGCACACACACGCGCACATACACAGACACACATATATAGATACATACAAGCATGCACGTGCACACACACACGCGCGTGCACGCACCCGCACCCGCATACACACACGCGCACACACACACACACGCATACACACAGATACACACAAGCATACAGACATACATACAGGCACACATACATGCACGCACACACGACGTACATACACACATACGTTAATCTTTTGTAGTCAAAATGCATGGTCAATGAAAGTCATAAAGAGTACATTTTGAAATCATTAAATAAAAAATGGAAGGATGAGAAGTACAAAATAAAGAGTAAGTATATGGAGTTATATGAAATAGAAGAAGAGGCATTACAATATTGGAATGAGGCAACTCCAAAAGAGAGTTCCATTGCAATAGTTCATAAATGGTACTTAGAAGAATGAAATGTATGATTTTTTAACTCTACATCTATGATTAATTGCATATAAATTAACCTAACTCTTATTTCTCTATCATAAATATAGAAGTGTGCTGAAATTAATTGAGTATCACGGAGTAAAAAAAAACACCCTCATATGTTGGGACACATCAATTTAACATAAAAAAGCATAATGGTAAACTCTAGACTTCATAAATATAATCACCTTAATCAGTTTTAATTTAAGTATATTTTAATCATATGTACTCATTTGCTAGGTAGAAGAACTTCAAAGAGACCCCTCAAGAACGGAGCTATTTATAGCATCATATGAGCGGAAAGATGGAACTTATTTGAACGAAGAGACTGTAAATGTTGTTGTAAGTATATGTTATAAATATTTATACCAAGTTCTTAAATTTTTATTTACATGTTTATTGATACTAAGTCTTAATTTTGTATTATAGGTGAAACTTAAAGAGCGCATGAATGAACTCTCGGATGGTGATTATGATCCAATTTCATCAAACGACGTGCTCGCATAAGTATTGAGTCTAGAGCATCCTGGACACGTGCATTCATTAGGACTGGAGCCAACTCTATCTAAAATGTTCTCGCGTTACCGTGGGGAATCTTCCACGCAAGATTATTCTCGTTTAACAATTGAGTTGGAATCTCGACGCAAATGAGTAGCCGAGTTGGAGTCTTAATGTGCACGGGTGCCTGAGTTGGAGGCTGAATGTTCATAGATACATGCTCAATGTGCACGGGTGCCTCAGCTGGAGGCTGAATGTTCAGAGATGCATGCTTAACTAAACTTATTTATGATGTTTATGTAGGACTCCCGTAAAGAATATGATAGGGTTTTATGCGTTTGAACTTTATTTGATACTTGTGAAATGCTTTGTTATTGTGTATTTTCATATTTTGAATACATTAGGTAATTTGTATTCATAAATCTAATATTTTGAATACCTTTTCAAATTCATGAGTCAACGTTTGATCATTTATGTGCTTGTAAATGTGTAGAATGAATATTGTTATGACTGTTGTGGATATAGATGTTAAAATTATTATATATGCAAAAAAAATTTAGAATAAGTGGAAAACAAACAGTAGTTGGGATAAGCGACGGTTAAAGAAACCGTCATTAATTTACTTATAGCGACGCTTTGGTAAGCGAAAAATCTGTTGGTAGATGAAACGGTGCGACAGTTACAAAAACCATCATTATAAGTACTACAACGACGGAAAAAATCGTTGTAAATCTTTTGAATAATCTTCGTTAAATATTAGTTTTGTGCGACGTTCCTCTGACGGTTGTCAAAATCATCGCAATTGCAACTACGATGGAAGCGATCAAGATGGTTTTACAACCATCGCTATATCTTTTGCGACGGTTTAAAACCATCGCCAAAGAGTGCAAAAACGTCACGGTTTACAGATTTTCTTATAGTGATATATGGGTTATTTGGTGCCATAGGCTAAAAACAATAGCTGCAAACTCATTTTTATTTCGATTTGGGGATGAGATTTTCAGTTATATGAGGATGGGATTCAGTTATTTGAGGATGAGATTTCAGTTATTTAAGGATGGATTTTCTTGATGGTCTGTAAGTTGGTTGTTTTTTTCCTTTCGGCTTTGCGGGTCAATTTTCTAGGTTTTCGATTTTGCGGATCGATTTTTCAAGTTTTTAGTTTTGCAGGGTTTTTAGTTTTCAACTTCTAACAAAAATATTTCAAACGTAAATTAGCAATACCTACTTTGAAAATTCATAGTAAAATTATTTATTTATCATAAATATAAATATGCAAAAGTCTGTTGGTAAAGATTGAATTTAGAGAAATTTCCTTGAATGGCCTAATTGAAGCCCCCGCCCCTTTAAAAATAAAAAAGTGGTGGTCGTAGGGGTCTCATACCCTCCACTATATTTCTTCAATCAGTAAGAAAAGGCCCCCTTTTTCCCAATTTTCAGAACCTTCGAATTCTCTCGTACCTTCTCTTCTATCCGGTGTTCCCCTTTCGTCGCCGAAAAGTGAGAGAGAATGCATATACAGTGACAATGAGACTTTTTTTTATTGAGAGGGGAATAAGATAAGAATCCCATGTGTACCATTTTATCTATTGCTAGCTAAACAATTTCAATATACAATATATAAAAGATTTTCTTTTGGACCAAATAAAGAGACAGAGAGAGAAGATACTAATATTGACAACTGAAAGCTCAGCCATTAGCTAGCTAGCTAAAAAGGTTAATCGATCAGCAAGTGGGTCTACAAGGGAAAAAGAACCCTAAAACTGAAACAAAAGGTCGCCCTTCTCGTAGTTACCCTACTTTTTGAGCTTGTTCTTCCATAATCTTCTGCTTCTTCCTAGTATCCACATATGATATGAGCTGATCCCTTCTCATTTTGGCTTCCTTTAGCTTCTTCTCTAGCTCTTGAATCTAGTTTATTTCATAGCAGATGCAGCATTCACTATTACATGATAAATAAAGACTTAAATAGAAAGGAGACAGCGCTAACTTTGAAAATATGGACCTCAGTGCACTATGGGCGTAAATATACCTACCATCTGTTTCAACTTAGTCTCCTTATGCATGTGTTCCTCGCACCTGCCGAACAGGGTGTGTTTGTTTCATTTCAACAACGAAAGCATTAAAGAAACATGACAAAAGCGCACATTAAGAGAGAGAGAGAGAGAGAGAGAGAGAGAGAGAGAGAGAGAGACAGAGAGACAGAGAGACAGAGAGACAGAGAGACAGAGAGAGAGAGAGAGAGAGATTATTACTTCATGAGCTTTTCTAGTCATTTTGTTCATCTTTTCCGGTGCATTTTGTGCAAACTAAAATGGATATGGATTATTGAAGATGACCAAGCCTAATGGGGTAAGCTGGACTGAGAAGAAAACCCAAGTTCCCTGGGACTCTGATTACCTCACACACTTTAGGATTTAAGGGTTTCTCAAAGCGAAGTTTGGACCCCGGAAATGAACAAGGCAAAGAAAGGAAAATGTAAAGTATTTCATTTCCTTTGTTTGGAGCTTTCGGAATATGGAGAGGAAATTAGTGGAAGGAATTATTTTTACCATATCAATAAATTCCTTCCATTTTCTTGTAGTTCCTCTTATTTTTCCTCTCATTTTTCTTTCCTCATATTTTCAAGCTCAGTCAAAACTTTTCAAGCTTAAAACATTGTCTTGGCCTGATATCTTTTGAATTACCCATATAAAATAGTCTGAATGATAAGGAGCTGATTGTGTTTAAGGAAAATATTTGCGATAAAAAAGTGGTAAATGTGTACTTGAATTATAGACATACCTCAGAAATAGTTTAATGTTTTCTTCACATATTTGATCGACGGATAATGACTGACTATCAGGGCCATCCACAAATATTGGTTCTTCATTAGACCCCTGCAATTGACAAATAGAGCATTGGACATGAACTACTGCTTCCACATCTACAACTTGAATGACCTTCATGCGTAAATCAGGCCAATGATATCTTTGGAGACATAAATTTGAATAAAAAACTTTGACCTTGAGAACATTTCAGAACCATATGGAATAAGTTATTAAAACGCAACAAAAATGACACTCCGTCACTTACAGCTAATAGTCCAGGACTTTGTTGTAGATAAGTGAGATCATTTTGGGAATTACTTGTGCTGACATTGTTTTCTGGTTGCCAGTTACTCAAATCCTGCCTCATGTTAGCCGAAAGACCGACAATAGGTTGATATATGTGCATTTGTTCTTCAGAATTATCTGACAGACAGGCCTCATTTTGTTCTGCAGCCAACTGCTTTCGCATGTTAGCTGAAATTCTAACAGAAGGCTGGACATTTTGATGCTTATGCAACTTAGCTGCACTAAAACCTAGAGGCTGCAATCCTATCAAGTGACAGTGGGCTTTCCTGCCATGAACAGAATTCTACCAATAAATACAATGTAAAGACGTCTTTTAACATCCTTGGAGAAAAACAGGTAATATAGTCATCAATCAACTGTCATCTTTTGTGTAAAAAAAAACCCCCCACAATGAGCAGCAATGTAATAAACCAGGATTTCTGCAAGAATAACTGTATAGATTCAATCCTCAGCGGAAAAAAGACCTCTAACCTAGCCACACAAGATAACTAAGAATAAATAGGCCATGCTTCCCGTTCTCCTTATCAAATTGGAAAATTACATAAGGCTAAAATAGACAATTGTGAGATTCTTGAAGAGTTTATCCATTCTACAATGCAAGGCATTTTGAAATCAATTGTCTAATGTAAATTCATATGAATGCTAATTCACTTAAACAACTCAGGACAACTCATTTGTAGAACCTAAAACCTCATCATTTCCATCACACGTTCAACATCATCCCTAGTTTCCATCGAGTAGATTAGACAATAACTGGCTAGTAACCCCATGTATGCAATCTTTTTACCAAATAACACAAAACAACTAGTAAAGTAGCTTGGAGACTGGTAAAGACGAACTGAAACAATAAGTAGAAAGTACCCAGCTGCTTGGAAACTAGAAAGACGATAGCTACAATTGGTATGAGTACATATCATATAAACCACAGAATGATTGCTACAATTGATTTGAGACCCTTCCACCTTCCTCGTCATCCTTAAGGAAGTGGACTAGCCAAATGAGAAACAAAATAAATGTTCTGATAACCGGCCCAATTGAAACGCTATGAAACACAATTCCATCTCAAGTGATGGCCCTAGGCCCTACCTACCAATAATCCGTTGCCATTTGTTTTAGCCTATTCTCAAGCCGAATAAATACTGATGATCTCTCAAAATCCTGCTTGTCATGCGCAGGCTCCATAAAATTTGCCTCAAGAACCCCTACAGTAGGTGAAGCAATAAAATAAATAATTGCAGTTATATAATTTATCTTAAGGGAAATAATTATGAAGAATGCAGATAGAAAGCATAATACCCACAACGCCATTCCCTTTTGTAGAACCATCACCAGTGACTTTCCAGAATGGCTGAAACAATTGCAATAAATTTGCAGCATTGTTAGCATTTATATGTAATTTTACACTTCTACATAGGATGTAGAGATCCTATACTATGAGGCCAGAATTATTCATCAAAAAAAATAAGTGCCACAATTACAATTACTCGGTCACTCAATCTGATTTTGAACCTCGATGATGAATATCAAATATAGGGATTGAAGTAAAACCATTAAGGATGATGTTGAATATATCCTATATGGCAATAAGCAAGATAATTTGTGGCAACAGATTAACAAGTTACAGGAGAAGTTCAGTCAGCTTTGCTCATACATACTTACCATGATGAGACGATTTTTATTGTACACGTTGAAACCACTAACTGAGAGATTAGGCGCCTCCTTTATGAATCCAATGGTTGTTTCCACTGTGACCTTAAAGAGAAGACCGTGAAATTATAACGAAATATTAAGACTTAAAGTTTCTGTTAGCTATTAATTTGAAGAAACTCTTTTATTGGCACAGCTAGATACTCTCAAGAAACTACATTTATACGCAACTGAAACTAGCCAAAAAGCTAAGCGCTAGAACCTAGAGAATGAAGGACTCACTGAAACAACAGGAGAAGTAAAGCAATGAAAAGATAACCATGTGAGCAAAAAGAAATGTGTCATATCCAAGCACATCATATTGATTATAAACCAGCGGATCCAAATGACTATAGATTAATAGTAAAATCCCTTACTCGTTTGATCATCCATCATCTATGACATGCAGTAGGTGACTGCTTTGGCAACCCCATGCAAAGAAAGGCCATCTTTCGAGATATAACAGAACACAAAAAATCAAGCTTTATACAATGGACTGCCATAGGTAACTGAGATCCATGCTTAGACTTCTTTTTAAATTTCTTCGCTCTAACCCTGCTGGAATTGGCATTCTACCTAAGATTTTTTGTCCACGCGGAGACCTAATTGTTGGAGGTTCTGAAAGTTTATAGTCTGTAGTTCATCATACACTCTTATGATGTTTCATAGTGAACCTTTCACAACTGGAAGAATACAAAAACATTAAAGGGAAATGATTGCATTCCTACAAGCAACAGGCCTGAACCACCCTCTACCTTATTTCCAATAGAAAGAAAAACAATAAGCTGTTTGACATCAAATTAGCCGAGGCAAGTCATTTTCTAATTCTGTATAATACAATTTTCAACGAAAGATAATCACTTATGCTTTTTAATGCCCAATGCGTCTCACCTCTTTTGATGCCATTGGCAGCTGGGGTCTGTACATCACCACTTTCAAATATTTCAAGTCATCTGCAACATTATACTGCTCAACTGGTTTCCCCCTCAAAATAATGTTGAAGTTAGTTAATTTCCTGAGGTACAGAATAGAAACATATGCCTGCAAAATATCATTTGACTTTCATAAGCTGAATGAGTGAGAGAGAGAGAGAGAGAGAGAGAGAGAGAGAGAGAGAGAGA